>VYXD01004010.1:396101-454574 GCA_013397195.1 Hylia prasina
ATTAGGGGAAAAAAAAAAAAAGGCAGCTGGTACACAACATACAACTTTTCTTAGTGAGGCAATGCAAACTTTTGCAAGAGTCTTCCTCACTAGTAAGACATTTTTGGTACTTCATATACTACACAGGGAAACCCCCAAAATGCTAGTAATCATCATCTCAGTTAACCAGAGATTGCTCTTGCACAGTGCAATTGCAATTCCCACAGGGAATGACAGCCCTCAGTGGTTTTAGACCTGACAGGTGTGTTCCTGGCCTCTCTCACTGGGGTTTGCAGTCGGGCCTACCTGAGAGGAACGCCCGACGAGCTCAGAGGCATGTCTCTGCTGTTTCAGAGGGCTGAAAGGTATGGGGGGGGGGGGGCCAGGGGGTCCCCATGGGTGCAGAGGAATCCTGGTGGGTCCTGGAAGGTCTGAGGCACGCCAGGGCTGAGGCATCCAAGGTACCTCGGGGGATCCTGGAAGTCTGAGGGGTCCGGGAGGGCCTGAGGTGCCCCAGGGCATCTCAGACGGTCATGAGGGTCCTAGATCTCTGAAGGGCCCCGGGATTCTGAGATGCCCCGGGGAGTTCTGGCAGGTCTGAAGGCTCTGAGGGGCTCTGGTGGGTCTGAGGCATCCCAGGAGTCTGAGGAGTCCAAGGCATCTCAGGGGATCGCAGAGCTCTAAGGTGCCCTGGGGCGTTCCAAAGGTCTGAGGGACTCCGAGAAGAGTCCAGGAGGTCTGGGGAGTCTGAGGCACCTCAGGGGGTCCCAGAGGGTCTGAGGTCTCTGAGGGGCCTTGAGGGGTTCCGCAGGTATGAGGGGTCCCGGAGGTCTGAGGCGCCCCGGGCGCTCCTAGAGGTCTGAGGGCTCCGAGGGTTCCCGGGAGTCTGAGGCACCTCGGGGGGTCCCGGAGGTCTGAGGGCTCGGAGGCTTGAGGAATTCCGGCGAGTCTGAGGGGCTCCGGGGGTTTGAGAGCTCTGACTGGTCCCGGACGGTCCCAGAGGTCTGAGGGCTCTGAGGTGTCCTGGGGACGTGAGGAGTGCAAGGCGGCCTGACAGGACCCGGCGAGTCTCGAGCGCCATCTCACGGTCATTGCCGGCACAGGACGAGGCGGAGCCGCGCAGTGACGCTATCGATGGGCGCCGCGCGGTGACGTCATCACGGCCGTTCCCCGCGCCGCTCCCGCACCCACTCCCGCTCCCGGCCCGTGAGGGCGGCTTGGGGCGGTCCGATGCGGCGGCGGGCAGGATGCACCAGAAGCTGCTGCGCAGCGCGCACTACATCGAGCTGGGCAGCTACCAGTACTGGCCAGTGCTGGTGCCCCGCGGCATCCGGCTCTACACGTACGAGCAGATCCCGGTGTTCCTGAAGGATAACCCCTACATCACCGATGGATACCGCGCCTACCTGCCCTCCCGCCTCTGCATCAAGAGGTGAGCGCGCCCCGCGGCCCCGGGCCTCCCCCGCCCCCGCGTCCGCTCACCGCCGGCCCCGCCTTGTGTCTCCTCTCCCTCAGCCTCTTCATCCTCTCCAACGAGACCGTCAACATCTGGAGCCACCTGCTCGGCTTCCTGCTCTTCTTCACGCTGGGCATCTACGACCTGACGGCCGTGCTGCCGGCGGCCGGCGCCTCCCGCGAGGACTTCGTCATCTGCTCCGTCTGCCTCTTCTGCTTCCAGGTGGGCGCCAGCTCCAGGGCGGTGTTGAACCCCTCCCGCTGTGCGGGCTCGAGTCACTCCGGGGACAGCGCGGTTTGAGTGGCATCGCTCTTCGGGGTAAAAGCCGCTCTGGTTGGGTCGGATTTGACCTGGAATAAGCTGGGGAAAACTGAACACAGCTGGCATAGGAGAGAGTCAGTGGTAAACAAGTGCGTTTGTCCAGGCCGTGTCTCAGAGCTTCCGCAGTTTGAGGGGGGCTTGACGCGGCTCCAGGCGGCACCACGTGCTGCTGGAAAGGGCCAAGCACCGGAGCACGGAGATCAGCTGTGGCCTGATGGTTGGGAAGGGCAGGAGGGCTGGCAGCCTGACTTCTTACTTGTCTGTAAAATAAATCTGTTTCCACAGCAGACACCAAAGGGCCACTGCAGCTCGTGTGAAGTGCGTGTGATGTCCTTCCACGAGCGCAGAGAGCTAAAGGCACTGTTTGTGTTCTCTGCAGGGTACAGGATGCCTTTGTACAGCCACAAGTGGGGAAAACTCCCTTGCTGGCTGGGAAAGCACTACTCTAGTGCTCCTCCCTGCTCCTGCAGAAGGTCACAGAGAACGAAACTTCTCAGGGAAAATGTTTTAAGCCAGCCTAGGAGCAAACAAGCAGCCTGTGCGTTAAGAGTTAAATTTCTGTGTGTTCCCTCGGTAAAGGCACACAGTGGGCGCTGGGCAGTCAGGGCCAATTTGGGCTTTGGGCTCTACCCGGGGCAGTTTGGCCCAGTGGAACTTATCCTCCCTGGATATCCCACCCTCTGTTGGTGCAGATCTATCTCCCTGGAGCACTGTCAGCTCACTCGGCCTCACCAGCCCCACTTTTCTTGTGCAACTGGTTATCATGGTTTGCAGTATCCTGCTCCTCCTCCCTGCAGCCAGAGAAGCTTTATGGCTGGCTGACAGGGATCACAAGTGCCTGCACCAAGGTGCATGGCACATGTCACGGGCCGGGTGTCTGCTCCAGCTGCAGAGCTGAAGCTTGCTATGCTCCCTGCTCCTTTGTAAGGAACTAAGCCTCCTCCTCTGGCCCTCTGTGTAGGTCTGTATGCTTTGCTCAGTAGGATATCACCTGTTCTGCTGTCACCGCTCTGAGAAGACCAGCCGGCGCTGGATGGCACTGGATTACGCGGGAATTTCCATTGGGATCCTGGGCTGCTACGTGTCAGGGGTGTTCTATGCCTTCTATTGCAGTAATGTGAGTCAGGAGCACGTGTCCTTGCAGGGTTTAATTTGTGTGGTCTCACTGTAGTTTCCATGCTGTGGGAAGGGGGTTCGGGTTCGGTACAGGTGTCCAAATAGAACAGGAGTGGGGAGACGGGGATGGGAACTAGAACACATCCCTTTGACCTCAGCACAACTGTGCCAGCTGAAGAGACAGGCAAATGCAGGTTATCCTTTCGAACTGCTGATTGCACAAGCCTCAAGAAAATACTTCAGTTTCTCTCAAGGCAGGGAAACTTTACAGGTCCTACCTGTATCCAGTGTCTGAGGCTGATCACGGGATGTTTCCCATCACAACTACCTATTCAAACAGCATTGTTCATGAAGTAGCTGCTATGAGGCAGCAACAACCTTGTTTTCTCTCCATCTAATAGAAGATAAGTAAATGAGCTCCCTCTCAAGGCCTGCCATGGATATGGCTGTCCAGGAGCTGAACTGGGCTGATGAGGCACAAGTGCATTGAAAATGTTTGGTGCAGGAAGTGGTTGGAATAAAGGATGTGGTGCCAGGTGCCCTCAAGCAACAGAGTCCCTTCCCCTCAGTGCCAGCTGACAAACACAGGGCCCTGCACTGAGACCCATTGCTGGCACTCAACAGCAGGGACAGGTTGAGGCATCACTGTGCTCAGTCACTGAAACTTTCTGCCCAGAGACTTTTGCATGTGATAAGAAACCCACAGACTTTGCCTTTGTTTCTTTTTTCCCTCAGTACTGGCGCCAGGTGTATTTGATCACTGTACTGGCCATGATCCTGGCAGTGTTTTTTGCTCAGATCCACCCCAGTTACCTCACACAGCAGTGGCACAGGCTGCGCTCCATCATCTTCTGCTCCGTGTCTGGCTACGGAATAATTCCCACCATCCACTGGGTTTGGCTCAATGGCGGTGTTGGTGCATCCATTGTACAGGNAAGATTCCCTTTTGCTTCTCACTTGCCATTCTCCTCGAGTCCTCTTACACTTTGGGAAACAATGGGGAAGCAGGAGGAGGTAAAAGGACAGAATTCCTTTGGTCGATATGATCCAAATGGGAACACTGAGAAATGTGTTGGGAGGGGGTAAACAGCTTGGGAAACTTCATTCTGCTGTGCTGCCCTAAAGCTGCATGGTGAGAAGGAAAGCGGGATCCAAGTGTGTCTGTGCCTGGCCACAGAGCAGCCTGTGTGTGCAGACCACACCCTTGCCAGGGCAGGGGGCCAGGAGTTGAGGTGGCTGTGGAACAGGAAAGAGCCTGTCAGGCTGCATGAGTGCTCAGGGCTGGCCGCCTCCACAGCTCCAGAGGGCAAGCAGGAGACACTGGGATGATGGCATGATTATTTGTCTCCTCTTCTGTTCCCTAGGGTGGCAGCAGAAATCAGCATTTACCTGCTCAGCCCTCTGTCTCCTACACAATCCTCTAACAGCTCTTTCATGTTATTGTTTTCCTGTTTGTTTCACCATTTGGAATTATGCTATGAAAGCAGCAACCCAGTACAGCTAAAGGCTGCCCCAGTATGAACCACCCTGAAATCACTGCAGTTACCCAGGGACACCTGATGGTGCTCAAGGAAACACTTCTTTTCATAGTGAGCACAAACTGCACATGCCTGGGCTGGCTTGGATGGATGGCTGTCCCTTGGAGTGAGGGTCCGGCCTGGTCCAGAGCTGCTGTGGAATATGGCAGAGCACCACTTGGAAATAGATGTGGCCCTTATCCAGGACATTTCACACTGGTCCTCTAAAAATCGTATCAGTAGCAGCTGTGCCCCCATACTTCCCCATTTGGCTTCTCCTGGGATAGCAGGATGGTGTCTACAGTACACAGTTTGTTTCCATACTTCAGAAAAATCGCCCACTTCTGGTAACAAAACATTCTGCTAACAAAATCCACCTGGTGACTGAATTGCTGGTCATTGACCACCCAGTGTGAGCAGTCTTATGGGGTCCAGTGCAGCAGCTGCGATCCCAGTGTAAGTGGGATGTGCAGTGCAGTGTCCCTCACCCTGGCTGTTCTGTGCAGGGTCAGGGGAGTGGCAGGTGACCTTTCACAGAGAGATGCTATGTCTGCTGTTGGCTGAACTGAGTAGTTTACAAATAGAAGCAAGAGGCTGGGGAATAAAGGAGGTTTCTTCCCACGCAGGCTTTCCCAGTGTTTGGCATGTACGTCCCCACTGGATTTGTGCATGGCTAACATAGGCAGGGAAGGAAGATTTGGTGTTGTCACACCTTCTCCTTTTTTATCTTTAGGGACATTTTTTCCTGTTTTTGCCTTCTAAGAGAATAGGAGAGCTCCCTTTTCTTTTGCAGGAGTTTGCTCCGCGGGTATTTGTCATGTACTTCATCGCTGCTGTAGCTTTTCTCTTCTATATTTCCAAAGTTCCAGAAAGATACTTCCCAGGTAGGAAATTCTCTTCTGGCTGGTTTTCTTTCTGCAGTTAAGCTTCCTACAGTGTCACAGTCCTTGCTGTGGGTCCTGAACTTCCTGGGAGAAAACAGGCTGACCATGTTCCCCATGCAGTGCTTCCATGCAGAGTAAAAAAGTGGGAGGAGGCAGACAACTTCCATGAAGTTTGTTAAAGAACTTTCCCTGTCACCCCTCAAGGGCAGGGTATGGCAGAGCTCTGCAGAAGACTGAGTGCACTGCAGGCCAAATTTAACAGCTGAACTCCATGCCCCTGTTCTCCCCCACAGGCCAGCTGAACTACCTCGGTTCGAGCCACCAAGTGTGGCACATCCTGGCAGTGGTGATGCTGTACTGGTGGCACCAGTCCACAGTGTACATCATGCAGTACCGACACAGCAAGCCCTGCCCCGAGTACAGCGCGGACTTGTGAGCCAAGGTACGGCTGTTGCCATCCTCGGGGAACAGGATACTCTAATCACAGGCTTCAGGAATCCTGGCCTGAACCTCAGGTCACTGCCCCAGAGCGGGTCCTGACTAATGCAAATAAAAAGCAGGGATGTGATGCCAGGCACTCTGCTCACCTGTGCTGCTGCACTGGATGAGGCTCTGGTGAGCTGCTGGCCTTGAGCAGTTTTAGGGCAGGCTGGACTTAGCCCTCCAGATGCCTTCCATTTCAGTGTCACAGTCTTAGCAGTCTCAAACCATCAGGCTTGTCCTCAGGCTTTTGTCAGGTTTTCAGTCTGCTTAGCATTGATCTGGATGGTGTGGAAATCAGACGAGTTGCCAAGTACATGTACACAGTGTTTTACCTCATTTCCCTGCTCTGTTTCAGAGGCAACACAAGATGATTCGTGACTCTTGAGGGTCTGGACCTCATGTGATGAGCTGTGCTGTCAAGGACTGAGGCAGTTCCTTTCCTGACTCCTGGACTGTTACCCCTTGCTGGGACAAAGTGTTACGGCAAGCTTTGATAAACACAGCAGCACTGCCTGGCATCTGAGTGGCACTTCCTTCTCAGCCAGTTCCTGCTCTGCAGTCAAGCACCAAACACCTCTTCCTGGAGCTGGACAGGAGGAGGCTGAGCTAACTTGGCATGCAGATCCCAGCAGGATGTTTTGTTGCCTGGCAAACACAAATGGCTCAGCCAAGGGTACTTAGGCCTGACACCAGGTTTTCGGGTGGTGTGCGCCGTTAGGAGAACACTTCTGACAGTGTGCCTGTAAAACTGTAGGAACTGTGGGAGCCGGTCGTGGATTCAAACCACAGCCCTGTGGGCTGTGCATCCTTCAGCCTTTGCATGGAAGATGTTTTTATGCTTCAGCGTTGGCACAGGAACGTATGAACTGGAATTCAGTGGATTTGTGTGCTTGTTCCCATTCCCTGGAAGATAAGATCATATGACATCCAGCACACCTAGATCTTCATTGCAGATCTTAAAAATAGTCTCCCCCAAGGGGGGTCGTGCCATTGCTTGAAGAAATTTCTTTAAATCCCTTCAGTAATCTGGAATTGGTATTCCAAAATATTCCAGGAGTAGCACTAAGCCTGCGTGTCCATGTTTGTTGCTGTTTTGCAATCAGTGAACCTGCTGGGGATGCATATTCCTGGACCTCTGGCCTTTCCATGTGTGCAGGATGATACTGCATTCACAGACACCGCTGTCTAAAAGGACTGCTGCCACAATCCTGCCACAGTGCAAAGGCTGTCTGGAGTTTCAGGATGGGGCGTGGAACCATCTCTTACAAAATGAACACCAGGGAGCCATGAAATACTCTGGTTATTGCGTAGCTGCAGCCCAGCATAATTAAGCTCCAAGGGGTGCCAGTCTTCCAAACAGCATTGAAATCCTTTGGACTTCTGGGTTAGAGGTAATGATGCTGTTGGGACTAATCCCAAGTGGCTAATGTCCTTGTGGAGTGGGCTTGCTTCCCTGTAATCCACTGGGAGAGGCTGGCTCAGTGCAGTGACTTCCCTGGGGCAGGCAGGCTCTGTAAGTTGCCCACAGCTGCCTCTCACTGGGCTAAGGCAGAGGAGCAGGACTTGTTTTCTGGTCAGGGTGTGCCAAGGAGACTTGTAATGGAGGTGGAAGCTTACAGATAGGCACCTAAACTCCTCAGGCATGGAGAAGGCAGGATACTAACTCCTCCTGATGTGCTGGAGAGGGATGCTGTCTGTTTAGGTCAGAGGGTGGTTTTGGTGCTTTTTTGTTGGGTTTTTTTAACTTCAGAGACAAGTATTGGCAAAACTGACTCTGCATTAATGATTCAGCTCCCAGACCTTTAAGCCTTTCAGTGTAAGCACTGATTTTTTTATGATTTCTTTTTAACTTGACAGCCAAGCAAGTTTCAAGTGCACTAATTGCTACTACTGAAGCCTGACAAGGAACTTGCAAGTACAAAAGTCTGTTTCCAGTGTTACGTGTACAGTAATAACTGAAGAATGTGTCTGTGCCCTGAAATACTGACTTTAGCATTCTCTAATGTGTTTTTTCAATGGAAATTCTTAACTACTCCAGCACTTTTCACCAGATAAGGAAACTGATTGCCAAGCTGTGCATTTTTACCTGACACAATTTATCAAGCTGCATGATGGTCTTTGATGTACAAACTGAACCTATAAATAAATTCCAGGTCATTGGCTTTTTCCTTAGAGTAACATCATTCCTGCATCTCATGCAGTGAAACAATAGATGTCAATGGCTCAGCCATAGAACTTGTGCCACATCCTGTGGGTTACACAGGGAATTTTGGGGAAGAATCTCTAGCTGAATTTGCTGGTGAACTCAGCTTTGCAGCCTGCTACCACTACTCTTTATTAACAGAGTCCTGTTGCTGCTTTATCTGTTCTTGACCATTTTCATTCTTACTTCAGCTCACCCAAGAGTAAAATCAATACAAGGAGCATTCAAAAAACCTGCTCCAGTAAACAACTGCAGGAAGGGGCTCACACCACATTATAGTTCTGTCCAGAAGTGCAGAGATCAGTACACACCAGTGGCATTGGGAACCACACATGACCTTTCTGCAGGAAGGCTTTAAGGACTAGCACTGAACCGAAGGAATTAAAAATAACACATGATCCACAGATTTTTAACCAGCTGGACACAGCAAGATGATTGGGCAGCAAATACAACCACTTAAAACACTTTTTAAGAAAGCCACGGGTGCTTACAGCTACAAAATAATTCAGCAGCAGCAGCACTGCTTGTAATGAGTAAATGAAAGCCTACACATGAACACTTCACAATGCAGTGTTGAAGAGACCTGCAAAGACACTGTTACCAGGTTCGTTTATTTAACAACTCCAAGGATTTTGATATACATCAGCTTCACAAAAAAGTTAAAAGTTCTCACTTTAGTAGTACACAAAAAAGCTTTAGAAACTCCAAGTCTAACAAGAAATGGAAGTGTAGTTCAGGCAAGTGCACTTAAAAGCTGAATGCCAGCAATTTTAAAATAATTTTTATGCTCTTTAGTACTAGGTGATGCCTCAGTCACAACTTTAACTATACATACAATCTCCTTGATTTCCTTTCAAAGTAAGCACTATGGAACAGTAACACAGCAGCCACCCTTGGTGCTTAATTCATATTCACTCAAGTCACAAACATGATTGTGGCTGCTGGGTTACCAAAACCACAGCAACTCCAAGGGGTATGTGATGTGTGCGAGCATGTGTATATTTTATATATACTTCTCATATATAAAAATACACAACATAGTATAAAAAACTCCAGATAAAATCTTATTCTCACAGTAGCAAATATATCAACTTATTTTCACAGTACTTGGTTTTACTAACTGGGACACTCAGAGTGATTATAAGCTTTTTCTTCCAACACTGGTGCTCACAGAGCCCCCCATAACACACAGGGCAGCCAAAGCATTAATTATATTAATCAGACGCCTCAGGGCCCTTTGAATCCGCAAACACAACTATCTGGTTTTTCTTTCCATGGCCACAACCACTAAGGGATTCTTAGTACCTTGGGACAGATACTCTCTCCAGCAGCTGATCCTAGAAGGCCTGTGCTTCAGTCCCTCAGCATGCAGAAGGAGAAGCCGTAAAAATCCACTGAGATTTCTGTCTGGAAGGGAAGTGCCAACCGCTTACCGTGCCCTCTTGCTACCACAGGCAGCATGTACATGTTTACTGCAGCAAGGCCTTTCCTGATTTTGAGTAAGGTCACATTGCACTCCACACACCCTGAAAAAAGTCAAAGGATATCCCGTTCCCTGACAGTCACACATTTCACCTCCTTTGAATAGCGGACAGTGGCTGAAAATAACCCCAAAACTTGGGTTCAGTTGTGTATAAACTACATACACCAAGCAAAGTCAGCTT
Source organism: Hylia prasina (assembly GCA_013397195.1). Lineage (NCBI taxonomy): Eukaryota > Metazoa > Chordata > Aves > Passeriformes > Sylviidae > Hylia > Hylia prasina. The sequence goes on from VYXD01004010.1 coordinate 405,725, forward strand.
AGTGGGGTGTACCAATCTCACATCAACAGTGAGAAAGGATAAAATAACTAAAGAGAAAAAGTTGCATTTAAACAAAAACCTGATTGATGTCTAGAGTATGAAGAACCAGGTTTAGGTTGTTAAGGCCATTAGGAAGCAAATATCATGGGCCAGCTCTAGAGTCACAGGGGTCTGCAGTTTGCTTTTGCCTTACAGCTCCCTTCAGCTTTGCTGTGCTGCAATATTATTACATACAGACGCTCTGCCAAAACCCCCTGCAGCCCTCCTCAGCCTGGAGTCTCACAGTAAATCAACAATACGTGAACACATTTCCTAATTTTAATTTACGTGATCACTTCTGCCCACACTGGATCTGCCAGTGCCCAGCCTTCTCCCTATATATCTAACAGCCCCCACTTCTCCTCCCAGGCCCTGGAGCCAAGCCCCAGTGCCATGTGCATTGTTAACCCTTCCTGTTGCTTTCCCACTAGGAAGGCAGCAACAGCATGACTTTGGTGAGGACCAGCCACATTCAGGACCACAGTTTTAATCTCATTTTGTGTCCACCCCATTTGTCATCTCACTCCATTCCAAGAGCTCTTCAGGCAGGTAACAGCTCTGAAGTACATTGAAAAAGGCAGCTCATAAGTGTGCACAGAAGAAGAAAAAAAAAAAAAAAAAAAAAAAAAAAAACCACAAGAAAAAGACCTTTAACCTGAGTGTCAGAAATGCTACAAAAACTGGCATGTGCTTCTTGCAGCCTTTGGCACCAAACAGGTGAGAAGAGCAGTAATAAAGCCCAGAAAGTCCTGTGTTGAAGCATTTCTACTCAAATCTCCTAAGGGCTTCTAAGCCTGGAAAAGGCACACTGAAGCAGGCACAGCTGGAATATTCCACTTAGACCCTGTGAGAAATGAAACTGAAGAAGGTAGCTATCTATACACCATCACCATGAGCTACGTTCAGATTCCAGGGCTAAGTTGGAAGCAATGTCACATACATCCTAGGGGGCATTTTATCAAACTGATCCCAAAGGAGTCACATGATTTGTCTTCAATGTGTTTTCAGTGAATATTGTGAGACCAAATCCCACCCCTGAGATATCAGGATTACAGATCTCCCGTATATCCAGCAGGAGGCGTCGGAGGGGACAAGCTCACAACCCTGAATATTTCACTTCACCTGTGACAGGGGGACAGGAGGACACCCGACCACAAACAGTGATGTCTTCCATGTGCAAACACCCAGCCTCCAGCCTCAGTCTCCAGTGGAGCAGGACAGAAAGGGGAGACAAGCCGAGGAACCACCTCCTTCCGTGTCCCCGTGAGGATGGCCGTGGAACGCAGACATGGGCTGTCCTGAGGGACACTGTCTCTGCAGAGTGTATCCGTGGTTTGGGACAACCTGCGAGGCAGCGGAGCCGTCCCGCCTACACACAACAGTAGCTTCTGCACCACAGGAAGCAAACCCCGTGCTCGGCAGTGTCCACACCTCCTCCCATCCCCTGAGGCACCTCCTGGAGTTCCTCAGCCTCCGAGGTCCTGGCAGCAGGGCAGGGGTCCTGCCCGAAAGGCTCCGTCGGGTTAAATGCAGCTCAGTGGTCCGGCAGCCACCAGCTCCTGCTGGAATACAGTCTGGGCAGGAAGCATCTCCAAAGCTCAGTGCCTTTAGCAAACATTAAAAGAGCATTAGATTGCAGTCATTTCATAAAACTTCTGTGGTAAAAAACCAACAGGTCTGAGAGAATACACATTTTCTTTGCAATAAAAATCCATGAGGAAAACAGACACAAATTCCAATTTGTAATCAAATCAATCCAACAGTTGTACCTCGCATTCAACTCGGCAAGTCATCTGAAACACTCCGTATGTGCCCAAGGACAGCCCCTCTTCCAGTGCGATGCGGAGTCTCCTTAAGTGCTGCAATCCCAGCCATGTCCCTGCTGGCTCACTCCACTACACATTCAGGCTTCTCAGAGATCAGTAAGTTATCTGCTGCTTTAGTTTTGACTCTACATTACCAGTTTGCTATTTTATATTAATGGCACTTACTATAGAAAAAAAAGTTAAAATTGACCATTTAGGCACGCAAAAAAATAACCTGCCTTTCATCACTGCAGCTGCATAGATGTCTGCAAGGTCCCAAGCCATAGCTGTGCTCTGGAATTCTGGACCACAGCACCTTGAGGATGTGGCTGCTTTATTTTTATGATTAATAAAGGTAGTTTTCACCTAGGAAGCAAAGACTTGGCCATTTCCAGCACATAATCTGGATATCAGTATGTCTTGGTTCTTAGGTCTGCTGAGACACAACGAAGCACCACAGTTCATCAGCCCCCTGTACATACGGAAAACGTTTTCCATGTGCTCCCTGCCTCTTCCGCTCCACCGGGGCACATGGCAGAGGGATGGAAAGGCAACACCAAAGTGCACAATGACAATATGTCCCAGGGCCCCAAGTCAGTAACAGGGATTCATATCCAATTCCTCATGTCACTCTGGGAGCCATCTGCCATAAGGAAACAACATTCCTGATTTTTTTTTTTTTCTTTTTCTAAAAAAGACCCAAATCAGAATTAGCCATTATTTGCAATTCTGTCATGCCTGCAGACCACTGCCTCCTTAACCTGAACAAGCTGTACATACAACCCTGGCATTTTAACCACATATATTACCCCACTAGATCTTGATTAAGGGACTTGGAGAGGTGGAGTGGGGGGAACCCATTGGAAGCCTCTACTGTTTAGAAGGGAACGGAGCTGCTCCAAAGGGATCTAACTCCAGTGCCTGCTGTGGTTGGCTCTGCGTGCTCTGCACAACCAGCTCTGTGAAGGGCACCGCACCAAAGTCATCTATTTTCAGCCCATCCCCACTGTGAACGGCCCCGTGCACGGAGCTCTGCCTCGGCCTGCCAGCCACCACTACAGTGCCGTGGTCCCCGCGGCTGTCCCCAAAGCCCTGGTGCTGGGCATGGCGCATCAGGTCTGGCGGGTGGAAGGGTTTGGCTCCGAAAGGATCCAGTAGAGTGTCATCTGTCTGTAGAGGGTTGGCTCGATCCTTGCTGTCAGACAAGGCCACGCTGATGTTCTCCTTGGAGTCCGAGATGGTCAGGAACTCATTGCTGCTCTGGGAGTCCCTGCGGCCGGCCTTCCTGTGCCGGCGGGCCCGCTCCGGGGTGCGGTAGCTGGGTTTCAGCCCCTTCTTTGTGGTGGTGGGGGTGCCGTGATGGCGCTTTCCGTTGTTCTTGGACACCTCCTGCTTCATGCGCCTCTGGCGGGAAGACAGTTTCTGCAGGTTCCGCTGCTGCTTCACCTTCTGATGCTGCTGGCCCCCCGTGATGTCCTCAAATGGAACCAGCCCAAACAGGTCCTCTCTACTCCCAGCAGACTTGGGGAGAAGGGACGGCTGAAATGGGGTGCAACCAAAGATATCCACGCTCCGCGGAGAGGTGGGGGAGAGCAGAGTCTCCATCCCTGACCCCTGCCCATCTTGCTGGGGTACCTTTTTGCTGAAAGGAGCTTTTATGAAAACATCAAAGTCATCCTGCTCTTGGCTTAGGCTGGGACAAGCCACCTGAGAAGAAACATTTTTGTCCATCTTGTCTCTTGCCTGAGGCTGCAGAGTGAAAAAGGGCACAGCTCCAAACACGTCAAATTCTTGGCCAGAGTTGATCAGAGTGCTTGGCACCTCAGGTGGGGACATAGGCACTGAACTGGGCTCTGTGATTTCACCGCTGCCCATACCATCTCTGAACTGAGTGCTCAGGAGCCCTTCCACACATCTTTGCTTGGTTCGGTCACAATCAGAATCAGAGCTCTGCTTTTCTTCCTCCTCTTCTTCCACCTCTTCCTCAGAATCCATGAGGAGAGGTCGGTGGCCTAAGTTCTCTGGTTCTGTATCATTGTCATCATTGAAGTCTCCGTTCTCTCCATGCAAGACTTCTTCATCCTCCTGTTCTTCTTCTTCCTCACTGCTCTTGGGAGAAGGAGGATCAGATTCAAAATCACTCTCTGACTCCTCACCACCTTTTGTCACGTGTCCCTCTGCACTTTTCCTCCCTGCTCGGGGATCTCTAAATGCATGGCTCAGTTTTCCAGCCTTTGTTGGGGTCCCTAAGTTATTTTCTTGATTGCTGGCTGAGTTATCCACTTGCTTTCCAGGGGAACCTGCAGGTCCAAAGAAAAAAGCAAATGAAAACTTAAAACATACAATGGCAAACTTACTCCACACACCCCACAGTCACATCCCAGGAGATGATGCAAACATATATCCTGTACTTCAAGAGGGAAGCGAGCTAAAAATCAGATCTGACATTTCAAACAACACTCACAAAATCAACAGAGATGCCAGATTTACTTCTAAAGCACAAGGTCTGGAAATACAGTACCAGTATTTAGGGGGCATACAGAAGGGCTAATCACACACACAGCTGATCTCTAGAGACAGTTTTTCAACTCCAGTCATTACACAGCCACTCTTCTCTGGGAAAATGGGAGGCAGCAGGATTTAAACACTTTAATTTTCTATATTATATTTTTTTAAGCAGACAAGCTATTTTTGGATGTGCTTCTGCTTTGATAGTCTGCTCTGACAAACAATGCTGCAGTCACGAGAGGAGCTCCTCCTAACTTCTACAGCAACTGAGGCACAACAGCTCCTGCTCTTCCTTTTCCTCAAGTTTGACAGCAATGCTTTCTGCTTTGTGTCTAAATGCAACCTGTCAGCTCAGCTTCTCTATGGCAAGGAAATTTATCTACTCATTTTCCTCTACCAGCTTTCTCCCCACTATTCGCTGACAGCTAGAACTGAAAGAACAATTCACTGATGAGTCTTTTGTGGTGTAGTTGCCTTGGGAACACTGGAAGCAGTAAAAACTTTGCACCAGTACAAGAAAGAGATGGCAGGAGCTGGCAGAGCAGGGGAGGCTGCACAGTGGCACTGGCATCGGTCCCCAAAGCAGAGGAGGCTGCACAGTGGCACTGGTGCTGCTCTCGTCACTAAGCAAACCCAGTTTCTCCCCATATCAGAGCCCCGTGATGTGGGGAGATGTTTTCAGGAGTGTAACTGACTTGGATTTCTACTAGAAGAGAAGAAGCAGGAGGAAAATCAAAACACTCAAGTCTCCACTGGGTAAAGCACATTTTCCCGTGTAATGTCCTCTTGGCCACAGACAGGGTGCATAATGTTACATGAACCACCAGCAACAGCAGTGAGAATACACCTCCTGGCAGGCACAGAGCCATTGCCCAAAACCTGTGTGCCACTCTGCCCAGAGTGGCTGTCACAGGCACCCGGGCACTGGAGATGAGCTTCTCACATCTCCAGCATCTGACACCAGCTGGGGCCAGGGCTGCTCCTGTTCAAGCAGTTACTAGAGAATTCTACCCACAGCATTGCACTGGACCACTAACCATCCCAAACAAAACTGATGTCTTCCACTTAGGGCTTTGTTACACAAACACTGACATTTAATCCACTCCATGTGTTCAAAGGATTGAAAAAGCTAGGGATGGCTATAGGCATCTGCTATTTCTCCAAAAACGATCTTCAGCCAGAATCCAGCTCATAACTCCTGTTCTTGTAATATATAAAATATTTTCTCAGCTAATTCCTTCTTTCACAAGGAAGCTAGCATGCAACTTCCAGACTGTTAAGGCCAAGTCAGATTCTTTTCTTTCTATGCTCCAGTTTACAAGAACCATTTCTTCCAATTTTAAAGGGAATTAACAGCAATTCTCTCATCCATCAGCTTCCTCATTCCTTGGCAGTTACACTTAAAATAATCAAAATTCAGCAGCAATACAATTTATGTAAGGATTCAAAAACAAGGCGACTAGAATGACTAAAAACATCAGGTGATTAGGACTTTGAGCTGTTTCTTCTTGCCTTCTGGTGTCAGATTGCTTCTTATCTACTGTAATTTTAAATGCTACATATTTGCTTTACCCACTAAATTAGAATCTGGATTATTCTGCTGCTTACTTTAGATTTCCCAAAGGTACAGCTTTGACATTGCACTATATAACCCCCCGAGCCTCCAAATCCTGCTGTTTCCAATATTTACTGGAACACTAATGTTAGCATAAATGCAAATAGATTTTAAAGAAAAAGGGACTACTTCTAGGTTAGATGTTAACACCACTTACACAACAAAAGGCCCAAACCTTTTCTCTATATCCACGAGAGTTCACAGTCCCACAGAATGGTCAGACCTTTGCATTTAATCTCAACATGCAGTAAACAACTAATAAAGCAATTTTTTTTCAAGGAAGAACTGAATCACAGTGTTATCTAATATACCTGGCTTCCCAAAAGGTTTAAATATTTTTGTTAAGTGCTGCTACACTCAGAGTCTCTAGAAAACAACTGTAACAGACACTGGAGAGACAGAACCCTCAACCTCTACCAAGAGCAGCTGAGCTGCCTAAGGAGCCGTCTGAGGCACAGGAGGTGCAACTCTCAGCCCCAGACCTCCCCAGACAGATGGCACAGCAAAGAGGACGTTTCCCACAGTACACTCCATGCACTGACACCCCAGCTGCTCCAGCATCCCAACAGACCCACCTGTTATTCAGAACTGTGATTCTTGCTGGCAACACACAGCAAATGATCTTGGGAATCAGGCATCAAGACAACCCAGCCTTTCCACCCTAAGGTTTCCTTTCTTCAGTCTAACAAGTAGAATCTTCAGAGGAACTCGGATGAAACTAGGAACAATTGACTGAGCAATCCCTCTTTCTGGAGACGTGCATCCACAACAACATAGAAGCCAGGTGTTTTCCCCACATACTTGGAGCTCTGAACCACTCTTGAAGGAAATGCTGAGCACCTTCCTGGCTGACAGAGGCAGACACAGGGGAAGTGCTTGAATAGCCAACGAGAATACCAAAAGTTTGATGTACATGTTGATTTTTACTTTGCCCACGACGGTCTGTCCTGGCCCCAGTCAGTTCTGTGGGCTCTTGCTCTACTGAGGGCAATGCCATGGCAGGCTGGATATAGCACACACCAGCCTTTGTGCTGGCAGGAATAAGGCAGTCCACAGCAAAGGGAAGTTTAAGGTGTGGATTTATAAATGCCTGTGACTGCACATGAAAAAACATGGTCCAAAATATCTTAATTTTGAGGCCACTCAAAGACACAGCAAGAAGTTTTTCCCCTTCTAACACGATCACAACAGTCAATAACTGCATCTCAACTCAGCAGTGGTTTCTGAAGTTGGTTTCTGAACTTCTAGCTCTTCAGCTGAGATTACTCCTTCTCCAGTATCTTTGCAGAAGTTACCAATGTGACTTGTTTATTGCAGCAGGAAACCAATGTCTAGGTATTTCTTCAGCTGAGATTACTCCTTCTCCAGTATCTTTGCAGAAGTTACCAATGTGACTTGTTTATTGCAGCAGGAAACCAATGTCTAGGTATTATGTACAGACTGGGAATTAATTACAGTGATTAGAAACTCAAAATCTCCACTAAGAGCTCACTATTATCAGTTGCAGAGCCAGCATGCATGACCCTACATTGACAGTCACCTGGAAAGCAGGGGCCACGCCACACAGCAGATGATGTTGTGAACAGCACTGCTCCCAGTATGTAAGTTTGAAGAAAACACTTCTACTCCAAGGAGTATCTCCAGAATGGTGACACCACTGCTCCCACACTGCAGCGTGTCAGGAAAGAACAAGTATCTTCCTTTACCTTCTGTGTGTGTTGAGACCAGCCACTTGCTCCAAGCAGTACCTACTGTAGGATACTCATCTTGCACACTTTTAGCCCTACCTGGCCAATCCTGAGGGAACAAACCATCTCTGTACCCACCTCTGCAGATGCAGTAGCTTCAGGTTACCCCAGAACTGCATCAGACAAGAACCAAAACCAAACCAAAGAAACAAAAATACCCTCCCCTAGAACGACCGTTTTTTTAAACTAAGATAGAAATACTTTGGTCTTCTACACTACAGTTGCCCCTGTTTCTTGCACTGCTAATGAAGTTAGCAAATGAAATAAAAAGCACTACACACAGAAACAATCCCCCAAAAGGGAAAAGCCCCTGCTTAATGACAACTGAATGCTCTGGCCAAACAGATTTCCAGGCTGAAGTGTTGTGTCAAGTTGATTTCATGCAATCTTGCCAGGCTACACTGCTGCAGAGATGTTCAGACACACATCTATACAGCAATGTTGCAGACTGGTGCACAACATCTGCTTGCAATGTGCTGCTCAGATTACCATGCTTCTAATCAGGTTTGTAGCTTGTAGGGAACAATTGTTCTTTGCTTAAATGCGAGCCAGGTGGAACGTCTTTAATCATATAAGAAGATCCCAATCTTCAAGGAAATTTTCTGTTCCGATGTTCTTTTTCGAGACACAAGATTATAAGAGGATGAATTCCCTCTAACAACTGCAGTAATTACATGCCTTCTGCTGGTTCTTCATCTTAGGGTATCGCCAGGGTAGCCTAAGAGTGGGACATAAGAGCTTTAAGCTCCCTTGGAATTGGGAACATACTGCCACCATCATTTCATAACAATTTGCCACATGTCAGCCAATGGATTATCAGCGGCTGCAACTAAATCTGCACCAGTTCTCTGACAACAACCAGGGCAGCAGCTGCTCACCACTGTAATGGTTTTACACGTCTTATCACCTCTATTTTCAAGAGGAACAAAAAAGGAAGAATACCACACTTGTGCCTGGCAGCTATTGCTGACATTGTTTTAAATAATTACTCCAGAGATTAAAGTGAAATATAAAAAAATAGTGCAATATGCCCATGACTGCTGCAAGATTTGAAACAAACTAAAAAAATCGGTAGATCATTTTGGAGAGAAAATACAGACCCCTGGCAGAGCCCAGACATACCATTTATGCCTATGATGGGTGAGCAATTTCGGGTTACTTAGGAAGTGCTATCTAGAATAGCTGAAGTTTAAGATGATCTGTAACATCAGCAAAGCTTTCAATGAATACAGACATTGACAAGAACTTACTCTGCCAAGTTACCTAAACCTGAAATGTTTTATGACTGCCAGATCACTGCACAGGTCTGGGCATCTTTAAACAATCAATATCAGCTGTCAAAGAAACATTAACTGTTGGCAGGAGCATTTTTCAAGTGGTAGAAGTGTCTCAAGTCTTTTTTGTTTCTTATGGTCTGGTATTAATAATTTATTCTTAAATTCTAGCAAGTTGTGTCTCACTTAAAGGCCCAGACTGCACAGTGCTCCCAGGACTCCAAGCCATGGTAAGAACTTGCATTGGTTTGAAACCCTGTTAGAAGCCATACACAAAAAACAACTCAATGAACAATCATCTCCCATGTCTGTTCCTGCCAGGATATCCCATGTTTCTGCTGTGACACAGTGCACAATCCAGCAGCACCTACTGCAGCAAGGGATTCTCAGGGATGTGTACAAGGCTCCAGATGATTCCTGTGGCCCTGCTGTCTGGCACAGAGCTGGCTGGTTTCTGCAAGATCCACGCAGCTGGAACAATACACACCGTACCACAAAGCCCTTCTTATTACAAGACAGACACCTGCAGTGACCGTTTGAAGACACCACCATGTCGCTGAGTCAGAAGTAAGCTGCTACAGAACTGGACTTGCTTTTATTCAGTCTGCACAGAGAACAGGCCTGCAGAGGCTCAGAAGGGGTTACCTGTGGAGGCTACAAAAACCATTTGATCACATCTACAGCATACATGATTTGTACAACATTCAGCAGAACTGTTAACGAGATGAGCCGAACCAGAATCCTATCCCAAGAGCTGAAGTCAGGTAACAGCTCATGGAGATTCTTCCAGGAGCCAAATGCTTGAAAGTTTCAGGCAACATTTCCCAACATCTCCACTTCTCACACAGCCCATCCATATAATTTTGAGTGTTACCTCAATTCTTGTACTCCTTCTGGGAATCTCAGTATTAAGCTGAGGGAAGCGAAAGATCATCCTAGACCAGTTTCATCCTACAAATCATTAGTGTGAATAAATTCAAGATGACCAAAGGCACTGAGTACAACTCACCAGCCAACGGTACTCTATTCATGACATTTCCTTCTTACATTTGAAAGCAGCACAAAGTGTGTTTCTCCTGAGCTTCTGAAACACTTGATAAGAACAAAGGGGATTCTAGCACAAACTGGTTAACACACTTGAATCAAAAACTTCCATTCCAAAATGCTGACCACAGGAGATGTTTTTTCCGCTGTCACCATCCAGTTCAGGTATTCCAGAACCAGGATCTGTTTTCCACATGTGAAGTGCCTAAGTGTCCCAGTGCTGGCTATACAATTATGGTGTCTTCTTTCTCTTTCATTAAGGAGTTTGCAATGTACAGTTTTTGTTTCTACCCAATCAAGCACTGGAATTCTTTCCCAGGTCAAGTTTCTTTTCCAGTCATCTCGGGTCTTAGGGCACTACTATTTTCCACAAAAATTCAGGCATAAAGTAGTGTGTGTAGCAAGTTTACTTGTGAGAATGGTTTTAATAGGATACACACCAAGGGTGAGACACCGACAGCTTCCACAGTGCTTCCTGATTCCCCAGACTGAGAGGAAGCCAACACCTGTTAGCTCATTTTGCACCCCTTTTCCTCTGTTCATGCCAAGGGACACAGATGTTGCTGCTGGTTCTCCATTCCCACCAGACAAAAATTAGCACAGAAGGTCTAACAGACAAGCAGCTATAGTCCATTTAGTTCCAGGCTTCTCCTGGTGACTCTTGCAGCAGTGCCAGCTTGAAATGCACTCTCAGCTCCACAGAGATATTCCAAGTCACAGCAGCCCACACTTCCCCAGCGATGATCGAAGGCTTCCAATTCCAGCCTCTGCTGCTCCCTTGCCTTGCCTTCCCAGACAAGTTAACATACCTGGTGACACTTACTTTGCCAGATTACCAGCACTTGATGTTGGTGAGTCGAAGGACACATGATATTCATCATCTTGCTGCTCTCTCTCAGGAGGGGACAGGAGTCTGTTAATTACTGAGTGAAGAGCTGCTTTCACAAGAGAACCCTTAAGCCTTCAAAACAGGAGGACTCCTCTGGGTGACTCTACTCAGCCACAGCCCACATACACAATTTATATATCAGACCTATGCCAGAGCAAGGAAAACCAAGCAGAAAAAACCCAACCTTTGAGTTGGAACTGTGGTCAGTAACAGTAGAACACAACTTCAGTAAGAACTGTCACTTTTCAACAAAGTCCATTTTATTTACTTTAAAGAACCTGTGCTTGTAAGGTCAACATTTCATCTCATTGTAATTCAACAAGTCAAAACTCCATGGTCAGAGCCCTGGGTAAACAGTGCAAACACACACCTCACGTGGTCCAAGACATGTTACAATAAGGAAATGAAACTTGTGCTTTAAGGAGATCTGAGAGTCTCTCTCACAAATGCTGCAATTGAACTCAAGGTGTTAAACCTCTGTTCCACTCGCCAAGCAACCACCTGCCCTTGGAGGCCATGAGTAAGGGACACACATGGTTTACTTCTTAGTTACATGTTTCACCATCACAAGGAACAAACCAGAAAGAACAGGTCACACAAAGAGTGTTAAGTACATTGGAAATAAAAATATTAGGGAGAGACATTTATCGAGTTTGCCCCAGAAAGCCCTCAGCTAGAAATTAAATATGTCCAAGTCAACAACTTTCTCTTTTTCTTAGCTGTCTTGCAACACCTCTTTTCACGACATTACCAAGAAGAGTTCAGTGAGGAACACAAACCAGCTTTTAAAAGATGAATATTGACATTTAAAGATTTATTGTACCAGATTTGTTTACTAAGTGCAATTCACCATTAACACATAATTAACAATACCTTTCTTGAAACCAAGCCAGTATTTACTCTTGTTTAAATGCCAGTTACAAGTCCACATGAAAAAAGGCTATTGAAAAGTGCACGATTTTTTCCCAGTGCCTTAGCTATCAGTTCACAACCAGCTCAACATCTGGTTTTTCAGTCATGACTGAATTTCAGGGGGTTTTTCCTCCTCTTAATAGAAGCAACTGCATTTTATTTTTTTTTTCCTTTTTAGTATGTCAAGAATTAGAGCTTGGATTCCAAGTAACAAAAATAAAGCACATGATACAATACAGTGAGACCATTTGTTACAATCTAATGCTATATTATAGCCATCTGAAAAAACCAGCAACAGTCAAATGCCCTTCCAAGATCTCATGTGAAGAAAGCAATAAAATAACCTCTAGACACAAGGATATGAATACTTGGCAGGAGACTGAGTTCCTTATGGTCCCCATCTTAAATGGCGTGTAAACTATTTCTATTCGTTTTGCATGTGAATTCAGGCTCACCTATAAGTCAAAGCAACCTCTGGAATGAAGATGACAAGGAAACCTTTCCAAACAGCACCTGTAGAGCAAACCCTTCTTCACTTAAATGGCTTTCATATAGCACCGAACTACTGCACATGAACAAGGTGACAGAAACCAAATTTGTCCTGAGAGAGCAAAACAAAACCACAAACTAAGAACACAATCCTAAAGCAAGCAGAATGAATTCAGGTCTAGGGACAGGAGCAGCCATGGGCACAGAGGGATTTTCACCAAAGGCTGTGCTGAACACAACAGCATCACCCTGTCCACCCTTCCCCATGTGCAGCACCGGAGCACTTGCGAGCCCTTCGCAGCCCTAGCAGAGCAGCTCCAAGAATGCAAGATCGAAGTGAAAAAAACCAGAGATACTACCTTAGGTTGACCCCAGCTGATTTATTTTAAGGCATGTTACCTGAGCTTTTGAACTTCCATAAGAACAGTCTTTACAAGTCATACTAAGGCACCTTTATCACACAGGAACTCGCAACAAAACCCAAGTGGCTCCAGAATTGACTGATGTTCCTTTTACCATTCAACTACCACACAGGCTTCACTTTGTCAAACGTACCAAAATAAATATTAAAGTGCTGATGAATAAATGTTAAAACTGTTGCTGAAGTTGCAGGATGATGCAGTTTCCCACTCACAATGCCCACATAACACATTATTTTTACTTCCATTCAAGGTAAACATAGTTAAAACTTAACTGAAAAGCAATAATGAATATCCACCCTTCCCCATGTATAGGCAAGATAAAACGTTTCTGTTTGACTCAACTTGTACCAAAACTGTGCATTAAATGTGTAGAAGCTTACTGTCTTCACTTGGCTGGACAACTGAACTACAGCCAACAGTGTGAGTCAGAAGCATACTATAGGGAAGTAGCAAAATTTGGCCTTAGCAAGGAATTTTCCTTCAGCAAAAGCACTTGTGGATCTGCCCAGGTGAGCCCATTGCACTGGCCCAACAGAACCACACCCTACACAGTCTGTCCCAAGGTTCCACAGGCACCAGGAGCTGGCTGCACAAGTGGTCTTTATTGGAGGTAATGAACACACCAACACATCCCTTCAACCCATGTGCTGTTAGAGGCAGCCGAGCCCTTTGCCATACTTTGGTCACTGAACTGCTGTGCATACTTCAGCAGATAGGAGGTAATACAGCTAGGAGGTAATCATGTCACAGATGGAACTTGCCTTGCTGAGAAATGAAAGGAACAGAACCAAAGGGATCTTCAGGAGGACTTGTCTGTGGAGCAGCATGTGGCTCCACATTCTTATCTGAAGATGCTCTCCTGTCCACCAGCCTGTCTGTAAAAAAACAAAATGAAACAGAACAAAAAATAAAGTAAAATAAAATAAAAATGGCAGGACTTACACCTATGCAAAGCTATGCACTGTACAGGGTGAGGGAGGAATATCTTCTCTGGCGGGGGGTTGACAAAGGCTTGTAAGAAGCACAGATCTTGCCTGCACAGCTGGTGTGGGCAGCTCCTTCCTACTGCAAGGAGACAGGCAGAGTGCCTGGGAGGCTCTGCACCCACACCTGTCCCTGCTGGAGCACCAGGGTGATCCCAACCCTTTGTGCAATGCTATGAAAGCTGGGCTGGGTTTTTTTTTTTCCCCAGTGAGAAAGCAGATTTGCTTTCTTGGTACCCAATTCTGCACAGATCATTAAGTGGTTACAGGAGCTGTTTAAGAAATCTACTTCTTCACAATGCTGTCAGAAATGCAGCATCAGATGTCACTTCTGGCCCATCACTAACTGATGATCACAGCAACACCAACAGAAAAACAACAGCCAGGAGCTCCAATCTGTCACTCTGTGTCACAGGTCTCCACAAAGGTGGCTCAGTTCAGAAATCCATCCAATTGCACATTACCTTTTACTGCAACTAGCATCATTCTACTAGGAAAACAGACACCAAGTATAAGCAATGCATTCTGTCCTAGGAATTGGATCCCCTTTTACAAGAGAAGTGATTAATCACCCCAGCTGTAGCCACCACTGAACACACTGACATTAAGCCCCTCAACACATGAAATCTGATGGTAATGCCAGCCTGACAAATTGTGGCAACATCTTCATCCTCTAACAAAAGCTTTGTACATTTACTTAGCGTTACTGTCATAAACATGAAAGCTTTAAAAACATTTGCCAGATTTAGAAACATCTTTAATTTATGTATAAAGCATCAATAATACCAACTAGGCTTCCAAGAAGAGAAAGAAAGGATTCATATTTTAAACACTAGTCAGCACCACAAGCTTACACACCACTGCATGTGAGTTATAAAGCATAGACCAGCAGTTGGCTTTAGTAACAGAAAAATAGAAGCACTGATCAAATCTGTATATGCAATTCTCTTTTCTCTAGATGGCAAAAAAGTACTCAACAGCCTTTTTCCCTCACAGGAGATAACCTACATCTAAAGAGAACTCAACCTTCAACGTTAATACCTAAGGAAATTCCAGTTAAAGACAATCTTATAGGTACAAGACTTAATTTTACAATAAATCTCCTGATCTCTCATTATTCCAGCCAAGTCTGAGTAAGTACCAGTAGACAACATGAAGTGTAATTATTTCTGCTTTGGCTGAAGCAAAGGCATTAACACTGCCCAGCATGCCCATATGATCTTTGGCAATTCACCCTCTGTATCGAAAAGCCAAAAGGTCTCTGAAGGCTGTGACATGCATATCTACATGCACACACAGACACAAATCAGTGCTTCCCTTCCCTGAGGGACACCAAGCCCCAGGAGCTCAGAGAAGCTGTAAGGCAGCCCCCATCCATACAGACAAGGCTGCCATCTGCTGCTGGCAAGGGAGTAATTTGGGGTTATTTTTGCATTTTCTCGACGTGCGTGA
The DNA here is from genome assembly GCA_013397195.1 of Hylia prasina. NCBI lineage: Eukaryota > Metazoa > Chordata > Aves > Passeriformes > Sylviidae > Hylia > Hylia prasina. The sequence goes on from VYXD01004010.1 coordinate 420,905, forward strand.
CTAAAATCCCAAATGTTGGTTACTACTGAGCAGGGCTATGCTGGTGGGTTTACTTTTCAGATACAGCCTATCAAGTGTGTTACCACACCCAGCTCTCCTGCGCACTGAATTACCTTGAAGAGCTGAGCCCAAAATGTACTTTGGTTATCATCCTCTTTGGAACTTGCGTCTGTTCAAAACTTGTGGCTTAACCAAATCAAGTGCATCCAACTTACATAAGTACCACCAGCAGTCTAGCAGTTACAGATTCTGAAAGTGGGTGGTACAAACTAACCTGCTCCAGATTCAAGAGTGTATTATTTCAAAAGACTAAGGGCTGCATTTGGAAGAAGCATGCTTACAGATATTCAATTCCACTGCTGAATCAAATCCTTAACTTGGATTTGGAAGGAATGCTTAATTTCAGCTAGTACATTAGCCATTTTTCCCAGCTACCAGTGAGCCATCTGACTGTAAAATGGGTGTAGGCTACATTCCCATCTCAAAAACAGGAGTCTGATTTGATTCACACAGGATACAAGGGAAAACTAACAACCAGAGTTTCACAAACAAACCCACCCAGTCGCTTTCCTAAAGGATTAACAGGTAATGTGCACATCCAATAAGAAAAATACTCAACTGAAGGTAGTATTTTTTTCAGTTACTCAAAATTCAACTTTACTGTACTTTTAATTGCAAGAAACTTGCTGATAGACAGCCAAGCATATACAATCTGTTTTTTAACATTGTCATATCTTCCAAAGTCCCACCAATAAATCTGATTTCAACGAAACCAGTTATAGGAAGAGCAACTAACAAGCATGTGTTCAGCAATTAAGAACAGAAAGTAATTCCAAGTAAAAACCATGGAGATAACTGACTTCACGAGGAAAAAGTTTATTCAACTATTGCCATATCAGTACAATAAACCAGCCCTTACATGTAGCCACTCAAAAAGGACGGTACAAAACATTAACATAATGTAATAGATCAATTTTCTTTCAGGCATTTTCAAAGGACATATCAGACCCACACAATCTTCTGCTCTGGTGTGCAAGAAAAAAGCTGGAAAAGAATAAAGCAAGCAGCCAAAATTCTCTTCCCATCTGACAACATACCTCTGCTGTTGAGAGCCTCTTGGCAATGAAGGTGACACAAGCAGTGTAGAAGAGCTAAGATACTACCATTTCTGCAGTAATTGAGCCAGTAACTACCAGTTTCAGACTGTGAGTTCCTATTGCATGTTTTCAAAAAGGAAAAGGAAAGGAAGACAGGCCCAACTGTGCCCTCAAATGCTCAGAAAGAACATTCTGTACACAGCCTGCACAGTCCTTGGACAAGCAGGTGTTGGAACTGCTGAGCAATGATAGAGCCCTCATTTACTGGGAAGCAAAGTAAGCCTTCAAGCGTCCCTTACTTGATCTTAGCAGGTCAAACTCTCTGTCCAGCAACTCCTCCTCTGTCAACTTGGAAAAATTGTCCTCTCCAAATGGGTTCCAACCTGACATATCAGGTGGGTTACTGATGTTCTGCTTCGGGTAATTGGCAATTGCTTCAGCATCAGGAATACCTGACCTGTAGAGTCAATTCAAGGGAGCAAATAAAGAGAAACATAACAGGACTGGTTATCAGGGTCAAAATCTGAGACATTTCATAATGCCAAGTCACACACACAAGCAGCACACATGCATTAAGAGTTCATCCCAAAAAAACTGAAGGCCAATTTAAAAGAAGCCTAATAGGAACCTAAACAAACATATAACCTGGTTTCTAACATCAGTGAAACTGGACAGATCTGTAGGAGTTTTTTTATTTTTAAATCAGAAAGGAAGGGGATTTTTTATTACATACACTGTGGTTCACAAGAATTAATGCAAAAGTCATCATTTATTACCATTTATTAAGCAAAGGCAGGTCCAAGGGCCACTGCACAGGGATTGTATCTCTCCTGAGGTGTACATCACGTTACCTACTTGGGCATCTCTGAGCACAGGAGTGGGCAGCCCTAGTACATCAAGGCCAGCTACAAAGCTGCTCCTAACAGGGTGTTTGAAACTCCTTTCAGATGCACATAACCTCATTCAACATAGGCTACTGACCATCCCAAGCAAAGTAGTTAGCAGTCAGTTCCTGGAGTAAGTCCATGAACAAGAAATACTGGAAGACAGATACTTTAAGAAATTGCACCAGGCTCATCTGTTAACAAACGTTCTCACTTTGCTCCCAAAATATCCTTTACCACTGAACACCCACTGTCCAACTCTAAGTAATCTCTTACCACCAAAGCAAGTAACATCTGAGAAAAGGATTTGGCAGTGCTAACCACAATTAGTAATGTAAGCTACGAGTAACCCCCAGGCTCAGCTGAGGCGCAATTCTCACCTGTTTGTAGGGTAGAGAGGATCTGCCACTGTTCCACCATGCACTGGGAGCGACCTGGGGTAGGAGATTAAGGCTGGTGCAAGATCTTGCGGAGAAGTGATATATTCAGGGGACTGCACCTGCTGTGCCCTCTGCTGAGCCAGCATCTGCTGCTGCAGGAGAGTCTGCTGGTACTGCTGCACCTGGGGAAATCAGGGCTGTGTTACCAGAACACGCACGGGCTGGCTGAAACTCTTCTGCCAAGCAGCAGTGCTACTCTTGCAGCCAAACACACCCTTCACCACCACCACCCTCCAGAACACACAGGCATAGAGAAACCACATCAACAGATCAGTGAGACTGCTCTTCTTTTCCAGCTTATCACCACTTAGATTTTTGTAATTACTGCAACCCAAACATATGCTACTGCAGCACTACTAATTGCACTTTCATCATAGTCTAGTCTTAAATCTTAATACAAGATTTCAGGACAATTTCTCCTGATCTTTAGAAAACATGCTATGGCAGTTAGCTCTACCACTTTTCAAGAACTGGACATCACTGTCCTCAGTCACTTTGTTAAGCAACATGTGTTTGCTGTTGTGGTTCATACTGCAAACATTAATCAAGTATGTTTCAAATGAGCACAGACCTCCTTATGAAACTTGGGATAGATCCCATTCTATTATTAATATAAGTGCAACTTGAGACAAGCTAGTTTGGATTAACTCTCCACCAACTAAATATTATTTAATATTATATTATTATATATAGATGCCCAACTGCATGCTATTTACCACTTCCACAGCTCAGTACAACTAGCCAGGCACTTCTCTTACTGCATCTACACAAGAGATTTACAAGCAAGGGCCACATTTTAAGACTGTATCATCTCTGTGACGTACCATGGCAGGATACTGTAACTGGGCAGGCTGCTGCTGGTACACAGACTGCAGCAACAGCTGCTGCTGGACCATCTGCTGGTGCACTGCTTGGTGATACTGGAAAGACAAAAAATTGCTTTAAAAAGTAATGATGCCCCCTCACAAATAAGCAGGTATTGTAATTAATGCTTCTTCTATCACATCTATGACTCCACAGCATTTTTCAATTAAGACATCATATAATCAAGAACCAGCTTGCAATTCAGTCACTGCATTTCAATCACTCTGTTTGGAAGCTTTTTCCGTCCCCCACTCCCCAGCCAATTGGTAACAAAACAAAACCCAAAAAACCCCCAAACAAAACAAAAGAAAAAAAAATCAGATTACATCTTCACCTCTGGTGCACATACAACCATCTTACTGCAAGTACATCATCACCTGTAATCACTCCTAAAATTTACCCCGAGCTCCTTTACACACAGGTAAAGCCTTGAAGTCACACAGTGCTGATGCAAAGCAAGATGGAATTCAGGGTCAAACTGTAAGAACACAGCACTAGGCAAGCAACTTTCTAGGACCAAACATTACAGGGCCAATGAAGGGACAAAAGAATAGTAAGAAGGGACAGAGTTCTTTTAGCTGGAGAAGTACAGGCAGAAGTGTTGAACTGGCACATGATTACAAGGGTTATTAACACACACAACAAAGTCTCAGACACTTGTCTAACAGATCTGACTGTACCTGCTGGATATAAGCATCCTGTATGGCAGGCTGGTGCTGAAAGTGGTGCAGCTGCTGCAGTCTCCAATCTCCCTGCTGCAGCTGCTGGAGGACCCTGTGCTGCTGTGGGGTGGTCCCTTGGGACTGTGAGATGTCTTGTCCGTTCCCTGGTCGCGTGGTTCCTGTGACAGACAGGAACACTACTGACAACCAGACCCCTCAGCTTCAGTCAGAGATCTCCCTGGTAGTTTTTCACCTCTAGCTGACACTGTCTGTCAACTTCTCTTCCCAATCTGACAACCAGGATACCTGGCAGATACGAAGCTGACTTCTTTAAAACTAATTTCAGGCCTGCAAATGAACCATTTCTATGTGCAAGATGCTGGAAGCTTCCTCCCATGGTCTCACGACAGCAAGCTGGGTTCCAGACTTCTGCTTTACTAACACTGCAGGATCTCAAACCCTTAGCTCAAAGCATACAGCTTTCAACATTCAAACAGAGGTATCTTGATTTTTTTCCCCCCCTAAGGAAAATACTAGCTCATCCAAGAAACTCCCTTAAACAGAACACCTGATTAATTTTGTCACTCAATTGTTTTTGTACCTTTTAAGAGACGGGTACTACCATAAATTTCTCTCTTGCGTACTGTTTTATATTCTGAAGTGCCCATGAAAGATCTGTTCCTTGTCATAAGAGAAAAAACTTCTCAAGTTCGATGTTATGTGGATCCCACCTAGTAAAAAATACTTATACCTGGGACACAAATTTCTCAGTGACCTTTTGAGACTTTTCCAATACCATCCCTGAAACTACCCTTCCTTTTCTGCAGCAGATACATAACAGCACGAAATGCAATTAGAAAGTGTTCTAGGTACAAATGTCAACTATTTAAGTGAATATTTATCAGAGCCGTAACTCTTTCTGAATGAGAAAAAGAAAAAGGATTTTTCAAAAACCCATTTCACTCAACTGAGTATCCCCTAATTCCTCCTGCACTCACAGTAATTTGGAATAAATTTTGGAATAAAACTCCACAGTGCCATGTGGAATAAATCTGTTGGTTATGAGAGAAGTGACATGGTTCCAGCCTACAAATACCACCAACATATTGGTGCTAGTTCATGAATTCATGAGGCACAGGAGAATATTTTTCCTACTACAACAAACCCAGTTTGATACAGAAGGGCTCTGTACTTTTTGTGAATTATTTGCAAGCCAAAACAAGCATGAACTTCTGTCTGCATTGGGCAAGATCATTCCAAAACCAGTGTTAAGCACAAGGAAAAAACATTCACTTCTCAATCTGCATTTAGTTTTTGTGGCACCTCAAATTTACAACTCACACATTTAGAGTCTTTCAGAAAGGACAAAAATTTGGTTTTTGGTATATAAAAAAGTAAGACTGATAAAACTGAGTTTTAAATATTATCTCTAGTAGAGCAAGAAAATGAATAGAGGCACAGTTGCTTCTTTATTTTGGTCCATCCTTAGACTAAGTTACCTTTTTGCCCACGAGTAGCAAATTCCCCAGGAACTTGTACTTTGACAGGAGTTGCTGAGCTCTGGATCACCAGCACACTGGAAGGGGCGGTGCTTGAATTGGCCTTTGGTCTTTGTCGTGGTGTAATTGAGGTTTCTGTTGGTCCAACAGCATCTGTTATTCTGAAAGGGCAATTTTTCCCAGATAAGATACCTGATGAAAAGACAACTACTTCTACTTCAAATTTGAGAGTACATCTCTTAATAGCGGAGTTATGTCGTAACCATGTGCTACTCTACTTCTGCACTGCACTTAAGTATCTTAAAATTCATTTCCTAAAACTCCAGTCCTGTGCTTGAGTCCACAACCCTACAATTAGAAACAGGACTACAGTTCATATGTACAAGAAATAAGAGAAAGGAAAACATTACATGTTAGGTCAAATTATTTCTACTTCTACTAATTTCTCATGGTTTTGTTCCTTTTTTTTGCAAACAGAGCTGATAATTATAGCTGTATGTAAAAGTATCCGAGTCACATATGCTGGTAGATTCAAACCCAAATAATGTCCATTAACAAGGAATGAAAGAGTAAAGGATTTATCCAGCATCAGCCTTAAGTGCATGCATACTAGATCATAGCAGAAATCAGAAGCATGGAGAGGAATTTCCAAGGTTTTGGGTTTGTTTTTAGTAACAATGACCAAAAAAGTGAGTACTTTTCCAGAAAAATTTCTATTTGTAAAAAAAAAAAAAAACAACTAAACCAACCACAAAACCCATTTACCTTCAAAATATCAGCTTCTCTCCCTGGATTTTCAATAAAATGAAAAAAGCAAGAGTGGAATCCAGACTTGAAGCTCTTAGAAACGCAGTTTATCTAATGACTTCTACTGAGGTAATATTTCATTTATTAACAAGCGTATGAAAACAGACTTTAAACAAACAAGTAGCTTAACAACATTAGGAGAATGAAAATGTAAAGTCACATCTCCTGCTCACCTTGCTTTTATTTGGCTTTTTCTAGCAGCTGCCTCACTAGCTGTCATGGGTTCAGGAAGAGTTGAAGGGACAGGAGAATTCTTGGGAAAAACAAATTTGAAAAAATTTAAAAAAGCAAAATCCTGACAGAAAAAAATCCTTTACATATTGAAGAGGAATACTTGGATTCAAGACCTCCATCCACACTACAAGGCTTCATGCAGAACTCACAGCTGCAGATCAAAAAGGGTTTAATTTAATAACATCTCTATATCCTCTCAATGTGTTGCAGAAGTAAAGCGGAACCTGACTCGTCTGACTTCTGTCATCTGCTTCGCTTCATTTACACTGCCAACTACCAACAAGAAGGTACAACATGTTCTCCAAGCCCTTTTGTGTGACTGCACAGAGACTTCAGCCTCAAGCTCTAAAGCAAAGCCCAATCTTTGGAGGAAACTCTTTTTAGCAGACACTGCTCTTCCACTAGAACTCAAATTCCAGCAAACCACACAGCAGCAAAGCTTCGATAGGCTTTTACCTTACCCCCACCTCAATCACATTCACAAATGAATCCCACATCACCTAGACTCCATTTTATAAGGAGTATGGCAGTTTGGGGCAAAGGAGGAAATTCATCATCTCTAATGGCAAATGTGCATAATGAATGCAAATCTAAAGCTGGTCACAAATAATAGAGACAGTTAATTATCAAGTATTTCAAGACTTCCTGTTCTATTTTAATCTGTGTTTCCAAAAGGCAACACTCAAATTTACTGAGAACCTCCTTCTACATTGATAAAGGAAAAAAGGAATTCAAAGGGATCTCAGAAAATTCACTCTTCTGCCTCTGAAGACAGAGATTACTACAACCTATACCTGTTACAAACTCAATTTTGAGACAGATTTTTCTTAACACTTGTCTTGAGAACCACTTTATAATACTCAACATTAGCTAAACGTCCCCAAGTCCCATTGCACTGCAGATGTAATTATATCTGTGAAGCAAGTGATCTAGGAGACCAAGCTCAGACCCCCATGGAAAGCAAGGGTAAGAAGGCAGGCTGACTCAAGAACTGCTCTGTTTGCTTTCCAACTCACTGGAGTCCTTCCAATGGACTAACACAATTGCTAAGGATGCCTAAGCAAAGGGTTTATCCAGAGCAAACATACACACTCTTGACACTCCATTTACAACATTAAGCCTTCTATAGTCATCAAGGTTAATATCTGTAAATTTCATGTTGATTGCATTAAGAGATTACTAATTAAGAGATTACAACACCTAAGCCAGGTGTTGGAATGGTACCAATATAGTCCACAAAACTATGCCCTCAAAATTAAAAACAAGTTTTGTTTATAGAGAGCTCACACTGCAAGTACACAACATCAGCTTGACGTGTTCTCTACTCAGTGTTACATTTAGGAGTCAGGCATATGACAGAATTGACATGATCTCTCAGCTCACCTGACAGACTTCTCAATGCTACCTACATAACACACTGATAACACAGAAGGAAGTCAAGTGTACTTACATTAATATTAGACACTGGGCACTCCTTTTTGGCAATTTTAAAGGCAAAGTAAGATACTTGAAAGATATCAGGTCTTTGCTCTTGATCTGGTTCAAGCATATATCCTGCAAAAATTGATAAGACTTATCACTGCTAGATCACAAAAAGCCAGTTGAGACAGTATGCTACCAGCAAGGAAAAAATCCAGCACTTCCACCAAATCAGCTTACCACCATAAGAGTCATTTGCCCTGTTATCTTGGGTTTGGGGGATTTTTTTTAATACTTTTTGTCAAGTCAAATAGTTTATAGGGTCAAAAACAATTGTAGAATATGTATGTTGCTTGATATGCTGATACTCGGCTGTGCAAAAGGGAGCTAAACTGAAGTAGGAATTAGTTACTGCAGAGAGAAACAACACAAAATCAACTCACTGCACTAACATTTTCCAGGATTCATACAAAATTCAGTGTAGCTAAAACTAGATAGACAGATCTTACTACATCATGCTAAGGCTTTTGTCTGTAGGTTTCATCGACTATGAACAATTTTGCATATTAAAAAAAATACAGTTTCATGAACAAAAGGACCTTTCCCTGACAAGACACACACACAGTTCCTGATGTTCCCTCTCAAACATTTGCTTCCCAAATCAAAAGGTTTGGTGTTTTTCCAAGAAATCAAAGTTACTTGATACTGTCTCCAATATAACACAGTATACATAATCAGGCAATCTTGCCTAGATAACCAGAGAACCCAAATAAACAATAAAAAACACTTTCTAAAAAAACCTAAGCCTCTAAAAACACGTTCTGCTATGAGGTAAATGAACAAACTACAAAAACATAACTTCTCGTTTTTGATGAGCAAAGTGAACTACACTTGCACAAATGTTCAGTAGAACAGCCAACCTTACACACCATTTTACAAAAATCCTCTATAGGTTGAAAAAAATAATTTTAGACAGACCTTAGAATTTTACACAAAGCCATTAGTTCATTTCCTGTACAGATCACTGCAAGTTTAATTTTTAACAAATATTGTAAGGTAACAGATTCCAGCACTCAGTTGCAGCACCATGTCACATGGAAGCAGAACACTCACTGAAGTGACTCCCACCACTTGATTCTGAAATATTAAATTCATGGGATGGGGCATGTTCAGCTTGTTCCTGCCCAGCCCCTGCCTTGTAAAAGAGCAGATATGAAGTCATAGTCCCTGAAATGCCTTTAATGATCAAGTGCAGCTTTTTATGACTGCCACTCCAAATGGAAAGAAAGGAAGTTTACATACAGACATTCTGCCTCACCCACATATATTCCATGTCAGTATTGCTCCTCTTGGCACAGCCATTCATTAAATTAAAAAATCTGCATTCATACCTAGGAGAAAGGATTAAACCCCATGCTTTTCGAAAAAAAACAGTAACACTGTGACAGAGAAAAGTACTTAAGTCATTTGAAAATTCATCTCAATTCAGTGCTGGCAGAAGACAAGGGCTTACCATCATCACTGCTGTTTCTCAGTTGTGAATGTGCACTGAAAAAAGTGGTTTGGATTTGGCATGGCCTATTATATAAAAGCATAAACTACATGGGCAACACATCCATAACTTAACATTACAAGAGCTCCTACTCAAACCTTTTGAGTTTTCATATGCTGTCCACCTCACTCTTTCAAGTGAGCCTACTCTAAGCTGAAAACAAAGACAATACTGATGATTACCGTAAATACGAGCTCTCACATCTCTCTGCCTAGGTAATGGATGAATCACAAGCCTCAGAGCTGCTTCTTCTCCAAAATTCTTCTACACACTTTGTGCTTCCAAACTTTTGCCAGAGTTCATGTCTGACACTTGGGGTTGCACAAAATTTTCCAGACTTTCGCTCTGGTATAAATCATGCAACTACTATTAAAACTGTTTCCAGGGCAATTAATCTCAGCACATTGATGTTGCTATGCTAAAGCTGCCCTTCAAATTTATCTAAGCACAACTGTCCAACTTGGACAGAAAATACTGTCAACAGTCTGACATTCCACAGAAAATACAGGCTTAAGGGCAAAACATATGAATAAATAGAGCTAAATAATAAATACACGCACTCTTTGCATTCCCCCTATTCCTTTGGGATTTAGAGACAACTAAGGAAAAAAAAAAAACCCCATCCTCGAGTCCCACATAAACCAAAAGGTTCCCTGAGCTTCCACAATGCTCCTGGGGAGTTGAGAGGCACAGCTGAACGTGGCAGGTCTTTACACCAACAATGCTTAGCAGCACTTGCTGTGCTTTGCTGGCTTTATGAGATGGGAGAGTTGCTGCCAGTGCCTGTGTACTTACTTATCAAGCAGTGAACACTGTGGGAGTACTGTGAGCCATCCGGGATAGTAAAGCTTCCATCGCAAATGGCAACCTGACTTTCTCCAAAGGGAAGTGAAAAGAAGCAGAGCTTATACAGCAAGCAGCCCAGTGCCTGTAAAGGAAACACGAGCCCTGTGAGGGGACGAGAGCAAGCCATTGCTACAACAGGGCAGCATGAACAAGATGCTGCGCCCTGGCTACAGTGGATGTTCAGGAGCTGCACTCTGGAACACAGCTGATGTGACAACCTGATGGATCAAAAGCAGCTCTAATAACACTTGCTCTTCCACTGATTCCTGTAGCAGACCAAGTACAAAACCAGAGTGCACCAAGAGCTGCATTCTCAGTGTTCTGTCACCCACAGGTATCACTACACTTTGCACTAAATTTTGCCTTTTTTTTTTTTCTCTGCACATCAACTAATAAAGAACACCTTTCTTGATCATGCTGACAACAGGTTCCCACAAGAAATCACTGGGGGCTATCAAGCAGAAACTAGAGCCAACATAAGAAGAGATGTTCTAAATCACATCCTCCTTCCTTTGAATTAAAAAAAAAATCAAACCTGGGATTCATTTTATATACAAAAATGTAACTACCCAAGATATCTCAATTGTTCTGCTTTCTATAGCTGCCCGATGTATTTCATTTTCCAATAATTAATTTTTCAGCCAGTCAATGCTGGTTTTAATCCCCCCTTCCTTAGCCAGTCCCATATATCATACTATCCCATTTTTTGCTTACCCAGATATCTGCCTTGGTAGTAATTGGCTTTCCTCCATACAGATTGATCATCTCAGGAGCTCTGTATGATAGCGTAGTGTACCTAGCAATACAAAATAGAGAGTCCATAGCTAAAAATCTTGCCTCAGAACTGAGAGGGTGTTTTCCTGAACCTCCACGCACGCACCAATCACACAAGTTTCGGACCTGGAATTGTCTTGCATGATCCAAGTCACTACTGCATTTGCAGCACCACAAATAGTATCTGGAGTAGCAATGTGAACTGTCGTACACAAGTATTAAGTGAGGTAAAATTTGCTTTTAGTGTTATTCCCCCAAAGCACAGACTTTTGCCTGAGTGACTGTGCATACACAGCCTACAAGGGCTCTCCCTATCTCACACTGAAACCTACAGAATGCAGATTTCAAAACACTAACATCCCCAAACAACTGCTAAACTGGTACGTCAAATACTTCAGAGCTGGAAAGAGCCTCTATCACTTCAGGACTTGAAAACAAGCAGCCTGTATTTACTCCTCTGCAGTAGTTAGCCCAGAAGGGCAAAACCAAAATAATACAGATTTTCAAGAGTGTCTAAGAAAAGGTGAAATATATTTCTGATCAGTCTTAGGAGAATGGACATGGACCATACTCTGCAAATGAGACTCTACATAAATCTACTGCAGTGCTTACCTACATCAGTTCTTGATATCTTAGCAAGTATTTGCTTAGCAATATTAAAACAGCACAAATTAAAAATATCCAACTCCTAAAATGGCCAGGAGCCAGACATGTATTTTTGAACAATTTACTTTCACAACAGCACATTTTTTCCCAACAGTTTTATTTTAAGAATCTCAGTTTTGAAAACCGATCTGTGAATAAATGGAGGAAATCTTATCAAATAGTTCCAGTCTTTTACTATATTTATGCCAAAATTACTTCTGGATCAGCCATTAATTTCAATTCATTAGTGATACATGCACACCACACTATAATACATGGATTTTCCTGGCAGCACAGTCATTGCTTATGACAGATCACCTAAAAGTAAACTTACTTTTTAATTTCTTCTTCAACCATATTAACACCATCTTTTTGAGGGTTCAGGTATTTGTTAGTGGCACTGCCAAAATCACAGAGAACGTAGTTCCCATTATCATTTAACAATAGATTCTCCACCTTGAAAGAAAATCAAGGCACAAGAAGTAAGTTAATATAAAAGTATTAATTTCCAGGTTAAGCATTAGTCGATGTTCTCACACATAAACAGGAGGTCTTCCAAAAACTGCTAAACTTTGTTTTAGCCATAATTGATGTCTTATTAGCAAAAAATGTCTGTTTATAGTTCCATCAACAGCAAGCTCACAACTAGAAACCTCTCTCATGGAAACCGCTCTTACACCCTCAATCCTTTTCACGCAGATCATTGATTTTAGCCTGGATTTTCTTACAGTGAAGGTCATACCTTCAGATCCCGGTGAACTATAGGTGTTTTGCACTGATGCAACCGGGCAACAGCTTCACAGGTGTCACAAAATATTCTCATTACTTCTGACTCGCTGAAGCCTGTCTGCAGACGCTGGTTCATCTGGTTTACTACTTGCCCAGCTAAAGAAATAGGAGAAATTTCTTTAAGTAATTCCTGTCAGGTACAGAAATAAAGACTTACATGCATTAAGTCCACAAATACCATGCAGGTTTTCCATAGTTACTGTACTTTAACAAAACAAACCTGGTTTTCCAACTGCACATTCTTGTATCGCCCTAAACAGAAAAATTATTGGCTCAAATGAAAAAAATCCTATCCCTGTGGCTGAAACGTGTTTGAAACCGACTGCTGCAAACACAAAAAAAGCATGCATCACACCAATATGTCACCTCAAAACTGTCTCTTGCATTAGATCCATAACTCAAACTCTGTCAACCAACTGAGTTCACAAATTCATTCTCTAGACACCCTCTCTGTCTTTCTGGGAGACAAAGGAGGAAGAAAGGGGAAGCAGGAAAGGAGGCAAACGAAGTCCTGAACCCATCCTCCAAGGAAGACGACCTCCCTTTCCCTTTCCATAGGTTTCTTTTAAGATTGGGTATCAATACTTCCCTGTTTCTTGCAGCAATTTTACCAGATGCCAATAAACTCTTCCTACCACAATGCTCACTGCAGACAGAGATGAAGCAGGATTCTTGCAGAGATGCAGCGAGGCCTTGGTGGCATTCTGTCAAACAAGGATGCTTAGAACACAGAAAGCCTACTACTGTCAAGCGACCTGAGAGCTGACATCCATAGGGCTATTTACCAGGATCATTAGGGAAAGAGTACTACCAACAGGGAGTCAAAACTGAGCTCCCCCAAAGGTACAGAAATTCACCCATAGACGCAGGGTAAAAGGTCAAAAATGTGGCCATTAGTTTTCAAGTTCTCCTTATTCCATTCCCCAAAATGTACACTAGGGTTGTCTTCGGCTGCCTATGGTACAAATTGCACAAGCTGTATTGCTCACTGCTTCTACTGCAAATAAAACCCACATACGCCTCAGCTCAAAGTATTTGAGTAGTACAGACCACAGGATGGCTTCTTTCTAGGCTCAAAGTATTTACTTTGTACTTGCAGCACTTGTTCCAGTATCACCAATTACATGGGTTAACCACCATCTCATACTAGGAGGCTAGAACCCAGTCTCCCTAGATTTTAGACATACTTCACAAGTTAAACTCATTGGCAAGTTTATTCCATACATATGTGACCTGGGGGGAAAAGAAAACCCTAAAATAGACAGTCCCTGACATAGGCATTGTTTCAAACAAAGTCACATTGTCAATCAGGAACACAGGGCTAACAACTTTTCGGACAGCACTATCAACCTTAATTTTACTATGCCCATTTGGAGCAAATCGCTCGTCAGGTAAAGGTTCTTCAATATTGTCATCTAAAACAAAATATCACAGGGAGAAGAGGAGTGAAAACTAGCTAATCTTTCCTATCGAGTTATGTTCCAGGTACATGTTGCTTAGCACCACCAGCAAAACAGCACAACTGCACTTCATAGGTAGAGAATTAATTTCCCTATTTGTAACCATATTTAATTACAAAGCTTTGTGAAACTTTACATTTTGCCCAGTGCCTAGGTAGTAATGCCAACAGAAAAGTGAAATTAACTACTTGGATCCAGCTGTGATACATAGGTGTTAACCTCATATTAAAGGAACAGTTCTAAGTAAAGTCACAGGTGATAGTACAAACATTTTCCTCTGGAAACCTAGGTGATGACCCTTACCTCGACAGTATTCCATCAGGATGAGCACCTCCCACACGTTAGCACTTAGTGAGTTGACAGCACAGTCCAAATAACTCACAATGTTCTTGTGCCCAGATAACTCTTTCTGAAAAAGAAAATGCACATTACACTTCAGTACTGAGAAAATGAAGAGCGATTTTCAGTTGCCACTGCAGCACTGGAAGAAACTCCTTTTGCTTGGGAACCAGACGTCCTGACCAAAGGGAATATACACATTTGATCTGAGGTATCAAATACATATTTGAATAATGCCTTCAGAAATTAATCATGCACCAATCCTAAAGCCAGCATTAGTTTCCGTGAGTACTGGTGGAAAATCAGGACCACAGGATCAACAGCAAGGTATTTAGAAACCCTGGAGAGGCATTTGATGTGTGCACACTACAAACTGGCAAGCTCTCCAGTTCCAAATAATGGCCTTCTTACCATAATGGTGATTTCTCTCTTGCAGATGTTGAGGTCTGGCACATTATTCACACACATTCGCTTCAGCGCGCAGCGGGTCCCACTGGGGGTGCGCACCAGAAACACAGTTGAGAAGCCACCTGGAGAACACAAGTGCAAAAAGAAGCAGCAACTTGAGTTTCTTGGTATTCCTCCAGCCAACATCACAACATGCTAAGGATGAGCAACAAAGACTACGTTGGTCATTGAGTGACTAATAACAAACACTTCAGAAACTAAATATTTGTTACCTCAACCCACTTCTTTTAAACCAAGTATTCATGACAAAACCATTAAATTACTATTTTCTTACAACATTACATAAAAGTATTAGAAAAGCATTTTCACATTCAAATGAATTCATAAAGCACAGAACAACTACGTATTGAGATATCAACCCTGAAATACTTAGAGTAATTCAAAAACCTGAATCGAGTGAAGGTATATTAATTCCCTAAACCCACATTCTAATATATAAAAATTTAAATATTTAGAAAAAGTACTAAGGGACACTGAAGGAGTCATGTGACTTTTCAGGTTAGCCTCAATAGTCCTCCCTGGAGCCCCAGACAGTGCAAGCAACCAGCCCTAGAGAGGTGTTTTTATTTAAATCGCACTGAATGTGCATAGTAGGATGAATCATTTTCTAACAACCACTCCCACCAGGAACACTCCTAGTGCAATAGTGGCATGAACTGGGAACCACACAGTCAAGCCCACTTCCCAGTATGAGGGGTTTTTTTAATCTCTTCACTGGGAAAAAAGAATCAAGGAGGCAGGAAATACACACACAAGTGAAACAAACTACACAGAAAGTACTTCCCTGTGCTCAGGAAACCAAAGTAAAACCCAGCACTGCTGTTTTAGCTGCCTCCTGTTAGTCCTGCCTGCTGCTCAAGGAGGCCACACTGGCATCACCTCAAGGCTCACATGCACATCTTTCCCACAGTTACAGGAAATCCACCTCACAGGAGAGCTCATGTAAATCCTTGCTTTCCTTAATTGCTGTTTGATCAAAAGCCAACCGGCACCACAGGAACTCCGTACTAGGGCAGGGGCTTGGGTACACCATTAGGACACAAATATGCAAATTAAAACTATTAACTACTGGGATAATCAGGCAGCCAATTGAAATGCACACGTTTCATGACACCCAGCAGCATCTGCAAGCCGTGTTTATTAAGCATAATGCACCTCATTTGATGCAAGTCTCATGTGCTTGAGCAAACAAGCACATAATCACAGCCACTCAAGAAGCTAAGTTTTATTAAAGAATTTCTCTTCAAGATTAAGTATTTATTATTTTTTTACTTAATTCTCATTTAGTCAAATGACATGCTAGGCTGTCAAAGCAGAATTATTGCCAAGTTTAATTCAATAGCCCCACCCTAGTTTACATAGGGCCTTCCGAAAAAATTCACAGGACACCAACTCTTAACAGCGCAAGTTTGTACCGCTGAACTCCAGTTGGGACTGAAATGATCCAAGAGGGCTCCAGCCTGAGGAATTCTACCAGAATGATGCACAGACCTTAGCAGAAGAGGTTTTTTTGCTATCCTCACAATAAAACTACCTGGTTTTTAAGCACCAATATTTGACCAAAAAGATAAAGCAGTAGTCAGGTAAAGCAAAAGACTCGTGATTAGAAATAATCACTTCTTGACTTTTTAGCCAGTTTTATAGCCTTGAAATTGTCTCTGACTAGCAGGAGAACAAAACAGAACTCCAGAGTTCAAGTTTCCCAGACACCTGTTCCGATGTACACAGCCGGAGCAGACATGACTAGGTAGAAATCGTCAGTGGAAATTAGCAGAAAGCCCCTAAATCCTCAGGCAAGTGCTGCTCTTGCCATTAGGTGGCGGTATCAGCCAGCAGTTGAATCCCGGAGACTGAAAAGGCAGACCTGGTCCTGTTTTGGCAAGAAGCAGATCCCTGACCTTGAATGGTTTTCCATCAGTAAATACCACCGCTATAAAAATGCTTTCCTCCCAGAGTCAAGTGGCACAACCCTGAGCAAGACCCGACTAGGTGAACTGTCCTGATATCAGCTCTCAGGTTTTCTCACTGCTCCCCTTCCTTGTTCTCTCCCCGAACCCACTGGGGCTGTGTGGGGCTCAGTTGCTGTCTGGTGTTCAGCACAAAAAAAAGGAGCTTCATCTCTTTCAGTCTTTTATTTCCACCAAAGTAACTTCAAGTTTAAATCCTCCAAAGGACAGACACATTGCACTCTTCCCTGGAATACTTAGTAAGAAACCTTTCTACATCATCTATAGTTATATAAGCCAATAGATACTTAGCAGAATTAAACTCCTTAAAAAGCTTGCACATCTTTCTTACCTTTCTTTCCTTGAACTGTCTTTCTGTCACCTTAACCATGCACTTTTGGGACCTTATTATCAGCTAACCAGCAATGATTTGGGCTTTTTTCTGGGCTAGTTATTTTGTTTGTTTTTAATGAAATTCTACATCAGCCACACGTGTTTGGTTTTTTCCTATGTGTATTTAAGGTCAACCTTGACTAATTTCACAGGCCTCAACATGCCATTTACACTTTATCATGTTACATTCCTGAAACTCCAACAAGGAAACAGTGGAGCTGTCAGAATTCTAGGTAGCCTATTTGCTTACTCAGGTAGAGCAAAATAAGGCTGAAAAATCTTCCAGCAACTTTACCATCTTTCAGACTGTTGACAGCCATTTTGTGAAGACAGTCTAGAAGAATATTAGCAAAGATATTCTGAATAAAGTTATACATATTATGTACATAGACAATACCGTTTTTAAATCATACAGATTTTTTTTTGAAACATACAAAAGCACCAAATTATGTTTCTCCAAGTACTGAATCCCTTGACTGTTTATTCAAATCTCAGACAAACAGTACAGAACTTCTGGCACAGAAGGATTTTACCTCTATAGTAACACACAGCAACCACTAATCACATCTGTAAAAGCTGAGCCAGGAATGGCAGCTACTACACCATAAATGGTTCCTTACAAATCCATTAAAACTTGGCTTTTTCGGAGAGGTGACTGAGTTTTTAGTGTCCATTTCCATCAGACAATTATATACTCAAAAATGTTTTGATAAAGTTAATGAGGATATAAAAGTATATTCTCAGATACAGTATTTACATCTTGTTTCTTCTGTACATTTCAAAAACTGAAATGAATGAAGAAATAAATGTGTAAACCAACAGATCCTAGTTGCTGTCATGTGCCTACACAATGTGGACAGTCAGGTATTTAGGAACTTCCTCAACAACTCAATATAATCTTGGGTTCAGGACAGTTTTTGAAGACACGAAGCCTTGGAGCTGTGAGGCCCAGGAGCGGTTCCAAGGCCAACATGACTGCCTTCATTACTGCACAGTTCCTCAAGTTCCACACTGGCTTTACAGTTCCTGTGGAAAGCTGCTCTTAATAAAGGTCAGTGTAAAGCTGTCATTAACAAAGCCCAATAACAACCTAAAGGATAGTTTATTTCCAATTTGAAGCCCACTGCCAAGACAGGCTCTCAGCTTCACATGACCTTGGTCAGGGAGATAGCCTCGCGTCCCTCTCCACAAAGCCAGAGAAACAGGTTCAAGTGCAATTATTTCCCTGCGACCTGTCTACCCACACACACCCTGCTAATCGTCTTTTTCCCCAATTTTGCAGCAGGACGGCTATCCATCCACATGCTAATTTTCTTTAAAATACTAGGTCTGGCTTTTTGGCATTCCAGATACTCTCCCATACAACAATAATTTCAGTACATTTATCTGTGCTCTGAATAAACTTCTGCCCTTAACAACACTTTCACTGCTAACTTACTCTGAGAATCTTTTGATGCCTGGGCCTCTTGTACAGGGCTGCTCCCCGTTAACTCCAGAGACAGATCTTCAAGATCAGGCTGACCGGCAGGCAGCCAGAGCCAACGCACTCCAGAAGTGACCCACCTCCCAGAACTGTGTAATCTTTCAAGCACCACAGCTGCAAACCCAATGCATTGGAGAGAACCGCTTTACAGATATGAATCCACTCAAAAGATAGAGTAAGACCTGTTCAAGCACAAATGCCTTGAAACAGGCTCCCAGCAATATGAACAAATAAAACCTTACTGAAAGTCCGTAGTGACGGAGAGCAGTAAGACCTTATCGAATGTTTTAAGCATCTTTCTTCCGGGGGGGGGGAGGGAGGGGGGGAAACAAAAAAAAAACTAACAAACCAAAACCCACCAAAACAAACCAAAACAAAAATAACCCCAAACATCCACCTCTCCCCAACTCTGACCTCTACAGCTTATGTGCCACTCAGACACAAAAGAAACCAGGGTCCAAAAGCAAAGGACATAAAAAAGAAACTCCAAAAAGAACTAGTCCATCTCCACAAAAAAAAAAAAGCACAACCTCAAGAAAAACAGCTTTTCATTTCCCATCCACTTTTGTATGGAGCACTGGCAAAGGCCCTTTTTCAACTTGCATCAAACAATATATCCATGTGCTATTTTACCAGGAATTTGGAGTCAACTTTCTGCCACAGTTGCAGGCAACCCATGCCAAGAGCTGTTTCCTGCAGCTCAGTTTTGATCCCATCTTCATGTTGGTGTGTAACACACACTGGGCATTCTGGTTCTTGAGAATGACCTTCCATGACCCTCACATGCTGCTACGGTGCCACAGAGCTCCCTCTTCCATCCTGCTGCTCCCTGTCTCTCGTGGTGCACTGCTACAACATCCGTAACTAGGAATGTCCATTGGCATCCTATTGGGATAGTTTCACTTGTACTAATTCTCAGAACCTCCCTCCCCCCCCCCCCNNNNCCCCACCCCCCCCCCCAGGGACAGCAGTCCTTCCCCACAGAGGCACTGCCTTCTGTCGGCCAGCATTGATGCTGTATTGCAGGCACTTTTAGGAGTGGCAGACTAAAAGCATACACAAGAAATATCTGAGTTTTGCATAGAAAATATTAATTTAATTCTTGAAGCTGTGCAGCTTTCTATCTGATTTTGACAGCAAAACCTTTAAAAACGCACAGAATTCAAACATTTGAATTACTTATCAGATTCCAAACACCGTGTGATTGCTGCAGGAGCACCCTTTAATAGAAACTTAAAATGCCTTTTTCAAGCCTTATGAAAAAGTTTTGATGAAACATTTACGTTCTGTCACAAGTTCCACCAGAGAAGGAAGCCATAGTTCTGTCTTCCCATTCCTGAAGCACCTCTGCATGACAAGATCTGGGGATGTCCCATTACTAGAGGTCTGTTTCCCAGCAGTGCAACACAAATTCCTGCAGCAGCTGGTGGGTACCACATGCCACACGCCAGCTTCCAGACTGTGGGCCGAGGAGCATCCAGTGTTCACCATCCCACAACACTGTCACACTCTGCTCACTCCAACATCACTGCCTCAATGCCCCAGACACTGCCGGCCCTGAGCATTCCAGAGCCCGGGAAGGTGCCATAGGTGACCTGCCCCCTAGCCCTGCTGTATGGCTGCCAAGCAACCTAAGCGTGCTCACTGCCAGGAAAGCAATGGAAAGCAGCCTTCTTGCTGAATAAAGACAGTGTTAACTAACACCAAACACAGATACACATCCACCTTCCTGTACACATACATCTATGCTTTTGTGTGCGTGCACATGGGCATGGATATTTTTAGTGAAGCTTACCCCAGGAGCATCAGTCATGAACACAAGGCTCTGAGACACAGCTCCACCCAGAAGAACATTTGACGGATGTTGCTCCCAAGCTCAAGAGCTCAGCATTCCCCAAACCAAGAAAAGAAATAGCTCCCTACTTCTAAAATACTCCATTCCTACACATGCATTTCAGAATTCAGTATTTCTCCACTTTATTTTAAGCATGCAGACAATGCATTCCAAGGGACATACCACTGCTCCCTTTCCCACTGCCCACACAAATTCTCACCATGTAACAAGCTGCCTATCAGGGCTAGTTTAGACAAGCAGCACTGTTTTTCTGAAATCGGCATCCGCTCCTACAGCGGCACTGGGAAAAAAACCAGCTGTGAATCACATCCCAGCAGGACATCATGTAGCCACAGCAGGCAGATCTGCCATGCACACCTCTGCTAATGCCACAGGCACATATGCTTGGATTCCAGTTCACCCAGCATCAACTGTAGGCCAGCCTCACAAAAAGCTCTGACAGACGCACCAGAGACTGCCTGGGGGATCCAAGACACTTAAGTTACTGAGTGAGCTGGGAAAACTGAACCAAGGTCTGCTATCAACTTCTGTGAAAAGTTTCTGTATTTATTAACACCCATGCACCAGACATGCCCAAGGGCCAAACTTGAGATGCTGATGATTTGGCCTAGTGAACAGCAAAAGGAACAGAGCTCTGTGTCTTGCAGTACAGCCCATCATCACCCCACCTGCTTCTCTCTGTCCAGGTGACCTGCTAGCCATGTCTGACTACCCCTTCCATGGCACCTTCTGCCTGGCAGCCTTGGCTACTTGGCCGCTAGAGAAACAAAAAACACCCACTTCCTAAAGCAGATAGATTTCCTAACACTCCTGCAATTCCTGCAGTAATCTAAGTTTAAGGAAGATGAAAGCCGGTTGATTAAAAAGCTCATTTAATGCATGCTTTAAAAACAAACAAGCAAAACCAAAAAACCCAAGCATTTGATACAAGCTGCAAGGAGTACATCTTATGCACCCAAGACAAAACATTTTATTTCTTAGGGCAAAGCTGATGCCTTCTCATACTCTGGCTGGAAAAAGACCAAAAACCTCTCCGTATTTCCATCTTCGATCAAGCTGCTTGAGAGTTAGTCACAACCACTGTACTACTTTGATGTATTACATCATCACTGCCTCTTTCTGTTCACTGGAAAAAAAAAAACCTACTGCATTTACCTCTGCAACCATATTTAACAGAAGCTTGTATTTAAGTCAAGTAATACTTCCTTTCTGCCTATAAGAAAAGGACCACAGAACATGACCAGCAGACTACCAACAGTTCAATTTATTGACTGAAAATTATTGTTAACCTCTACTTACTCATCTGTGCTTTTCACAAGAAAGCTTTACAACTTAACGAAGACATTGATAAGACACCTACAAAGAGCATCCACTAGCACAGTATACAAAAAAATCCCAAAACCTGAAAACTTTGAGCAGCAGTTTTCTTTTACATGTCTTCCCCATCTCCTGTCTTTGTTCACTGAACTCAGCTCCAGCAGTAGTTTGGTCTGACCTGAAAACAGAGTGAACTGAAAAACCACAACAACGACATGATCTGTGCACATAGGCTCGACAAACACAGAGTTCGCCCTTCTACAACAGTAAGGTTAAGAGCATGAATTCATCTTATTTTATAGATAAATTTCAAATGTCATTTGCTACTTTTTTAATAAAGCTTGATTTCAGGTCCAGTATAATCAAAAAATCAAATACAGTTACAAATTAGTAAAATCAGTAGTTAAATATTATACAGGAAATACACCATGACTTTTTCAGAACTGAACTTGCCATACCATATAGTTGCCAACCAGTTATGAAAACAAACACCTTATCTTTACCAAACTCTTACTTGCTCCCTAGTTGGTCTTTCATTTTCCTTGAAATTACTGCTTTAATTGTGATCTCAAAGTGGAAGGCCAGGAATGCAAAGCAGAGGTCTCTAACCTCCCCCATGACTAAGTGCACTCAACACCCCCCAGCCGCCGTGGCAGGGAACCAGGCCCCGCACACAGCGCCCAACTCCCGCCCAGCGGCTGCTTCACTGCGTCCTGGACCGGTGCCACTTCTGGCTGCCACACAAAGACAAGAGCCACCAGGCCGTGCAGATACAAACCAAGCCGTTTGTAACGCCAGTGGCACTTCAGACTGAGGCAGATGTCACAGGAAGATTCTCTGGTTTCCTCCTTTTCTAAGACATCTTACACATATAAATTAGTAAAATGAAGCCCATCTTGCTTCATCCTGCTAGAAGGAGCCTACAAGTCTCACTCACCTTCACATCTGAGCATAACTCACTGACAATTTCATCCAGGAGCATGACCACAATTAGACTGACTGACTGGAATTAGTGTTATAATACCCAACATGAATAATTAAGAAGGATTTTCATTATCTTAACTCATAGTCTTTATCTATCTGCAAATACTGGTGTATGTTTAAACTGTGGCGTACCAAAGGAGTATGCAGAGATACAAACTTACCTAGCATAACAACAGGAGACCAGTAAACATTAAGAGCACAATACCTAAGACCCAACCTGCTTACGCCAATAAATAGAATTATAAGCCATTTTAGACAATAATACTGCCTTGGCACGTGCATGGGGACAGGCAGTTCCTCAACCTCTATCGGGTTCATGCTGAATAAATTTGAATACTTCAAATTGCATATAAGCAATTTCAAGCATCTCTCAAGACTTTGCAGCACTTCTGCGCCTGGGATTCCAAACTTCACACTGTAACATTTAACAATTTTAAAAGATACACTGAAATTTCATAAGAGTCTAAGTAGCTTGATAATTTTAAATGAACAAGCTACATTGCAACGGCAACAGGATTCCAAACAGAAGAATCAAGACTATCAAAATCGTTTCATATCTCTCATACACCTCCCATGTTTCAAGGAGCCAGTCAACACTGGTCACTCAGAACAAGGCAGTTATTTATTAAATGGACGGATCTGGAAACTCATGCGTTTGGGGAAGTCTCAGAAAATGAAAGTCTTAGGACCCAACTACCATCTAAACTCAAAGATGTCCTTGAGCAAAAGCCTCCTCTTAAAACACAGCTATACAATTTGATGCCAGTTTAACAAAACAGCGAGCCATAAGAAAAGCATAAAATGTTTAATGGAGAAATTAAATATTTGAAGAAAGCACAAAGCTGGGAGAATAATACTGTAAAGTCACACCAAGCTGGATGGAACTTGAAGACTACAAGACAAAACCAAGTAAGATGCAGCACACTGCTTCCTTTTGAGTTGCCAAAACAACAAACTTGCTTTTCTATCTTCAGATTGCCTAAGAAGACTCCGGGTAGCTCTTTCTGGGATCACATACTCCTCCTGTTGCTTCCACAAGTTCTCACGAAGTAAAAGCCAAGTAATAATCCATCTAAACTCACTGCAAGTTGAAGGTCTTAACTCTATAGCTGTAGACTGAGCTACTGAGCTCTACAGAGACACAGAAAGGCTCAAAGGATGCCATTATTTCATTTGCTTTTCTCCAAACAATTTATTTTCCTGCACATCACACACAAACCAGAACTGATCCTATGTCTAATGCTGACACACTAAATTTCATTCACTCTTCCTAGTCTAGTCTCATGAACACACATTGTATTCAGGTCAGGTTCTTGTACATAAATGTCAGCAGAGTAGAATTTAGTTTCTTACATTCTTTAATGATCTATTTGCTCTGCACCACTTTCATAGTTATATGCAAGTTAATTATCCAGAACAAGAAAAAACTTGTTTAGCAACAATTTCTCTACATAAAAGCACATTCAGTTTTTCAACCTGCAGGAATTGCAGAAGAACATAAGAAAATGTCATATTAATCACTGACTTCCAAAGCTATTTTTTGTTTCATAAGAAGCAAAACACTGCAACAATTACTCATTACAACTGCTGCTGAAAGACAAGATGCACAGATAAAAATCACAGCCAGAGTAACAAATTTTTAAAAATTAGTCAGTTCAACAGAACTGAAATAAACCAGGAATTGGACCATGCCCATGCTTTGGTACATAATTAGTAGAAACTTGCCTACTGAAGTTTCTAGGCACCACAGGAACAAATCCACCCATTAAAATAACATGCAAGTTTGGAAGGAAACCCAATGTATACATGACTGAATAAAATCCCCTCAAGCCCTGTAACATCAGAATTCCCATCTTAGTTTTGCATGTGGCAATTAAGCCACAGCATGTTACAGAAGAGATGAGGAAGAACCCATCACAGAGCCAGGATGTTCTAAACTCAACCTGCATCCCTTGTACAGACTCATGACTCAGAGCAAATCCCTTCATCTTTGTTTCTCCATCTGTGGAGTAATGAATCTCCCAAGAGTGATGTGATGCTCTTCACAGCAATATCAGCTATGACATCTCTTGAAGAGCAAGATAAGGACTGCTCAGGGATGCTCACCCTCAATCATTTCTTCAGTACTTTCACCACTAGCCTCAGTAGCAAAGCAAAATGACCAGCAAGGCTAAGGGAGGTCTCTTATCTTTACAGGGAGAACACTCCAAGTCTGCCAATTTTCAGTTCCACTAGACAAGAGTGCTTTAAAACATTATGCTCAAGGACAAAGCAGCATGTTTTCTACAATCAAACCAAAATAAGTATTCCCTATTTCACTGAGACAGTCCCCTAGGATCAAAGCTAGGGTTTTTTATTTCCAATTGGCAATCTTCACTTTTCTATTTTCCACCACCCTGCCTCTGCTCAGAGACCCAGTTTCACAGATGAACCCACCCACATCCAAGACATCCCACTGGATCTAGAAAAAAGTAACCAACCTAGACAAGCGTGAGCAAGGAACATGTGAATGTGGAAAGGAAAGCAAAGGTTCCTACCTTCTTAACCAGGAGACAAACACTAAAAGAGACTGAAATCCATCCCCAAGACAACCAGGAAAGCAGGAGAAGAGGAATTCATGCTCCCTTCTTGTCAGCAGCTAGACAGTGACGCAGAGAAACACAGACTGTCTCCTCAGAGGAGAGCAGTGGTTTCACAATCACCGCACGTCTCCATCCACTGGAGGAGAAAACACAGGACAAGCTGTTTCTGCCGCAGCACAACAACAGACCAGAGATGGCAGGACCTGCACCAGCGCGCTGATGCTTGGCACCACTGGGACCTGCCAACTACCCTCAGACTGCCAACTCCAGGCATCACTAATAGGCAAATAGCCCAAACACATCAGGAGGCAGCTGTTCATCTAGCACATTAACAGTTTTTACACTAAGCCTATGAACACAAATGAGGCAAACCTTCCATTTCATAATAGTTGCTTGCAAATCTAACAGCTCCTTAGGAAAAGCACAGCATCTGAAGCAATCAAGTTACAATCAGACAAGTGACTGACCCTACCTGTGTTCTGAGTTAGTACCTGAGCTGTCACCCGACTCTCACATTGCCCTTTGGCAGGCACAGAGCATTCATAGTGCCAGTTAACACAGCTCAGCTTACAAACACCAATTCCTTCAACTGTGGCAGCCTGCTTAGCTAGGATATTACAGAGGCAAAAAATAGCTACAGCAAGTAAAATATAGCACAAGGTTAAGGAATTAGGAGAATGAAGACAAACAAAACACTGTAAACCAAAGCAATGCCAGAGAGAAGCAGCACCTCCAACACCTCCCCTCTGAACCAGAGATGACATCTACTCAGCTGCAAGTGAGACACCCATCAAATGTGCACATTTACAGAGCAAACCAACATCTACAGCTGGAAAGGCAGCTGAGCTCACACAGTTAATATGCTTATGCAATACAACATGCTCATTCTTCCCTGCTGCAAAAGCCAAGCAGACCAGTGACTGTGCTGCTCCACAGAACTGAGCCTCATCCCTGGTGTTAACATCAGTTCTTCACGCACAGAACCATTGGAGAACCCCTTCCCCATGGATAACATCCAGGTTACTGACTGAGAGCTCTGCTACTACACTAACAACAGCCCAGGGAAATACATACTCTCTTCCCACAATTACTGGTTCCTAGTTCATGTATGTATGAAAAGGAATTCTGCTTTTATCTATAATTTTTTCTCTTCCATGCTGACATGCAAAACAATGAGATTTAATAAAAAAAGAAAAAATAAATTTTCAGTTAAACCAGTAAAGCACTCCAAAAAAACCTTTAAGATCCTGCAGAGCTGCTTCTAAAGCTACGCCATGTCCTTCTCAGGCACAGCTAACATAACTTCCATTCTTCCATGCTGCTTTATCCTGGGAGGGTGTCCAAGAGCTTTCTCCTACAACACACCTGCACACATACCCTCCCCTTATGACTACTGTAACACAAGCATACTTTACCAAAATGCATCTGCAAGGAAAAATGCAAATAGATGGCACAGACATTGGCACATCTGCCTTTCCTCAAAAATCTGGCAAAGAAAAGTTGGCTTGAGTTTGTGTGTGATATTAACATGATACTGCTACAAATCAAGTTCTTTCTCCTGTAATCTGATTCTCAGCCACTAGCCTGAAAACTTAGCTCAGAATTATTAGATTCCCAAGTGCTTCCACTTTATTTAACTACTACTGGCCGCATAAAAATTAAAGGGACAACATCCTCAAAAAAGAACATAACTGTGTGCAGTTAACAGAGGTGTAACATCACCCATCCAGACACACACAATGCAGGAAGGAGTGTCCACAGGGCATGCAAGGACTAATAACTGGATAATCAGAGCATTACACCACGTGTCTTAAGAGCTGAACTTAGCCCTAGCTGTACAATAGATGCCTTTGTCAGCCTACAGATGTTTCCCAACCTGTTCATTTCTCCACCCATGTCCCAGAGGCACACAGGAGCTCTGGAGAGCACAGCAAGAGCAACTGTTCTGCCCAAGTGCCACCACAGTGGTCAGCACATCAGATGTGTGACTGACTGAACTGAGTTAGAGCTTTCATTTTGTGTGCTATGTTATATGAAAATAGACATCTACCTGCCTATTGGTGGAAGACAAGGATCACATACAAATCCCCAAACTGCTTTTGGTTTGCCTGCTCATTACACAGCACACAGGTACATGCTGCGCTAACCAAACAACGCTCATTTTTCACGCTGTGAGCTGCCTTCATGAGGCTCAGGAAGTCCCAAGAAAATCCCCACATACAACAGCACAGGCTCCCCATCTTTCACCACCCACAAATCAAAAGCTGTTCTAGGATCTCAGCACCTGCCAGTCTGCAGATATACACTTGATGTAAGGCAGGTGTGACTATTTTGGGGTGTGTAGAAGAGCTTCACTTGTATTATACTTTCAGCCAAAACAAAAGTCAGTTTCAAGTACTCACTCTGCTTTTTCTCCCTTACATCTTGAACTGGAACAATCATATCTGCTACCCCAATATTAGCAAAGGCAGAATAACAGGCTCGACCTTTACAGTCATGTGCCAACAGACTCAGAAATGTTACACTCTGGAAAAAGATGTGACCAAACCCAACTGAAATTCCACAAGTTAGCTTTCCAGACAGCCTTCCAGCTCATAATCCACCTAAACAACTGAACTAGATTACAACTGAAAACAAAACAGCAGCTTCTGCAGAGCAGCAAGTCACACGCAATAACCCAATTAATAAGACCAGTACTGTCCATGTCACCTTGTCTCATAGGAGAAGACTAGCACACCACAGCACAAACAGAAGTAATGCTGCACTAGTACAGAAGTAACACTGCCACAAAAATAAGCTCTCCTAGAGTTAAAAACTGGGGCCACACCAAGTTGAAACACTTGAAAGTACTAAAGTTCACAGATCCATTACAATGGTACCTCTCTGTATTTACCTCTCCAGAACAAAGAACAACAAACAAGCCCCACCCTGACAGGAGATGAAGCAGTGTATACAGCAACCTGCTTCCAAATTTACAGCAGCTGCTGGAGCTGCAAAACCTCACAATACCTTACTCTGGGGACCAAAAATGATGGTATGAGAGGTTAATTGAGGCGGGGGTTAACAACAGCAAAGACAATCTTACACACAACACAAAGTTTGTTTATTTGAATTACAAACTGAACTGCTATTGCTGAGACATAAGGCAGAAAAAAAAAAGCACAACAGAACATTCAAGACTACCCTAATTTTGAGAGGTTTGGAAGAACTCAAACAGCATGACTATCTACAAACACACAGCACAAGAGCTCACAAAACAGGACCTGCATTCCTCTCCATTAAGGTGACATTTTTCTTAGGCCTCGACTACAATTGCATGAATATAAGAGGGAAACCAGATCATAAGATTTGTCAAATACTTGCAAAGATTACACACAATTAAAGTAGGACAGTAGAATTCACAAGAAGCTCATTCCTTCACTGGTGTAAGAGACTGGAGGAATGGTTGACTGGCTCAAAATAACCAGGTGGGAAGTGTGTGGGGTAGCAGGATGAGCTCTGCATAACTAGGGCAGCCACTGCTCACCCCCTTCCCCTCTGAGGTGCTGTAAGCCTCTGGTCCACACTATAATGGCAATGACCAACCCCTCTCCCTGCCCCAAAATGGCAGTGACTGACCCATGGCCAGTGTTAATCCAGAGCTGTTGAAAGGTTTTGTCCGGAAGAAAGTCAAGCTGACCCCCAGAGTGGGTAAATGGGAGAGAGCCACTGACCCTCTCTGGGTTAGTGACCAGTTTGGTATAGAACCTCCTGAGAATTTGGCTGTTTCTCTGCACACCACCATGAAGGAATCAAGCTACCTTACCCTAAATCTGTCAAGTGGGCTGGGGCTTTATAACTGGTTCACCAGTAATGACTCCAAGAGGTTGCACTGTAAGAAAAATTATAAAAGAGCATGCTATTTCCAGTTCTAGCAAGCATTTTAACTTTCTTTCCCTATTGAGAGGCCACTTTTCACAGAAAACTATGCTTGAACCATCATGTTCACTAAACAAAGTAAACATTCTATTATACAAACATGAACTAATGAACTTATAAGTACTTAATGAAGCACCTAACAAATGAACTTTACACCACTTGAGTGGCTTTTTCCCTGCCTCTCTACTCCTAGACTTAGAAAAGCAATGGCCTCCTAAGGTACAGCAAGAGAGGCTCAACACCACACAGCTTCAGACTCACTGCTTTATCAGCCCGGATGATAAAAAATAAACCACTGCACCCACTATCACACAGCTTCTTTCCACATACACCAGGGCGAAGTCACAGCATGAGATCAGTAACGTGTCATGTTCACTCTTTCCTGTCCAGAGCTACTTTACATCCCCTCTGAGTACCTGTGAGAGCAAGGGGCACACAGAACTACCCACTTCTCTTTCAAGGTGCCTGGCATCTCACCTCCACACTCCTCAGCAATCCACTGGCTGGCAAGAGCATGAACTGCTGTGGGGCGAACACTACACAGCACTGTTCTGTTTTTGTAAGATGCAACAGCATATGCCCCACGACTCCATTAACCAGCGCTGAATGAAAACAAAAAGCAGATGACGACTATCTTTCCCTGTCCACAAACCAAGCCAGTCGAGTTTGAGAAGGAAGCTGGAGAATCTGCTGCCCCTTTTTTTAAAACAGCTGTAATTGTCTCTTTCTTGCTTCATCGGCACTTGTTAAAAACATACCCATATACTCAATTACAACACTTCTCATAACCTCTTTGGTCTGCTCGTGGTACAAAGACAACTTAGAACCTGGCAAAATCTTTATTTATTCAGTTTAAACATCTCAAACGCTGCCAAGCCATCAAGACAGTAAGACAAATGAGCATCTGCCGATGCCTACTTTTAAAGCAGGCAGAAAAATCACTTTTACTGTGGTTATTTAGCAAAAAGGACTTAGTGAAGCCCAAGTCAAGGCAAACAACTAGGTAGTATCACTATGTCAAGCCACAACTTACTATCTCTTCCCCATGTAAGACAAAAATATTTTGAGAACTTGCTAATTTTCACTTTCCTTTTCACTCTTTACAACATAAACTGTTCTGCATTGACATTTGAGATAAATTTTAAAGCATGTTTCTTACCTGGCCACTTCCAGTTCACTGCAATTTCTGAACCGTAAAGTCTTTTTTAATATTGAAGTTCCCATAACTGGAGTTCCCCATGCACCACCCATAACTTGCAACAGAGAACCCCCCCATATTTTTGTTAGATTTCACTTTCCAAACTGCAGCTGCATTGCAAATACTCTGGTTCAACAAAAAGACAAAGACAAGGCCTCCACTCTCTATCAGTCACTTATTCCACATATTTCTACCTTGCTCTCAAAATGGACAGGAATTAATTTTCTACATTCTTCAAACCTGAAGCCAAATTAACTGCTTTCTCCCCCACCCCTGAGAACTAAAAAGTAAAAACACATCCATCCAATAACCTACTGACCACTAGGTTATGGAGGTCAAGAAGTCACAACAGAATAGGTGTGCTTAGAACAAAAGAAGCCATCTAGCAGCCTAATAACTACAGCTTTTCAGCTTTATGCCTTCTTTAGTTGAAAAGATGCATTTCCTTTAGATAATATTATACTTTATTCAAAACAACTGGATTATAATGCTCCACTCTTCTGCCTTTAGAACACTGCAATAAAACCCGTTTTGTCAAAGCCCACAGAAAATCACCTTGAGGGCAACACCTGTATCAACATGGGAAATGTAACCAAAGATCCATCACTGGAGCCCAGGAAGGTCATTACAACCTGAGCTTTGTGTTATCACCACTGCCAGTCCTCTAGTTACCAGGAGCCTCAATCCTCTACAACACCAGGAGCTGCCTTCCTAAGACTACTCAGAGCAAAATCTGCAAAGAGGGTGGGGGTTAAACAGCTTGCATAAAATAGACATATAATGCTATTAATTCTAACAGTTAATAAAAATACAATATACCACACCTCTGCTAACAGAACACTGACCTATTAACAAATCTATTTAAGAGATATACAGAAGGACTGTGTATCTAACAAATCTATTTAAGAAGAGATATACAGAACAGACTGTGTATCTCCTCCTAAATAGATTTGTTAAGTTCTTTAGATTCATTAACTTAATCTATCATTAATGCTTCATAACACAAACTCTAACTTGGATATTAGCATCTTAAATGCCATTTCATCAGCACTGAGTAATAGGAACTACCTGAGAAGTTTACAAGCCTCAGTTAAACTGGGTTTCAGAAACTGAAAGAAAAAAATGCCTTGTGAAAACAGGACAGGAAAAAAAAAGTTTTCTCCTCTGCCCTCCCAAGAGAAAGATTATTAAGCAGAGGATTTTTAAAGTGTTCAGCATTAATTACAGGAAGCAATATGACTAATGTAACAACAGTAACACACAATTCTTACTATTAATTGTTACTGAGACAAGGGATTGATTGTCAACAAGT
The DNA here is from genome assembly GCA_013397195.1 of Hylia prasina. Taxonomy (NCBI): domain Eukaryota; kingdom Metazoa; phylum Chordata; class Aves; order Passeriformes; family Sylviidae; genus Hylia; species Hylia prasina. The sequence continues at coordinate 452,672 of VYXD01004010.1, forward strand.
TATTCCTGGATAAAAAGTTATCCATAAGCCCTCGTGTCAGTTGGGAGCACCCAAGTGCCACTTGGACACTCAATCACAGTGCCCTTTCCCCCCCGGCGGCACGGGGCACACACCTGCAGCATGTACACACCCTGTTACAGCCAGCTGGTCCCCGACAGCCAGAGGAGCTGTGAGAGACTAACCCGTTCTCCCTCATGTCCCTAATGCCCCAACCCTGCACTTCTATCACCTGTTATTTTCTTATCCTCCAGGCCCCTTTGGGTCCTCCCCTGCTGACCCACGCCAGGGGTAGCTTGGAGACTTTTCTCGGGATGCGGCAGATTTGCACTGCCCCAACCTTTATCAGTTCTCATCCTAAACCATATTCATGAGACAATATAAGAGCTGAAGAAAAAAAAAGCAGTAGAAAACATCTTTCAGACTCAAAAGTAGGAAGTTAATTCACACAAGAGTCACATGTTAAAATCTGGACTTCCCCTGCCCCCAAGCCCTTAAGGGCTATCAGTTTGTTTCAGCCAGCTACAGAAAGGAAAAAAAAATAATCTGTAGTGACTCTAAGCACAGAACATTATGAGAAAACTTTTAATGATGTGCTACACTAAACAAAGCACTATGCAATCTCTCTCCTTTCCACTACATACATTCTTTGTGTTATCTCCTCTATTTGTTCCAGAGCCTATTGTCTTTTTTAATTATTATTTTAAAGTCTCTACCTTGCCGTCAGCCCAGCCAAGATGTGACCTTCTATCAGACCATAATGACTTGGAAGTAGTTCCCAGCAAGGACCAGCCAGATTCTGGCAACCAGGTACACAGCTGGCTAATTCCTGACACCATCTTCACAGCCCAAATACAAAATACTGCATTCTAAATACTGAGTACCAAAACCACTTTTCTATGAAAATCATTTCTAGACAGCAATGAAAATGTAAGTGCCACTTATATGTTCCCATTTCAATTAGTAATAGTTTCTGCACGCACTTGTTAAAACCACATCTTAAGTCTCCAAGAAATGCACATGATCAGGGAAAGTTTACTGGTATATTTATGCATAAATATACTTATGCATAGACTAAGCAACATACAGACAAAAGTGACAGATTAATTATTTTACCCACAACATCCAAAGTGTGTTGTAAACCTTCAGTAACTGCAAAACATACAGGACTAGCCTTTAGCTCAGTGACCTGGGAAGTGAGTTACACTTTACCCATCACATCAATTACCAGCTCTAGGAGATGAACACCACACTACTTCACACACACAGAGCAAAACTCAAAAATGGCTGTTTTGATGGTGTCTCATGCCAGCACCTAGTGAGGCAGTACAGCTAAGAAAGTCCAGCCAGCCCTATGGCTACAAAAATTCACACAACTCTTCCTTCGGTCCCAGTGAAAGTCCGACGACACAAAGTGCAAGTTCACCAGAAGAACCACAAGCCGAGCACCCAGCAGAGATGGAAGGCTCTACAGCACAACCTGTCAGCACCGCACCTCCACTCGTGACCGTGACACCAATCTGCTGCTTTACACCACGGAAGACCAGGAATTTTATTTTGTCGGGTTTGTTTTTGTTTTTCTTTCAGACTAGGGGGCAAAAGCAAAAGACGCAGGCTGACAGAGGCGCCGGTGACACCTCACCCCGCCTCGTTCACCCACGGCAGCGAGCCGGGGAACTCCGAGCGCCCTACCGAGCCCCTGGCCCAGGGAGCGGCAGAACCAGCACAGCCCAAAGCCCCGCAACCGGCTCACCGCGGGTGACCGACTCCGCGGGGCCGGGAGGGCCCGGCTCCGGCCCGTCCCCACTGCCCCTGGCCCGTTCTTACCTTCGGCAAGCGGCTCCTCGGGGATCACCTGGTACCGCCCCACCACCAGCGCCCTGCCCAGGGCCACGCCGCTGCCGGA
>VYXD01004010.1:455932-488187 GCA_013397195.1 Hylia prasina
GGGGACGCGCACGTCGCTGGCCACCCCTCGGCCTGGCCCCTCGCCGCCCTCACGGCGCCGATAGTGCTCCACCGACCCAGCCCGGACTAGGATGTGCCCTCGGGAAGGAGTCTGCGAAGAGCAAAGCGGTGTGGAGACAGTGTAGTAATGATCGCGATGGTAAAAATGGCTCTGCACGCCCAGGGCTGTGGAGAGTGTTGAGTCTGTGGAGCGCTTCCAGAAGGAAATCTCAGGCGGGTGGTGGAGTCTCCTCTCCAGACATTCCAAACTCACCCGGATGCTTCTTGTGTCACCTTCTCGAGGTGACCCTGGCCTGGCAGGGGAGTTTGACTGGATGATCACCAGAGGTCCCCTCACAAACCTAACCTAAAAATCTGTTTATCTGGGAAATACATGTGAAAATCGTTGATGATAATATGAATTCCAGTAGTGTGTCTCCACATATACTCTATGCAGAGGTTTGAAGGTGACTGAAAAATAGGGGTAAAGTGATGGGTCTGGACCATCAGCAGTGTAATTTAAAATGTACATTTCCCCACTGCTGAATTGTACTGACCAGACACAGTGTCCCTATAGACACTGGACAGAACAAACCAGGGAATTTGCCAACCCTGATTTATAGTGCCCAGGCTGATTTCACACCTTGGGAGCCCCCCCTCATGCAAATATAAATGGGTATTTGTGTGGATTTTTTTCCTCCTTACCAAATGAAAGCATACAGTAAGACCAAACCTGGTAAGGGACACTCTATCAGAGTCTCATAGGACTGAACAAAGCTGGATTTTTGGCATTGACAGTGGTAATTTAACAAAACAACTTTTCCCACTGAACACTTAGGTTTTAGATGGATGTCACACAGCCATTGGTTCAGTAAAAACTTCTGAGAGGTCCGAAGTGCAAATCTTCAGGATGATGTTTCGGTAACCAAATTAGTTTCAACTTAATCATGTTGCCACACTCTTAGTAGGTAAGAAAATTACAGTGTTTCTGTACTGAAGGGACAACCTGTCACATATGGAAAGCACTGATAATCTATTTGCGTGAGCAGTGCCCTTTCTGATGTCACTGCTATCCTTTTGGTAACAGCAGATCAGTTTATCAACAGCATACAGAGATTAATTTGCAGTTTTCTGTGGGAAAGGTATTTTCAGGGCATATGAAAGGAAGAGAGTTCTGTGAGAGGGATGACATAAGCAGCAGTGTTGTGGTAATGAGGGCATTCCTGCAATGAGGTATGGCTGCGCCTCTTAGATATTTAGTGATCTCTTTGAGAAAAAATGCAGCCAGGTTAAGAGCATGTAAGTTTCATGCCACTGACCACTATGATTTTGCTGGTCCTCAGTAAAAATAATGTATTTGCTAAAAGCCACTGCCTTTCAGAGTGTGACTGGCTTTTAGGTTACCTGGTGAGTTTCTATTTGGCTTTGGGGACCCCATCCCCACCCATGTGTTCTTGTTCTTTTTCAAGTAAGAGATCGAATTATTGCTGGAGTTATTTATAGGCCAGAGAAAACGAGCTCTCTTGTTACACTGGGATTAACACTGCTAATCTCTATCTTGGCATCCTGGAGAAGACAGAGGTCCGTTCCTGGGCATAGCTGACAAGTGTTTCAGCAGTGCACACTGAGCTGCACTTGTCAGCATGTAGTGGCTGCAAGGCTGGCTGGTCTCCTGTTAGGAATCTCCAGGAGCCACCACTCCCTTACAGTGTTCCACAGCACCTTTCACCTCAGGCTTAGCACCAGATGGGTTTTTCCTGTGAGATGCCAGCATGTCTTGGTGTGAAGTGTAGTTCAAGGAACTTCAGTCAGAGAGAGGATTTTGACAACTCACTTAAAAACACAGGCCTGACCCTCCAAGCAGGTAACTGAGTGATAATTTTAAATAGGTGAATAGGCTCCCTCTCTTTTATTTAAATCCTCACCTGAGCAGAACAACATTGTGACATTTCTAGAAGCTGTATTAATTTCCAGAAAGGAAGTGTTGTGAGTTGTCTTTCACTAAAGATATGAAACCCAAACTTTGTTCTCCCTTACTGAGGTGAAACCTCTCCTTTGGGTCAGGCAGAGCAGGGATGTTTTGGTCTCCTGCATCTGCAAAGTGAGCAGCAAACCCCAACTATTTAATGCAACATGTGTTTGGCAGTGTGACAAACAGATCAGAAAGGTGTTTGCACTATTTGAAAAACAGAATAAATTTTAATGCCTGGAAAGTATGCACAAGCAGTTATTTTCTGGTTAGTGTAAAACAGTAGATGATCTGATGAAAATATCTGGTGATACCAGAAAATCAGAAATACAAATCCTGAAGTTAGGAAAGATCAGCTACAAAGGTGGAGAAAATAGGGAATCATGATGCAGAGGCTGTACTGCAGCCAGAATATCAATGATCATTTTTGGGGGGGATGATGGCCTATGTAATGTTTTTTTTCTTAAACCTTCAACTTGATGAATTGTGAGATCATAGGAGATCCTCAGCTTTCATGGAAAAAAAAAAAANCTGAACTTTCCCTGCGTGAAAACAAAGTCCCAGTCACCTGCTGTGTATGTCTCCACCACAATATTGGAACATTTTCATTTTGCTTCTTCCTTCCTTTTATTCCTTGGGGTCTAAAATGTAGATACGTTCCTCCTTTTTAAATAGTTGTGTAATGGCAGATCTAAATGGCATATAAATGATCCACCTCTTGGCTCTGTTCAGTACATAGCATGCATCTTGAAGGTTCTGTCCCAGTTAGTGTCACAGGAGCAGATCTAGAGGGGTTTTTAATGTAGCAGTAACTGTGTTCTCCATGTCCAGACTGCGAGAGCCACGGCATGTGTCGGAGAGTGTATCCATAACTTTATTTCTCGGTTCTGCCTGACTAGTGGCCTACAGGCAGCCTCCAGCACCTGCCTCGCCTCAAAACTCAGACAGGTGTCCCATCCGTGGGAGCAGAGTCAGGCAGCTCTGTGTAAACTGATTCACTTCCGTCTGTGAAGAACTTTGTCATCTATAAAATCAGTGCAGTGTTTAGCTAGACCACTGTAAAACCTTTAAAGATTTATGGAGGAAAGCTCTAGCTGAGAACAGTGCTTGGACATGAAACACCAGGTATTTCACGTGCGCTTGGAGTGTGAAACCTGATGGGATGCACCGGGAGGAGATGCAGGTGCTCTTCCACTTCTGCAGACAGCCTGCAGAGATGTGAGACTGTCAGGTCAGTGATTCAGCTGCCTATGCTGAAAAAATATTGTATGTATCATTTTACTTCACCACCATGAAATCCACAAATATAAAGAAGGATCATGTTGTTTCAGTAGGGGCAAATTTTCCTTTCTTGCCATGGGAACAGACTCTCTGAAGGCAGTTTGCTCTCAGTCTTCTGCTTTTTGAGAGCAATAGGATGTGATTTGTTCCAAGACAAAGTGTTTTCTGAAGAGGCTGTTACATGCTTTCCAGATGGGCTCTGCATTATCTGTCCATACTGTTGGGGCACACTTACACGCCACTGCCAACAACAGGAAGTTGCTAATGTGCTCACTCGCATGGTTTAGAATGCCTTAAGGTGAGCTGCCAGATTTTCAAACAGAGGTTCTTCTGTTTAGCATCCCAGATATTTCTTAAAGAAGACATACTCTATTTTCTCTTGTTGGTGATACCACTCAGTTGCCCTATTGGCACAGAAATCATGTTCTAGTTACACTGCAGAGTAAGAGAAACCAGGTTTTGCTTTTTTCCCTGGAAGGGGTACCAAGTAAAACAAACAAACAGATGGTCAAATTACAACCTCCTAATGAACACACTTTATATTAAAAACTTTTGTCTGTTGATATTGCTGTCAGCATTCGGATAGATAATTATACGTAGCAATGCCAGATGTGTTCACTGATGTTGTTTCCTAATGGAAGGTTGTCCTGGTGCATGCCAACGTGTCTTACACCACTGTCTAGACATGGCCAGAATTACTCTCAGCCTAGATTGACACTTGTTACAGAGACAGAGATAAATCGGTATTACAGTTTTTCAACCCACTCAACATAGTGCAAAGGAATTTCTGTAACCTGAACTAAAAATGAGCCCAGACAATAGAAGCACATTACCATCTTGGCCTACTAATACAAAGCACAATTATTTTTGCCTTCACATGCCAAAATAAAAAATGTGCAGCTTAAGTGGTTATTTTCATATTGTAAATTTAGAAAAATTGTTCAAGAGTGGAAAGAACGCCCCAGTTTCTTCATGCAGGAGGTGAGCAGAACAGCTGTCTGCTGTAAAGCACAGCCACCTGTCAGTGGTTGAGCTTTGTGTCCTGTTGGTTCCCATCTACTCAGCAAAGCAGCCGTGACAACGTGATGTTGTGACCGCACAGCCCAAGCTTTAACACAGATTGCAGCACGTCAGAACAAACTGTAAACCTGCCTCAGGTCCCTTCAGGTGCACAGAAAGGTAAGGGTTTTATGTACTTCTCTTTTTAAATACATGATACAGCATTGTCACCCGAGTTTGCCTGTAATGCTAAAGTTTATCAAAAAATGACATAAAGCCCCCAGAAAGTCAAGAGTTGCTTTTGTTAATGTTTGATACATTTAGTCTAACATGCAGAACGTATTTCAACTAAAAATTTGGTTAAGGGTGAATTTGTCTTGAATTGCCTTTGGGGTTTTTCCTTTCCTCTGGTACTCAGTTTGTTGGAGTGTGTATGTGAACACACAGGCGTGTATAAACACACCGGGAAAAGTTACATTTCTTGTGTAGAAAGGTAGCAACCAGAGCTGAAAGTGATCCTGCAGACCAGACAGCACCATGTGCTCAGACTCAGGCTATAAATCTCTGAGCAGCGTATGTTGCACTCACATTACTGAGACACACCACGGCCTGCTCTGCTGCTCATTCACTGGGTGATGCTGGAAAAAATCCCTCTGACTGCCTCTTTGTAAAGTGCAAGCAGTACATGTCTCTGGAGTCAGAGTTACTGACTCAGTGGGAGTTGTGCTTGACAAAGCATTGAATTAAGTGTAGGTTTCATCCCTGTATCAGCCTATATTACATGACTTGGTGTTATTCTGAGTCAGCAGCTGCTCAAAACAGCTCTTTTGAAACCTTGGAGTTTCCCTTTAAGATCTGATGAGATCAGTGTCATTCAGCAGCTCATTTTACTTCCTCAGCATTTTCTCACTTCCGCATTGTACATACTGGCACTTGTGATCAGATTGTTTCAAAATAGACCTGAACACAGGAGGTTTCTAAGCACCTGGCCTGATCTCACACCAGCAGTCAGCCAGCAAAACATCTTGATTTCAGCAGTTTCTCTGGATTGCTGTTAGGGTACAAGGGCGCAAAAGATGATGCAGACTCATTTCCAAAAAGTATAATGCAACATTCTGCAAATTTTTGAATTGTTACTTTTTGAGACAAGAAAGCATGTTGTCAAGAGGATGGAATTGCATGAGCCAAGTTCCGTCAGTGTCACCATCTGAAACCTAGAGAAGCTCTCACTGACCATGGAATTACACCAGCAGTGTAGGGAGGGTACACCGTAAAAAACCCCAAATCAGTCTAAGAAAGCTTCCCAAGGAATGATAGGTTTTTATTTTTCACCATGGCCTCTCTCACCAGTGAAGCAGTGGATCTTTGTCTATCACATAAAATTGCAGTTTCACACGTACCAGAGCATACAGTGCAAGAGCTCAGTTCTTTCCTCCTGCAGTTCTGCTCTCAATTTCAGAGGAGTTGTGCCTGCTTTACACCAGTCCACAGCGAAGGGAATCAGACATTCCATCTTCAGGGCTTTTGTTTCAAAGATAAATGACTCTGTTTTGCAGCTCTCCCTGTGGCTTGTTCCAGAGATCTGCTGCCAATTCAGACTGGCTCAGTGTCAAGACTTGACACACAGCAAAAACAGTTGAAAAATAGCAACGCTCCATCTGATCAGCTAATTTGGAAGTTTTGTGCACTGGGAGGTGTAACACTTGGGAAGGCAGCAGAGCCACCGCATTTTTAGGTACCAGTTTCTGTTAGAATACTCTGCAGAGGTTTACTCTCTGTGTTTTGGACAGGAAGCACACGAATCCAGAAGCTTAAATGCTGAATGAACGGGGAGGGAGAAAAGAACCGGCTCATTCCTATGGAACACATGCAAATGTAAATACGAGGCCAAGCACAACACATCAATGTGTCACTTTTGGACAGAAGATAAACTGAAGGTCAGCTAAAGCAGGGCTGCTGAGGCTGGTGACATGCAATTAAAGTCTCTTTTGTAAAGAATGGTCTTGTTGCAGAGCTCGGTACCCCTGCAAAGATTCACAATTGTTTTATAACTTTTCACCAGAAGAAAAACATTTGCTTCCTGCCTTAGCTTAGAGGCACCAGAAGAAATAGGGCCAGATTCATTTCCTTTGGGACTTTTCTAGTGATCATCAGAAAGAAATAGCTCCATAAACACTTAGTACATTTCACCTTCATCAGTAATCAAGTCACACTGGTGAATATAAAAGCTTTAAAATGAACCAGGCGCCATTTCCATGGGGAAATCTTATTTTACACCAAGTGCAGAGTGGACAGATTCACATCTTAAAGCAGTTTGCACATGGTGTACTGTTTTGGAAACAAGTTTTAAGTTAAAGCAACTATTTTATCAGAAATAACTCCTTGAACTACAACATGTGGGAGGCAAAAGAGTTCAGCCACAGTCAGAAACACATCAGCTGTTCATGTCATGTTGTAATGTGCCTAACTTCTTAAAGAACTATTCAGGCCATGAACTTTAGCTTCGGTCAAACACCTGCTTCCAAACAAAATCATTGCCTAAGTTCTCTATGCAATTTTGAGTGGAAGCTTCACCCTGCAGAGTCGATATATGAAGTTATGTTTAGTTTTTTTCTTTTGCTGTAGGTGTTCAGAGCCACTGACTAATTGAAAGGAGAGTCTCCTGCTTCCCTACCCCTGGAGCCAAAGAAGAAACACAGTAACAGGAGGGAGACTTTACATCTCCCATTGTCAAGGAATGGGTTGTGGTGCTGTTACTCAATAGCATGCCGAATTTTATTCCACTGTCATCTCAGCTGTGAGAGATGCTAATTAATTCAGAAAGATTTTTTTTTTTTCTTTTCAGGATGTGTGTGAACAAACCTAGCTTAAATGTCAGCTTCCACATTTCAAACCTGACAGTTAAAAGGAAACGAAAGAACTTTCTGTTTGTCAGCTGCTGAGGTTTGCTTGAGGGACACATAGAAAGCAATTCCACATGGGGGGGTGTGTGTCTCCCCCTTTTTTAAAAAACATTGTCTTTTACTGCTAGGACTACATTTAAAATCTTCTAACAACTGCCTGACTAAAATAAGCTTTTTGAGAAACTATTCAGTAAAGCACAGTGTGAAACTCCCACTGTGGATAAGGAGCATGATAAAGGTCTAAGGCTTGTTTTGACCACCCCAGCTGCCCATCAGCTTGGAAATGGCATTGAAATCCTTCTCTTCAAGGGACATCTGGAATCAGCTGTGGGACAGCATGGAGCACAGTCACAGAGCAGTAACTAAGCTCTGAGCCCAGCCTCAGCCAAGTAATTCGGGACGCTCAAGTGTTCCCAAGGGACAGACAACATTTTCTGCATTCAGGACTGTAGCAGAGCAGAAATGTTACAACCAACAGGTGGGTAAGTGTACTATACTCTGATGACTTCTGTGGCAAGTGTTATGTAATTACTTAGGAGCAACCTCTTTTTATTATTTAAAAAAAAAAAAGAATTCACGTCTTTTACCCTACATCCAAAGCCTTGATAATACGGCCTATCTGAACTTAACCTCTCCTAAAAGCAGTTTGTCCTCTCTCTGCTCTAAAGTTCTGATTTCTGCAACCTTGCTGATCTGAGAGCAAATGGCAGGTCATATGGGAGAATTTAGTCAGCATTACACCATCAGCCTACTTCTCCCATTCCAAGATGCCCACAGCCCTACATCAGTGGCTCAAATGTGCTTAAAATGGGCACACTCTGTATTCAGGTGTTATTAAGATAGCAAGTCCCAAGTCAATCCCAAAACTTTTTTTCAAGCAGAAATGTCTTAGCTTACCCGATTTTGCATTTCTAGGATTCACTTCTTCAGCTTCTCTTCACTGTCATGTAAGAGGACTATTTATAATTCCCCAGAAAACTCTCCCTTAATTATAAGATATCCAGAGCAGCTATTCAAACACGGAACAGCTCACATGAGATTTGTGGTTTCCAGTGATGAAGTCAGTAATACCAACCTGTGCAACCTCTCTAGCTCATATTCTTTAACTGACATAACAAAGGGTATTTTTTCCTTCATAAAGCACAAAATTCTCCAGAAACTGTAGTGAAAGATGCGTGAGACCATCTACTGCCAGAAAAAGAAAGCACTATCAGTCACTCTAGATAACATAGCTGACTGCCTTCCAATTAAAGGCCCATTCCCTCGGACCAGATACCTTTTACCTTGGACATGGAAATCATCTAGTGGTCTCCCTCCTGCATTACCTAAGGTGTGTGCAGACAACCATGAATATTCTTACAAGCCTTACAGGTAGAAAGCTCCAAGAGTGTCACATAAAGGAAAGGCAAACAGAGGCATAACAAATCATGGCTTTCTTATGGGACTGGAAGTAACGCATATTGCTGTAGAAATATCTATTTTATTTGGATTTTGAGTTCTTGGTACTTCAGGAGAAGATCATAAGGCAATTTCCAAACCACAGCCCTAGTTCTGAGGAGGTTTAAGGTCAACCATGGGCTTACTCGCTGGGGCTGGAAACAAACATTGTGTTTTGTTGCACATTTCCACCCACCCCTCCCTAAGTATCCACGATCAAAGCTGTGGGAAGCTCCAGAGGAAGGAGTCAACAGATTGACATGGAGATCATGTTGATTGTTACTGAACTGCATTGCAGCACACAGGAAAACAGCAAGCAGAGCTGCTCTTTCACCCCACACTGCAGGTAAAGAACAGCCCAAGCCATATTTGACTAACAGGAATCTCTATGGCAAAATTTAAAACCTAATATAATTGTATTGTTGGGATGCTCTTCACACCAGTGTTGCAGTGCCAGAGGGAGGCAAAGAGAAGTTTTCCATTTATTTTTGAAATTATGAAAAACCTCTACCAATATTAAGGGCGAGCTTTGGAGTATTTAAAGAATATAGACTTGGTATACACTGCTCCCCAGTATTGCTTGACACCCCAGATGGGAATCCTAAGGCTTAGGCAGGATCAGTCAAATTGCTTCTGGCAAAGCTTGTCTAAAACTCTGTCTCCATTTTTCTGACCCATGTTTTCATGTAATGATTATTTGCAAGCTGTGGGTATTCAGCCTGACTGAAGGGACAAACAAAAAGCTTTCTGCTGCAAAACAGTTTAAGCAGTTGGGAGGGAGGACTCAGGCCTCATCTCTTCTCTGCCTTACTTCCCATATTTATTTTGAGCCATTTCAGCATTAGTATATACCTTGGTTTTACCTATTGTGGGAGAATAATACGCATGTTCAATGCACTCAACATATTTCACCATTTTAATGAGCTAATACACATTGTTATCAAGAGCATATTTCTTGTTTTAATACCTCAATCCTGACAGCCTTTAGTATGTCTTTAATAGCCCAGAAACAGTCCTACTGTGAGGGGAATGAGGCAGTGAAAAGCAAGCTTGAAACATGAAAGCCTGTTTCAGCTCACCAGCACCTTGTGCCAGTGGAGCACTACAGGCTGAGTGACACACCGGGCTTGGTTTCAGACAGGTGGCAGAGCTGGGAAGGCAGAAATCTTCCAGGCATAACTCCCATTAACCTCTGTACCCGTTTCCAAAGGGAACTGTCATTTCCCTGTTGGTAAGTTTTCATCTGGGGTGTTGCTGACAAGCCATCAAAGCATCCAGCCAGTCCTGCTTACACAACCAGTTGGACACACACAGGGGAAAGGACAGGAGCTAGACCTGAGAAGGCTTTCAGCCTCCTGCTGTGCATAGATTATGATCTAATGCTAAAAAGTTGGCATGACAACCAAATGCTTGGCAACAAAAGGCCAAGGAATGGGTCCAAAAGAGGGCCAAGCAAAAAGCACTGCCCAGCTCTTCCACGGGCAGATCTGTGCCCTGCATACCCATCTTGTCAGCGCTTCTGTAGCAGCCAGGGCTACCGCAGAAGAAGGCATTATTAATAAACTAGACAGGTCTGCAATAAGTGAATAGCAAATTTCTCCAAAACACTTGAAATGAACCCTGGCACCTCATTCAGGCTCCTTTTGCTCCGTCCACCAATTGCCGCACGTTGCCAGGAGACGGTCTTGCTCCACAGGAGGACTCGCCACTGGCTGCCATTGTGCTGTCTCTCTGTGTCCCCCTCCTCCTCTGTCCTGGTCTTGCTCTCTGCAGTAACAGAAGCTTGGCAGTGCTTTGTTTCTCAGTTCTGACACAATAACTTAATTTAATTTGAAAGTTTTCAAAAGCTTTTTGATTTTTCTGCAGTGATTAACTGAACAAAATCCCCAATCTGCACAACGCCAGCTTGCAACACACAGGCTGGAAAAGTGATACAAGTGCCTTAAAGGGTAGGACTGATCTGAAGGGGGATAAGTGACCTATACTGTGAAGACAACTTGTTTGCTGCATGAGCACCTTGGTTGCATTTCTTGAAGTCCAAGGTATTAAGTTTGGGTGCCTGGTTAGGGTACCCAAGTTCCATTTAGTCTCACTTATGGTGGGAACTTTATATAGTCCATTAAAGCATGCCCTTGGCTATTTAAATGTTCCCAGACTTTTTTGATTATATAGGGCCTCAGAGAGCTCTCTTGCCTTTGGATATTGGCAGGCTTAGTCCCATGCACATCAGAAAAGAAGCCATTCATTCTGCAGCCTTCCTGAGGCATTTCTCTTGTACCCCTAAGGAAACCTTTTGAATATAGACTCGGTACGGGCCGATACCGCGTCACCTTCCCAAGTCTGCTGGTGCCAGTGCCAATCTCTTGCTTCAGAGAGCTGGGCTGCTAAGCAGATAAGTGAAGTTAAAGGTTAATCAGTTCCAGGGTTGGTTTGCCAAATACTGTGGGCTGAGGATCAGTTTATGCTGCCATTTGGCATCATCTTCCGTGGTCAGAACAAACTGAAAGGTGGCAGTTGAGGAGGAGACTGCTGTTGTGACAGAGACCTTGGCGCTGAAAGGCTCCAACACAACAGTGTGGCCAGGGCGTAACTAGAGAACATAGTACTTCAGCTTCCTCGAGGACCTTGGAAAGCAGACAGAAAATGAGTGGGGATTTTAATGTGCTCTTTGCAGTGACATAATGACAGCCTGTCCCTGCGCCTGTGGGGAGGGCAGTTCCTTTGCCTGTTATTCTCAGTGCTGCATCCAGACTGAAGCATCATCCTGTCTCTATTTGGATGAGAAATCCTTCACTGTGTGCAAGTAAATTAAACTGAGTGTCCAATCATTATCACTCCAATATTTCTTATTCTAATTCCAGGATTCCTTTTCTCTCATACTTCACCATCCCACCTCTTTTCCTTCCCTAATGTCAGAGATTTCCAAATGCTCTTAAACAGACACACATTAGCTCTCCCCCTCCATATCATTTAACACAGACAAGCTGACACAAAGAAAATAATTTTAATTAAGTGGACAGGCTAATTAGACTAAATTTATTGAATTTCACCAGAATTTCACTGTTTTGTTTCCAATTCACTCTGGAACTATGGGACACATTCTCCGTATTCTTTCTTCCCATCACTAGGAGCAGCGACAAATTATCTACATGTTGTTACTCTTCTGAGACTCCACAGTTGAAAAGGACATTGGAAAATAAAGCATCAACCTCACTGTTGCCAGCTTTCACAATCTGAACAGAGGAGCTGTCTTGTGATCCAAGAGCACAGGAGTGGATTGTCTATCAGCAATCCCAGCCCCATGCCTTACTAGCTAAAGATAAATAGTTGAGATGTTCCCTTGTACAAAATGGAAGGGGAATTTCAGACTACTCAGTCACTCATGGTGACTCTGCAGGGTGCCAGGTGATAAGAGTGCAGCTGACTTGTGTTGAGGTGCACATAAAGATGCGTGTGGAGCACCAAGCTGCTCATTTCACCCTCTCACCATGCAGTCCTAATGACCATGTTAGTAAACCAAATTAGCTGTGCTATAAGCCTTGCTTGTAGCTGTTTTGTTTGTAGAGCTCCATGAGGTAATTGTAGCTTGTTCATGTGAACTTACTTTCCACTCTGCTTTTATGAACATGTGGAACTACATGCTGAAATCTTTTAGATACGCCAGAGACAGAACATAGGCCTGGCCCAGATTAACTGCAGGTCCCCTGGTGTGTGAAAGGGCTGTTTGCCAGTTACTGCCTGCCCATCCCTCTCATTTTGTCTTTGATTAAAGATACAAGCCACACACTGACCAGCACATGGACAGCCAGCAAAGTAAGTGCAAGGAGGTTCACAAGCACACACACATACAGCTGAGGCTTTGTTCAGGTCCTGTTTACTGGCAGGGCAAACAGTTGAGCATTGTTTCTGTTTGACAAATTGTAACTGTCCAGCTAGGAGAGATCTAGTTCCAGCTGGTTAGAGCTGCTTGCATGTCTTACCTCCTCCCTTTCCCTTTTCCATAACTCACAAATCCATCTTACCTAGGGACAGAAAGAACAAGTACAAGCTACTTGTTAGATTCCTTCCCATTTTGATTTGACACTGATCTAACCAGGGTCCCTACTCAGACTGCCAGCAGAGGCAAGCTCCTTATGAAGTGTGGCTCAAAAGGCAAACTCACACTTGCAGGTGTCCCAAAGACCTTAGGGTCCTGCACTTGTGTTACAATTAGGAGCAGTGAAGAGAGACCCTTTAGTAGTCCCCACCAAGTGCTCTCAGCTTGTCAGGCACTAGAGAACAGCAGACACTTGATAGTGTTGGAGCACAGCCACAGGAATCTCAGAGCTATTTACTACCTAATTACTTTTCTGCCTTGTATAGCACCGGATGCAGCAGAGACTGATCATCCACATAGTACACCAAATGTCATGTACGACTCCTGATGCCAGTCACAGAAAATGAGTATCAGAACAATCTATTGTCAGACCAGACTTGCTCATTTTCTGGTAGACAAAGTAAGGCCAGAATGCCATAAGAGCTGGATTTACGTCCTCTTTCCATCAAGTAAATTATGTTACCTTTTTCAAGACAACTGACTACTTTAGAAGGACATTGAGGCTCTAGCACAGCAGAACAGCTGTCTCAAGGACTGTCATCTCAAGTCTTCATAGAGAAGGGGTGGCAGAATCAGTTTGGTGCTAAATGACGTAAGATGTGTTAAAGATCTGCAAAGAGAATAGAATGGTTCTAGAAATACAAAACCAAACTGAAATTCCTGGTTTAGTGAGGCCTAAAGTCTTACTCCTAAAGACATCAGTGTCATATGAACTCCATATGAACAGGTGCATGCTAGCTTCACTGTTCAGTCAGGAACGTAGATTCGGAAACCCTAATCCATTTTCCAATTTATCCTACTTATGTAGCATTTCAAAACTAGTTTCCATTTCATTGTTTTCCCTTCTGTAATTAAAAGCCAGTGTTCTTTACCTAGTGCTGAAATGCCTCTAAGTAAACACATACACACAGGGAAGTCTTTGAGAGCATAATTTAAAGCTAAATTTAAATTAAGGTCCCATCATCCAGAGCCCTGACCATTGACTCCTGCCCAAACAGTAGGCCTGGATACTGAGTGCACAGTTCACATGTATATAGTTTGTGCTTATATATGTAAAGTAATGCAGTTTAAATACTATAAAATGTGTCACAAAATTCAAATGTAATAAGCAGAACATAAGGTGTTTATCTCACCATAAGTACACAAACCAAGTGCAGTATTAACATTTCTGCTCTATTGCATTTGATGGGCTGCTTTAAGCTTCTTTGCATGCCAGCCTTGTGTGTGAGAACGCTGATTTGCCGTTTAGAAGGGGAAGTTGTTCTTGTGGGCTCTGTGAGGGAAGGCATGCTCAGCTTCAGTACTGTGAGCCTAGCTCATATCAGCATATCTCATGATTGCCCCAGTTGCTAAGAATTCTGTAGATAAACTTCACTTTATCTGAAGGGAGGAAGTTGCCGCTGGATTCAGAGTTGGGAAGGACAGCAGCCTATTGCACACAGCAATAGCTTTAGAAGAACAGTCATTTTCCCATGCAGATGGGAAAACAATACTGTTAACCACCCATGTGCCGTGCCACTCATTCAGCCTGTACTACTTCAGCAAACTGGAAGGAAAGGCCTTTTCCATTATCATTTAAAGGAAGGAAAATAAATTAGTAAAGCTCATTGGTAGCCTGAGCTCTCAGAAATAGCAGTCTTGAAATTAGAGGCTATGAGGCAGGGACAGGGACTCTGTACCTTGCACTGCAACAGGAATCAAGCTTTTCCCTCTGCTCTCAACTCCCTATGTAACCATAACTGGTTGGGCTTAGTGATTAGTAAAGAACACAATGCCCAAGAGAACTGATAGCTGCCAGTCCAGTTCAGCTGCCAAGGGTCAAGGCAGCTGGAGAAAGCACTGTATGCTCAGGAGCTGCTCACACAGTTGTTTTAAGAGTCACTCAGGCTATCTTTGGAGGGCACTTGGAAGATTAAGCTGATCTGAAAGAATGCAGACAACCAGGACTCTCAAACCAATTCTCTTTTCACATGTGCTCTGCTCAGTTATCCTTTCTTTTGCTCAAGTAGGAAGTCTGAGGGCAAGTGATAGCACCTTCCATATCAGGCTGCCAAGCCCTCAATATTTGTCAAAATTATACTTTTGACAGATGGCTTCTATGGCAGTAAAGCTCACAATGCCCATCCCTAGACTCAGATGAAGTGGCAACATCGTCAAGCTACAAAGGTCGACAGTACCTCCTTGTTTCAGCTGCTAAGCAGACAATTTAGGGGGAAATAATAATAAAAAAAAGATTAAAGCCTTCAAGCCTTGCAATGGTTATCTCCCCATTAAACACTTCTTCCTGGGGGGGCTGAAACAAACAGATGCAAGGGCATGTGCCTCCTGAATGCCAAAGACAAGCCTCCCTGTACTGAAAAAGTGCTTTGCTGAATTCCAGCATAGTATAATACAGGCAGACAGCCCCAGAGCTGGCTCTTCTGTAGGAACTGAAGCAAGTGGATCAAGATCTTGTTTACCAAGAGCAGCCTTGAGTTTGGAGATAGTGACATTGAACCTCAGAAGCTGGGAGGACTTGAAATATCCCCAAAGATGCAACGTGTGTATCCCAAGCCTTGGTCCCCTCTGCTTGTGTCTGCTGCTTAATGGGGGAGTTACAGTTCATAGTTTGAAACGTCATTTTCATTTTTTACTGCACTAGGATTAAAGTCCTCCAGGACTTGCTCACCTTAAGGAACCAAGGCTCATCGACTCAAGTCTTTACACAACCAAAAACTTACCATTTGGCCAGCATCTCAGAGGCCTTATATCTGCATATCCTGATAAGATAAGGATACATCAAAGGTATGATTAACTCTCCAATTGCCTCTCTGAGCTCCTTTAGCTTTGTCCCTGAAGCATTGTTACTTTGAAGTGCAAGTCATTTGCTCCCTACTTACTTTCCCTGGAGTCTTTCAGGGAAATCTCTACCTTGTGTTAAGAGCAGTCTGGCTGTCGCTTTGCCAGAGAAAAGTTACAGCAAAGCCCTACCTGGAGCCTGGAAGGAACAGCATGTTGTAACCTCTTCTAAGCATGAACAGCCACCCTGTTCTGAAGTACAAGTCACCCAGCCCATGGCTGGGGTGTCACCTCACTAGTCTGTTGGTGCAGTGCTCCCCCAACTGAGTTCTTCTCTGGAGAATAGCATTTTTTTTCATGATTTAGAACAGAATTGAACTTAATCACATCACTGAGCCCCCCTAGTGCAACACACCTGTATAACTGGTAGTCCCAGCTGCTCTCATTCCCGGAGCTCTTTGCTCTCAGTACAAAATCTTTATCTTTCATCCCTTCAGAACGTTTGTTGGACATCCCAGGCACATATACAGGTTACTGGGTACAGGGTGCTTGGGCTAAAGAACAGGCAGCTGTAGCCAAAGTTAAGTGATTCCTCCCCAGAACTGGGGCTCCATCACCTGGGTAGCCACCTTTCTTGAGCCATAGGCTCTATCAGAGCAGCAAAGCTTCTTTGTGACTGTGACACAATCTTCCATTGTAAGGTCTTGATATGCTTTCTGGACTGGATATGGCTAAACAAAGTGACTAGTACAACCTGAGTGGCAGTCTCCTGGTCAGACAGGTTACCATATTATGTCTCATCCAGTGGTGTTTCATCTTATTCTAAAAGCAAAGTTGCCCAGTTAAGCATAGGTGAAGGATGTTTCATGCTTTCTGAACTCAAAGTGCCTCTGTACATGTGCACCAAGAGACACAAATACCTGGTTGTTTCAGTAAGTCCTCTTCATAATGATACATTTCCCATATCAAATCAAATATCCGGAAAAAATGGCTTGACACCAAAATCTTAGAATCTGCTGGAAGCCACAGAAAATTTTTATTTTCATCCTTTGAAACCACCTTGATATTCAACCATGCAGAGAATTCAGTGTTTGAGGCGGGGGGGGTTTTGGGTGACAGAGAGGGAGTTGCATTTCCCTTCATGCACTGAGCACATGGACACCAGAGGTGCAAAAAGCAAGATCCATTCCAGACAGGGAAGGGAAAGGAGGGGGCAGTGAGAAGCGTGGAGACAGACCACGTAGGCAAAACAGGAAGTTCTGGCTGAAGAGGAAATGCTTCAATGCTATCTTAAAAACATTTTGCTAGGAAACTCCATGCAGCTATAGAGAGGTGAAAGAAAAGCAGCTTTCTGCAGATTCAGCGGTCTGAAGCTCACATCCTGCCACACACAGGCTCTTGTCCCTTTCCCTGAAGATGGGAAAGCAGCTTGTGCTGCCCCTGTACAAGTAGCTGGAGAGAGGAACCAGGCTCCCAAGAGGCAGCCTGAACACAGACACTTCCATTTCATGTATGCAGGCTGCCTGTGCTTTTGGGTGGTTTCTAGAAGTAGTTGAGGCACGATCATAGTCCTTCAGTAGTACATACTCGTCTACTTTTTAGAAGCAGCTTGTTAAGTGACCAGATCACCTACATTATGCAGCATCATTCCCAGTCTGTTTTTGTTGGGATCCCACACAGAAGAATGTGGTTTGGCAGCAGCCTCAAAAGCCTCAGCGACACTTCACTTCATCAGCAGATTAGTTTACCCAGGACTCTCAGAGAGTCTTCTGACGTAAAGGTTTTACGAAGAAATGGACCAACAGGATCACAGTGAACTTATCTCAACAGTCTCATTTAGAAGTGATGTACTGTTCATCTGCTTTACTGTATTTTAGTGCCTGTGTAACTAGAGAGGAAGCAGACGCATTTTTAAGGGCTAGGAGATGAAAAGTGTGAGCAGTAAGAAAAGGCCAGAAGTGGCAAGTGTCTAGAGACAAGAACAATCCTTGCATATCACGTTGTCATGTCAGGTAAGGCACAGATATCACTAATGCCTTGCATGGTTGCAGCCACACAGCTCCTTCCTCTGTTAATTATAACCATTATAGGCATTTATGCCTTCAGACAGCCTTTCTCTGAGCATTCAAGTGTTCTCCCCATGAATGAAAGACAGGGTGAGAATCAATGAGCACTGTTCTTCCTAATTCTGACATCTCAAGAAATAATTGAAACCTCATGGACCTCAGTTGTAACTTCCCATTTAGCTGTTAAATGCCAGGACTCCTCTTGTGCAAAAGCAAGTCAGCCTCTTAAAGCCAATTTAGATAATCCCATGATCCACGGGACAACAAACAGGCAGAATTTCTGAGTACAAAGACAGCCCTGTAGTCAACATCTCTGAAGCTGAAAGACTCTTTGTGTTGTGCAACCAGTATAATCTGTGAGTTTTCTCAGGAGCCAGTGTAAAGAGGCTCACTCCAGCCTCTAGTCTGTTGAGGGTAAAGCTTTCTTGCCTACTGTGCAGGGCTCCTCCAGCACAGAGGGCAGCTGCAGTAAGGCTCACACATGCCCAGACACACACATACACACGCATGCATGATCCACCCAAACTGCTTTTGTTGCTCTGGGGCTTCAGCAAAGCCTGTTATCCATTTTGCTGAGTAGTCTTCTTTTTCTTTCTAATAATGGTGAAAGGCAGTTTTCAGTTTGCTGTCAGTGGTGATCTCAAAATGACAGGCCAGCGAAACATTGCATAGACCACAAAGGAGTGTTTTCTTTGGCAGCACGCCCAACTCTGTCATATTAATGCTCAGCCAAGAGCTATTGTCCTTGACAAGTGACTCTGCACTGGCAGAACAGGATCCACTGCAGAAGGGTTCTTCTCATGTGCTGCACTGCTGCTGTCTTCTGAGTCTTTAGGAAGGCTGAAATATTTGCCAGTGCTGGAAAACCCACATCCCCTAAAACCAGTTATTTATTTCACAGAGCTGTGGGGCAGCGATTTGGTATTGGAGAAGAAAAGCCATTCTCCCAGAAGTTAGCTACAGAATGCCACTAGATGCACCCAGAAGACACCTAGGCCAAACAAAACCAAGTGGGCGGGGGGACAGCAAGGAAAGGGCATTCACACTGTGCAAGGGTAGACAGCCAAGTGAGCAGAACAGGCAATGCACAGCTGGCTTATGGCAGGGGGTGAAAAGCACTTTGATGACTACTACTACTAAAACCCCACGTTTTATCAACACTGAAATATCCTGTCCATGCTCCGCTTTGTTAATGCCCTCTCATTTGTGATCAAAGAAAGTGCAGGTTCCCAAATACAAGATCAAAACATTTTCTTTTGGTGAACAGATCCTTCTCATCACAGAAACCCTCCCACACAAAACTTTCCTTCCATTTATCTGTTACTTCCAATTAATAAATGCTTTGTTGTAAAGTTGTCGGCCGTCTTGAGTGGAGCAGGCCACGATCAAACTGCTTAAATACTGACAGTAAGGATTTCCTTTTGAAAAAAGGAAATGAAACAACATGATGTGAGTCACAGAAAACTTCCCCCGTGTAAGAACATATCTGAAGGGGACTCTGGGGAGCCAGTGAGACCAGAGAGCACAGCACTGGCATGTTGGGCACTTAAATTTCAGACAGGTCTTAGCTTCTGTCCAGGGCCTGCAACAAGGCCTAGAGGAAGTCCGTACCCACTAACTTTCACCAAGGAATAGAACTACCTGAGTGTGCCTAGCTTGTGTTTAAGAGAGAGAACCTTCCCCAGCAAAAGTTAGACCTTGGTTATGGCTGCTGCCTGTCAACACATTAAGCTGCTGAGCCCAGAGGAGAGGTGTCCCCAGCCAGTGTGGTGCACAGAACCCCACTCACCCTTGGGGGGCCCTGTAAGCAGTTCCTGGAGCAACCTGGAAGGTGTTCCCATGCTCAAGGAGATATCAGTGTTCCCTGCTACTAAGTGAGAATGTGGTAAGGGTGAGGTCATGACATACTCTAGTCAGATAAATGCAGGAGCTAAAAGGACACCCATCCAGGCAGGCTATGCTGGCTGCTTGTGAGGGCAGAGATCTCAGAGACTGAAAAGTCAAATGGCTCCAGTCTCCACTCATTTGTCTTTCAGCTGAAAACTTTCTGGTGCCTTGTCTCATTCACAGGGGAATCTCACCCGTCACTTTCATTTTGCTTTTAAGACAGAAGAGGAAAGGACACAATCCTTTCATTATTTTTCATTCTGTAAATCTAGGAACAGAACACTGTGTGTCTGTTTTATTTAATTGTTGATGTTATTACCACTTTCTTATTTGGGATATTAGGCAAACGTTCCTTTCCCTGATGAAAGAGTAAGAATACCCACTGCATCTCTAAAGCAAGAATATAAAAGAGGAGCTCCATTAATGGTTTTGCTCTGTTTTTGAGATGGAATCTGAAGAGGAGGTTTGTGAATGAAGTCTGAGTTTTATGGAAATACATTACACTTGTGGACTTTAAAGAGATATCTATGGTTGCTGTGCTCTGCCACTTGTAGCTTTTTGGTATTCTTTACATTGCCCTTTTCTCTTTTCATACTTAGACAAGGTTGTGCTTCCTTTCCCATCCCAGGGGCTTGCCAGTGAGGTTTGAATAGAGTAATTTCTTTTCCTATGTTCAGAAAGCATTACCATTTCTTTAGCTGAGTCACCTATGCATGATCAGAGCTTTAAAGACACAATTTTCAAAGGTGGCTGGGGATTTGACTACTCAATTAAACCAAGAGAAACTGTGCTTTGGGAAAATCTCTTGCTAAATGTACCAGCTTAATGATGATCTAAAGATACATAAAGATATTTTCATCTCCTTACTGAAAAATCAAGGGCTACTTCCACACAGAGGAAACTTGACAGGCATTAAAGAACACCACAAACTCCACGGAGGCAAATCTTACTCCATTCTTCTGGACTGCAGTTCTGTTGTTCTCTCAGTAGCCCTCTTGTTTTCTTCCTGAAGCATGGCTAAATTATAGGGCTAGGACAGTGTATCTGCTGTATTTTGGGGCTGTCTTTCCACAGGAAACATAAAGAATGGCACATCAGAGGTCTGCAGCGTACTGTTAGGATACAGGAAGTGTTCATCTGGGTCAGGTGGTTTGATTCAAGTTCACATCTCCGTATTTCCATTCCTATTCACAAGTAAGATAAGAATTGGCACTAGAACACTGACATAAAAGCTGTCAGAGCACTAAGAGCACCAGGTCGCCCTAGTTGCCTAACCACCCTCTGCCCATTGGCCCAGCATTCCTACTTAGGCTCAGGCATTGCCTTCTTCTGTAAGTGCTATGTTGTTTAGTTTTATTAGTCTGTGTCCTGCTGTCCTGACTGCATTTCAGGGTTGTCTTACTGCTGCAGAATGGCCTCTTACATTTCAGGTGCCGCAGCTGCCTTCATGAGGCCTGCTGTGCCCTGGGCCTGCTCTCTTGAAGCAGTGTGGGCTGTGCCCCATGGCTGAGGGCATGGCCGTGCCTGCAGATGGTTACACTGGACATCCCATCCCTGCTGCTCCTTTGACAGGTGTGCTGAGTGCTGACCTGACACCCATCCCTGGCAATGGGTAACAACAGAAGGGCTTCAGTAAAAGCCCTGAGAACCAGGTTGTCCCAGGCACGAAGTGCCAGGTGAAGCCTTAAGTTTTAGCTTTTATGTTTTTTGGATTCTGTGCTGCCTAGGGGTGTAGTTCTGAGCCTCATACTAAGTGTTAGTGAGCTCTCTTCACAGAGTAGGTAGACAAAACAATTCTTTTCCAGCTTGAGACCAAGGACAACCGTTACAAGGTTTCAGGCCCAAAAGCATAAACAACGGTGGACTGAAGAGAGAAAACAAGAAGGATGGGACTTCCTAATCTGAAGCTGTAATTGGATAATTAATTCCAATGTGCAAATGGACCAAAACTTATAAAAGTGTGAGACCTCGTGACCAATCGTACATTTTGTGACCATTTTGGGTCCATCTTGGATGCAGCCCTGGCCAGGCTCTTGTACTGCCCAAGGTGTATCCTTTAAGGCCTTTTAATAAATACCTGCTTTATTCTTTAGCTCTGTCTAGTTTCTGTTCCAGTTCAGCCTTCTCAAGGCATCACAGGTACCACTGTATTTACCAACATACTCTAAGTTTAGGTGCAGCTGTAAGTGAGGTTTTGATTATTTTTTTTGTAAGTTGCCATCATACTTTGTTGACTGGTACCTCCAACATGAGTCTGTAATCACTCCAGAGGACCTAGCTATCCTATTGCTCTTTACATATTAAAAGCTTTTTAGTTCACAGTTTCATTTGGTGCAATTATTTTGTTTCACTTGGTCCCTTGATTTATTTCATTTAAAGCTGTACATGTACAGATGAGCTTGGTGAGTCATCTGATTGAGAAACATGGTGAGAATCAGAGCAATAGCTGGTGGGTTGTTCTGTTTATTGATAGGCTGTATTTCCCATAGCATGAGCTATAAACAACAGATGACTTATGGAAAGAAAATTTGTGGAAAATTATGGATATTAGCTACATAAAGGTTGTCTGTGACATTCAGAAAACATGATTTGCACAAATTTTGAAGCTGACACCATAGCAGAGAATTGCAAAACACATCCATCTGGTAGCTAAGCTCCCTTATGTTTTTCTATGCCGAATCTGTGATTTGGCTTCAGTGATAATACAATCCAGATGTTGGCCTACAGGGAGCAACAGTATTTACTAAGCAGAATAATTCCCCTTGTTTTCAGTGATAAATTCACTGCATTCCCCTCACCTTGTGAGAATGGAACACACTATGCTGAACAGTAGCAGGAAGCTCTGCATCTTATTAAAGGACTCACACAAGTTGCTGACAGCCACCCAGTAATGGCATCAAGTTTTGTTTTGGTATGGGAAAGGGGGAATTTGGATTCATTTTACCTTACAGGCCAAAGTTTCTTGAAGTCTGGTATATTCGCTAAGCAGGACATAAGTTGGGGTGATTTGCTGTGACAGAGCATGCAGTCTGTCAGCAGTCAAGTGCTTAAGGGATGAGGGAAGATTTGGGATTTATTTGCTTGGAGAATATCATATCTAATTGTTAAGGAAACTCCTTTTTCCCTGAAGTGGGCTAGCTAGCATGATTCTGCATCTGTGAGCTTTGTACAGCACTTGGCTTTTGCTCTAGATCATTCCATGGGCGCATTCTGCTGATGTTTACACAGTTGTTAAATGCTGTAACACTAAGTCCTTTCAGGAGTGAAACTGGGAGCTGCATCCTGGTACACTGATAATCCAGGTAACTGCTTCTTTGACATTGCATTGCAAGTGGTTGTAAGTGAAGTTTTCTAGAGAAAACATGGAAGTATATAGACCTGTGTTGCTGGAAAAACACTGCTAAAAAGATAGGTGTTGGCGAACATTTGGGGGGATAGGCAATAAAGCAGCAGGAGTGGAAGGTTTTTAAAATAGTCTGAGACTTGCTGTAGATCTCTTTTTTTCTGTGCAGCTCAGTTCCAGTGCATACTGCATTTCATGACTCTTTTATGAGCATTGTTATCTTGAGTTCTGCAAGCTGAAATTGACAATACTGGTAGCCAAAGCTGTTGCCCTAACGGAGAATGCATGTAGGCAGAAATCTAAATCACACTCAAGTTGTAGGAAGGATATCTCTGTTGCAGTACAACTAACAAGTTGCCCTAGGAAAATGCAGGTGGTGTGTTAATCTGTCTTCCCGCCTGCTGTCTATAGATTTCAGCCAATTTCTAGCCAGTGGTTACTTTAAATCTATTCCCTGTACAAAAGGATTTTTGTCAAGTTGGAAGTCAGACCAGTCACTGATTTTTCAAGAGGCTTATTTTGTTTTATTAAATTTTGTTCAGAGTTAAATACAGGAGCCCTTGCTACAAGGGAAGGTAATTGTTTTACAGACCTGGTCTGTAGGGAACTTAGTGGAGATGGCTTTTAATAAAGAGCATCTGGAACGATGCCATGATTTAATTGAAAGGCCACCCCACAGAGCAAGGCACATGCTAAAACAGGAGGGTGTGGATTAAGCCCTGCATTGTCAGGCACTGTAGTGAACGCGTCATCCTGTGACAGCATTTTCTGGCCCAAATGGGTACCTGCCCCAGCATGTCTTTCCCAGCTCCTGCTGGGAATATTTTCTGGAATGCTGTGAGGGGCTTCCCACCTGTGTGCCTGCAGGCAGGCCTGCCCTTGTAAGGGCTCCACGTGTCTGAAATGAGACTCACAGCTGGTGCCTTACTGTTCTTTATGTTCAGGAGGAGCTTACAGGACCAGCCAGCAGCACTCTGGGGACACATCAGGGTGTGCCTGGCAGCAGGCTGTGAGCAGTGCTGGACTGAGGGACCCGGCTCTGCTGGAAAACCACGGGAACCAGGAAAAACTGCGCTGCCTAGGTGGAGCTGGGAAGATGATGGAAGTTCCCTAAGCAGTCTTTCATTGACAAAAATGACTAGACAAGCTTCTCCTGCCCTTGTTTTTAAGTAAGTGCTTTGGTTTGATTTAGGAGTGACAGCAGTGCTGATCCTTTTCCTTATCTGGTGTGGTAGGCATGAGCTCTGTAACTGGCTTCCTATGATCAAGGGTGGGCACATGTTTGTGGCAGCAGCTCTCCTAGCAGAGCAACTGGGGTCTGGATCTAGGGGTATTGTGGAGCTTGGCAGACAGCTTTTTCTCCCAATTTGATGCAGTGCCTCGTGCTCCGTTCCCAGCATGTTTGTTCTAGTGAGGTGACACCACCTGGTGCCAGCCTGCAAAGCTGCCTCTTTCTCTCCCTGGGTACAGCCCCCTGTTAAAAGCCTGTGCTAGTAGTGCACTAAAGCTCAGGCAGGGAAATTCCAGCATCAAGGACTCGAGTTTCTCTTAGTAATCCTGTGTCTGCCTGGCAAGGTTGCACACAGGGTATGGGTTTATGCTGAGTGCCTTCATGAAATCCTGACCAGATTTGGCAACTGGGACATGAAAAAGCAAGTACTTCTCTGCTCTGCACCTGGTCTGGTATTTTGTAGATGGTCATAAGATCACCAGCAAATAGGAGATGACTCCAAACCCCAGAGATACAAAATCATGTCAAGGGGTGGGGTGGGGGGGGGGGGAAAGGGGGAAGATGGGGAAGACTTCATGACTTCTTATTGCAGCTGTAACAGATTTTTAAAAAAAGAAAAGAAAAACAAAACCAAGCACACCTCACAAAACCAAAAACAAACAAACAACAACAAAAAAAACCAAACAGAAAAAGCCACTAACAAAAACAAAAACAAAACAACAACAACAAAAACCCCACAACTCGCATGTCCTCCCACCACAGTAACAGGTATTTCCCTTTTGTGGTAGCCTGGTAGATTTAGGGGTTTTCTGGAACACATTATTGGAAAGAGCTCCTTTACAGCCTACATCCTTAACTGCTAGAGAAAACAATTAGTGTAGCAGCAACTTAAATAACAGTGAGGCACAAAATCAGAAACAGATACTCAAGCTTGCTATAAAAACGGGCAACAAAGAAGCTCTGAAAAACTATTGTTATGTCTAGAGAATTTCTGTGAGCATAAACACCGAAGCTGAAGTGGAAGTGACCATACAGAACCTTCAGCCACGAGGGGATAGGTCTTGCAACTCGGTCCATATGAGAGAAACAAAAACCTGCCCTCATGATCAGCTGGGTCCTGGGCAGCTGCTCTGTGAGCAAGGACAGAATTGTGGGCAGTTTTACTTCATCTCCATAGTCTTTGATTTATGTTGGATAGAGCAGTGCATTGCCATTAGCAATGCATTGCAATTACATTGCCATTAGTTACCAGTTTGTTGTGACTTCTACCTGCAGTTTCAAAATCTCTTTGTAAGGTTTTCCATCTCTTTTTGCTCTGATACTAGATATCGGGACAATCTGGAAACTTGTCTTTAAACTTGTCCAACTGCATCTCCAGGACTGGTGAAATCTGACTGGCACTTCCTAGCATGAGGCAAACACATAACCAAGCAAGAAGCAAAATGTCATACACAGATATGAGTGGATGTATTGGAGAAGAATCCAAGGTCTAGGCAGTTTGCTGGCAAAACTCAGCTAGAAAATTGGGCTTGGAGGAAGCTTTACTAGTTCCATGGCTCCAAAGTTGTCACATTTCTTTAATGCCATACAGCTACTGTAGGGCTGGTGGTGCTTTCAAAGAT
Source organism: Hylia prasina (assembly GCA_013397195.1). Taxonomy (NCBI): domain Eukaryota; kingdom Metazoa; phylum Chordata; class Aves; order Passeriformes; family Sylviidae; genus Hylia; species Hylia prasina. The sequence continues at coordinate 481,544 of VYXD01004010.1, forward strand.
GCTTTTACATTGCAGGCAGCCACAGACTGTATTTGGCAGAACCAGCCTCTGATAATATTTAAGCACAGACCGCAGCATGTGACAAAATAACTGTTAGCAACTGCCTGAAGAAACCCATTAAAATAAGCAGCTGTTTATTCTGATGCTTAATGAAAAAGCAGTTAGAGTGTTGCAATTTTACACTTAGTGAAACATTTAAGAGCTCTTCAAGGGAAATTACAGTAAACTGGGGTAATGTAAGTTTTGTGTTTATCTGGAACTTACCTTCAGGGTACCTCCTTAGAGCTTGTCAGCACAGGGGCCATGTGGAGCTCAGAAGTGTGAGACTGCCCGAGAGGGAGAACAAGTCAAACCACAAGACAGTAAAACTTGTGGGATCATTGCTGTCAGGTACTGGAACAACAGTTGTTGTTCTAAACATCAGTTTTGCTGTTGTTAACCTGGAACCCCTTGTTTTTTTGGTTATTTTTGACCTAAAAATTGATGTGTGGGGTAGAGATACTTGCTTTAAAAACAACAGCCAACAAAGTTCTTGGGTTTGGGGGATGAAGGTTCAGTAGAAGATAATTGTAAGTATTTCAGTGGAATTCATAATAATGAAAGTGCTCTAGAATGAACCTGCTCAGACTCACCTATTGGAGGTTGTTTTTAATTTTTGTTTGGGTTTTTCTTTGGTTTTTTCCCCTAATTTACTAAAGGACTAAATTCTTAGGAAGCTTGCTAGAGTTAATTGCTTGGTAGAAATGTCAGGTCAGTGGTCCCTGTTATGGTTTGACTGGCAGTGGTTTAAACAGATCCTAGCAAAATGAAGCAGGGCTTTAATTGTAGCTGATGCTTTTAAGTTTAAATGAAGCTTTATTTCCTAAGGTCATTATGATACCAACTACAATTTCTTTTCTAAGGAAGTCAGGTCCAGGGATATTTTAGATTACCCTGAAAAGATTCTCATTTGGACTGCAGGAATGAAAACATATCTGTCAAAGGATTTGCCCCAGGTCACCTCAATTTAGCTTCATTATCTTAGCAGAGCCAACTTCCTTAAGAAGATGTGATTCATGATGGAGAGTTTCATCGAAGGATATATGTAGCTAATATAAAACCTGTTTATGTACATATATTTGCAGAATATCCACATAGATCCTGATGTGAGGATCAGCACTTGGAATAAATGCAGTGATGCCAAACTCTTGAGGGAAGAAGGGGACTTGGAAGATCCCAGAGGATACTTCTTCAGTGTCTGAAGTGGGTCTGCAGCATTTGTGCGTATGTGAGGACTATGTCAGTGAGCCAAGGCTAGAAACCAGCACCATTCTCAGCAGTCAGCACTTAATGGGAACATGAAAAGGAGTGAGGTGTAGGACACAACCATGACAGCTACCTGACCTTGCTGTTTCTTCATGCCTCAGGTTAGCACCACTTGAGAGAACCCAGGCAGTGAGTGAGCTGTGACCATGACAGTGTACCACTTGAGTACTTCTGAAGGGAAGAGTTTCATCCAGTGAAAATTTTGTATTGAGAGGCATCTTTTGGTCAGAAGAGTGTATTTTGAGCAGTGTGTTCATGAGCTGTGGTGCTGCCCAGCACAAATCCTGTTGCCTAGCCAGAGGCTTGGACAGTATCTGGTCTGTAATGCTCTATGTTGATACCACTGTGTTAGAACTGTGCTACAATCCAGGGTGTCTTTAAGAATGAGGAAAAAAACTTGGCTGTGGGATTTAAGACCAGGCATCCAGTCTTGTCTCAGCAAAGGTGAAAAAGAGACATACGCCATTCTATAGGACATAGTAATTTTGAATTCAGAAGAATTCAGCTGGGGCAAACTGTGCTCTGGAGCAATTATTTCAGTTCGCAGTTGTATTAAGGGCTTCCTGAAAGAAATGGATGCAGTGTCATCCATGTCATAAGTAATGGTAAAAATTTTAGGACTTAATACTAAGGGGTTTGAAACCTTCAAAAACTCAGACAGTGATGACAGAATGGTGTTCCTACCTTTGTCAGCTCATCTTTAGAGATTCAGCATGTCACAAGAAGGTGTGCAGAAACATCTCAACAAAAATTTCACAAAGCAGTCTGAGCAAAAGTGTGCTTCATTTCAGATGTGCACCAGCACCACTCCTGCTGGCCTCTGTAGTGGACTGGACAGAAGCTAGCATTCCTTCTGGGAACATGCTGATACCTGCTCAGGACCAAGCTGATGCACCTTACTGCCTGAAGTAAAAAACATTGCCCAGAGGAATTACCCCAACAAATGTATCAGAAATAGATACTTAGAAACAGTGCTTGAAATGCCAGTGTTTTATTCTATCTCTCCCCGCTGGAGTTCTCCTAGGAAGACAGGCCAGCCCAGGCCCTGCAGTGACTGTGTTTAACAGCAGCATAAGAAGAACTGACAGCCGCTGTTCCCTCCCACGTTTTCAGTATAGCAACACACCCAAACTGAGCTTGGAGAGATATATATATTCACTGGATCATTTCTGTATTGCATTAACAAGCTTTGACACTAATGCTAATGCTTCATTAGAAGAAACATGACAAGTAGGCTGGTTCAATGTGCATTTAGCACTGGAAGATTTCTAACACACACAGTGAGACTTTTGTTGCTGCTTGACAGCTTTGGCTATCTCAAATCTCTGCTCAGTCACAGGAGAGGTGCAGCCAGCACTGCTTTGGCTGTACTGGGGTCCTGGTGCAGAGACCGATTCTTTGTGTACCGGCATGGACATTTAATCTTCAGGCCTGTTTCGTTCGGGATCTCCCTCGGCAAACGCTGCAGAGCACAGAAACGGAGGGCTGCGGCTTTGCCGGGCTGTTGAATGGGGCAACAAAGCCAACACTCGTGGCGCTGCAGAGCTTGCAGAGAGTTTGGGGCGGGGGAAATTGTTGCCGTCTCATACGTGGCAACCCGATCTAAATCACCGAAACTTAACATCACCGAGGTGAAGCGGCAAGAGCACTTGTTTTAATAGCAGCAAAACCCGCCCGAGCTGGGGTGTCTCGGAGCGGTGGCACTTGGGGTGGGAGGGCGCGGGGGGGCCGGCCGAGACCCTCCCACCGGGCGCAGTTGTTCGACAGCGAGCCGGGAGCGGACACGTGTCCTTGGGCGGCGAAGCGGGGCTGCAGGGAACAGGGACCACTCGGGACAGCGACTCCCCGGCCGCGGCGTGCGCAGGGCTCGCGTGGCCAGCGGGACGGTCCTGCCGCGCTCCGCGAACTGAAATAAAGCTCAGGCTCGTGTCAGTCAGGGAGCTCTCGGTCACAGGCACCTTTGTGTTTGCCGAGCTTGGGTGAGGGGATGCAAACCGGGCTGACAGCCTACAGTCACGAAAAGCAACGAAGATGTTTTTCAGCCCTCTGGCACGCTGGGAGAGGCGGAGATACCGCGCACGGCCACCGGGCCCTGGCAGCTCCTTCCCAACCTGTGCTTTCTGACTGCCAGAGATTTTAGGGACTGCCTGTCTCAGAGGGTGGTCAGAGAAAAAGAGATTTCCTGTGACTAGGTGCAACACACCACCTTGGCAAGACGGTAAAACCACCCCGGTTTCAGGTCACCGTGTCCAATTTCATATCCAGGTTTTTTTCACATCAACTGCAGCCTCTTGCCAACAAGTTCATAACATCCCTAAGCCCCATATCTGTCAGCCCAAAATGGTCCACAGCTGCAGCTGCCAGCAGAAGGGTGAATTTCTGCTTTGTAGTGCCCTGCGGTGAGCAGTGAGGAGGCTGATGCTCCAGCTGATGCCCAGGTACAGCCCTCGTTACCCACGGCAGGAATGTGGCAGGTGCTTGGTACCCTGGCTCTGCTTCCTTCTTCCAGCTGAGCTCTGGGGCTGAGCCAGGGAGAAACACTCTGGTCTCAGCTACACAAAATACTAAAGCCTTGTGTGCACAGTAGGATTTAAAGCACTTGCACCCTCCAGGATTAACTGGCTGTCCCTCAATCACGACTGAATTTCCTTTCTTTTTAAAGGGCCAGAATTGTGATATGTTCTCTCCTGTTTCTGATTTCTTTCCAGGCTGTGGAGATGCACACACAACCCCTGGCACAGCCACGCCAAGTTCCTTTCTGCTGCTGTCTTGGGTTGGAATGCAAGATGTAACCAAAAGTATATATTCTATTGCCAGATGTTGAAACCAGTTGGGGAGGTGTTTTCTTTACCTCTTCCATGACCCATCCTCCCTCCAGGGGATATCTGCTGTTAATGGGCCCCTGAGGCTCACTGCATGACTGATACAATTACATCATCCCATTGTGAGATGCTCCACCCAGTGGGAGGAGCCCAGCATTCCTACCTGGATAAAACCTGAGATTCAGAACACCAAGACAGCCTGTTTCCATTGGATTCCCAGAGGAAAACCAGACCCATCTCACCACCACTGGAACTTCAGTGAAAACTACACCCTTCTACAGGATCATCTCTGCTCCAACAGAACCACATCTGTCACTCCAGGAGGACTTAATTGGACTGGTACCAGCACCCTGACCAACAGGGTGTCAGGTTGTATTCCGACTCTGTCAGTGTTTTCTTGTTTGTTTGCTTTTTTGTACTACTACATTTTTATTTTTAATATTACTAGTAAAGAACTGTTATTCCTATTCCCATATCTTTGCCTGAAAGCCTTTAATTTCAAAGCTACAATAATTCAGAGGGAATGGGGTTTACATTCTCCATTCCAAGGGAGGCTCCGGCTTTCCCTGGCAGACACCTGTCTTTCCACAGCTGCGCTGTCTGAGAAGCTGTCTGACAGAGCCACAGGTTCTCAAGCAGCTGGTGAGTGGCTGTGACCTTCCTGGAGATGTGCAGGGCACACAGTCCTCCACAGAGGTTAAAGAGACTTTTTCCCTTTGGCTCTGAGCTTCCACTCTCAGTTGTTGCAGTGCACTGTTGGGCAGCTGCTGTGGACAGCAGGGCTTTGTCCCCTCCAAGTACAGGCAGCCACATTAGTACCTTTCTCTGTGACACTGCCACTGCTCCCTCCCATGACCGAGGCAGGAGCTGAGACACACAGACTTCCCAGTTGCTCCCCATTTCCCGTGTGCATGCCCACTCCTCCTTATCTCCTGGAAGAACAGATTGCTCTGGATTACTTCCATTTTTTTGAGAGAAACTTTGATCCTCCAGGAGAAAGGTTTTGCCCAGCTCATAACTGTTGCCTGCTAGGGCCTGGCCTCTCACATCTCAACGATTCCAGGCGCCCTGCCTGCCCCTCTCTCCTGGTGCCTGCTTCAGAAGGCTCCTTACAGGCAGCCCTGTGAAGCTGGAGAAGCTGGCACAGCCCAGGTTGCTGTGATGAGGGAAACTCAGACTTGTCAGTTTGGTCTGTGCCTGCCAGGAGATTTGGGGGTTCCTCCAGCCTTTTTTTATTTTGGTTTGACTTTGTCTGTTTGCCTGTATTTCTAGGTTTGTTGGTGTTAGATTGATGATAGTTTTGGTTTCTGTTGCAGTTTCTTCCGTGCAGGTCTCTAGGGGATCCTCATTCTGGGAGTTTAGGGGATGAGGTCCATCCCTGTGTCCCCGGATGTGCTGTGGTCAAGCTCCTTCACCCCCCAAGCATGACAGGGAGGCTTTGCCTGGGATAATTCTTGTCTCCCCACAAGAATTAACTACCCCGGTGTGGTGGTTCTTGCTACCAGCACCTGACGACCATCTCAGGGGGACAGTTGCTCATGAGGGTTTTTCCAAGGCTTGTGCCCAGCTGATGCTCCATTCCCCAGGCAGCAGGGGAGAGCAGCAATGCCTCTCATAAGGAATTGTGAGTGAACTGAACTCAGCAGAACCAAACCAAATTCAGCCGAACCCAGTAAGCAGCACCAAGTTCAGCCGAACTGAACCAAGCTTGGCTGAATGCAGCATCCTGCTCTCATGACCATTAATTAGCTTGAATGCAGTCACTGCCTAATAAGCTCCTGCCCAACCCCGTGCTCCCGTTCGTGTCCGTGCGATGGCCGGGCTGCCCACAGGATGAAGCAGCAGAAAAGCACCGAGCTCGGCGTGTGAGGCAGCCCCACTTTCCTGCACAGCACCTCAGCCCGGCCCGTGCTGCCCTTAGGGAGCCGAACCGAGCGGAGCTGAGCCAAGCCAAGTTAAGGAATACAGTAAGGAGAGGGACATGAGAGAAGCAGGGAAAAGCGGGTTTACTGCAGGGTAAAGACAAGCCAAAGCAGTTTTGGGGTATGAAGTTCATCGGGCTGAAACAGCACAGGGAAGGCAAGAGGAAAACAGAGGCAGGAAGATAAACAGGGTAAATGCTTTGATCTAAAAGCCCATCACACGTGCTCATTAATGGTCACGAGAGCAGGAGGCTGGGTTCAGCTGAGCTCTGTTCGATTCACTTGAGTTTATAAGGCTCGGTTGAACTCAGTTCAGTTCAGCCCAGCTCATAAGGTTTGCCTTGGTTTGGCTGACTTCAATTTGCTTCGGCCGAGCTTGGCTCGGTTCGGCTGAGCACAGCTCGATTTGGCTCAACTCCGGACCATGAACTGGCCTGGTGTGAAATGCAGCTCGGCTGCCCCGTATCCAAGCCGGGCCTCTCTGACAGCAGCGGTCATTCGGGAACGGGGAGGAGGTAGGATTGCTTCTCACCGAGAATGATCGGGGACCAAAGCTGGGTGCCACCGTGGGGTGACACAGGGACATTCTGGGAGC
>VYXD01004010.1:496088-560607 GCA_013397195.1 Hylia prasina
GTCCCTCTCTTTACTGTATTGCTTAACTTTAACAAACCATCCCTGACCCATAAGCTTTGTTACCTTTTTTTCCCGAAGTCTTGGCTTAAAATGATAAAATAGAAAGATTTCTCTCTTATTAATAAAACATTTTTCACCTCTGGATATGCCTGAACAGCACATCNCGCCTTCCCCGTGCTGTTTCACCCCGATGAACTTCACACCCCAAAACTGCTTTGGCTCGTCTTTACCCTCCAGTAAATCTGCTTCTCCCTGCTTCTCTCGTCCCTCTCTTTACTGTATTGCTTAACTTTAACAAACCATCCCTGACCCATAAGCTTTGTTACCTTTTTTTCCCGAAGTCTTGGCTTAAAATGATAAAATAGAAAGATTTCTCTCTTATTAATAAAACATTTTTCACCTCTGGATATGCCTGAACAGCACATCCCCAAAGGATTTTACTGACTCTTCCTACCAGAACCGTATTTCAGTATTTTTCTGACCAATACCAAATCTAAGGCCACCTCAGCTGAACAGCAAAACTGAATGTGCATCCCACAGTGATAAATGTGTCCTGTGCTCTGCACACTGTTGTGTACACCTTGCCAAGGTCACAGGACAGGACCTACTGCTGCCACCTCACTGAACATGTCACAAGCACATCAATCACCCTCCTGACACTGGTTCATTTAGACAGCACAGCACTCACAAAGAACCAACCACACAACAGTAACAGCATGATTTCACTCACCCTAAAATCCCGGCCAACAGCATCTGTGTCCTATCCCAGACCTGTCTTCCAGCAGTTTTCAGTCCCAATTCAGCAAGACAAGAGAAATGAAAAGGACTCAAGTCTTGAACATCAGATGGGGGCAAAAATGGCTTATTTTAGGAAGAGTGGATGTACAAAGGGGATTGGAGAACCTGCTTCAAAACACCTCTTTTCCAAATGGACTGCACAAGACATTATTCAATATTCCAATAGTTCCACTTGGAAGCACATCCTGCTGCTTCAAGGAACTTTTATTTACAGTTGGAAGGCAACTGTCATTTAATTCCTACCTCTTAACTGTGAATTATTTTTTTTTATTTCTGCCTTTTGTACTCCCTTGTCCCTAAAGATTTTCCTAGGCAGGATCATAAACTGTACTTTGAAATAACATACTTGCTCCAACCCAAGGAGCTTCAATCAGCACTTTGACCTTTACTTTCTGAATTCATATCCCAGTAACATGATTTTGGGCAGTGTAAAGCTTTACAATTTGATTTACTCCACACAATTTCTAGGCAACATGTTCTGCACATTCCTCCCTTACAAAGGTTTGTTACCTGCACAAGACAAAGGCAGCTGAAGTAAGCCACAATACCAGGTAAAAACAACCAACTGCTGCAGGACAATGGACCGTGCACTGATTTATTTTATTTACATCTCTATAATTTGAGCTCTAACATTCAACACAACTCAGCCAGAAAGGATCTGACAGTTGGCTGCTGTGCCCTGTGTGGGGCTGGGCTGGACCCAAACTGCATCCCTGGAGGGACCATGAGCCCAACCCTCCGTGGCAGTAACTTGCAACCTCTCACTGAGCACTTCTCAATTCCCTTTCAAACAGAAAACACAGGAAGGAACACAATCATTTATTCCAACTACAAAAAACACTGAGATGCCTTTCAGGACCCAACAGTGTTTAGTCAGTTCTTACTTTGCAGTTCACGAGGTATTTCAGCGATAAATTCCCTGTCATTGCTAAGAGCTGAGCAGGTCCTAAGTGGGAGGGTTTCCAGTTATGTTTTTCTAACAGTAGCTCACAGCTTAAGCAGTTTCAGCATCCACCAGCCTGAAGCCAGTGGATTTCAGGCATCTTGCATGGATATAACTTAAATGAAAATTCTACCTGCAATCTTAAATATACAAGTATCTTCTGCCACTTGGCTCTAATGAAAAGCTTTCTGCTAATATATTAATGCTAATATTTCTCTAACAGATGGATAACCATATTCCCAATTTGCATATTTTCTATCAGCACATTGGTTATTGAAGTTATTTTTCTAGGCCAGCCTCTTGATACCAGGTCATATACATCAGCAGGATTTAAAGCCTTGGGCTTTTCAGGGGATTTTTTGCCTAAGATCCGAGTCAGATTCAGCATCTGTTGTTTGGGCGATGTTGAGCATCTCCTCAGGTGGTTGCAGCCTGCCCCCAGTGCTGCAGGAGCGGGGGCAGTTGCTGGTGTTTAATGGTGAAGAGCAGGGGTTTCCCCACTTTGTGCTCTCCAAGGCTGAAGCACGGCTCAGTCCCAGCCCAGCAAGGGCTGCCCTTCAGCAGCCCAGGAGCTCAGGAGGGGCCGTTCCCAGGTGTTCCCATGGGGCCATCCCATCATACCGTGGTCTCTGTTTTTTTAACACTTCGACTGTGAAGGTGTTGCTGTATCAGTCTCCTCTCTCTTACGTACCTGAGAGGGAGAATGCATTTAAATACCCCTGCAAGCTTTCAGCCCAAATCCCAATGAGCTGGTCAAATGGCAATGAAAACTTTCCCAATGCAAGGCAAGTTTGATGTGTTCTAAACATTTTCTGGACACTTTGTTATCAGCCCATCATCCAGTAACGGATCTATGGCTGCTGTAGCCTCTCAGTGCTCTTGGACTCAGGACTCACAAATATGGGAGCCCCTCTGGCTTGTACCTGTGGGGCATTCTGAGCTACTGCCAGGGGGATTCCTGTCATTCACCTCAAGTTTTAAAGGGACATCTAGCACTGATATGGCTCAAATGCTACAGAACCAAAATGTGTGTCCTGCATTGATTCTTCCCCAGGGAATACACAGCAGCAAGTACAAACTGAGGAACCAGTCAAAGGCTCAGAAAGTGAACAGCAAACAAAATAAAGAGAAGTTACCCTGAGGGTCTAAATTTTCTGAAGACCCTACTCTGTGTGTAGCCAGTAATTCTGGAATCTTTAAAAGCAACAGGATAGGGAAAGGATTACAAACCCTCCCACTTCCTTCAGCTTTCCCACCACAGTGTTCTGCCTGCACTCTGGTACATCTGTATGTTCTCCTCATGAGCCAGGCCACAATTGTACAGATTGCCCTGGACTCTGTGGCACCTCATTTTATGTCTGTTTACCTTGCAATTGTCTGCTGAATCTCCTGCTCCTCTTCCTCATTTATTCTGTGCAGAATCGATTCCAAAAAGGGAAGATGAAACGAAATGTACTGAGCAACCTAACAAGGAGAAGACGAGAAAGGTACCACTAACTATGGTCATTGAGAAAAAAATTCCATGAACTCTAAGAAGTGAGGATATACGTACATCACTGCTGATCTCTTCCACGTCTCCATTCATGAGAAAGAACTTGGCAGTCTTCTCAGAGGGCCCCTGCAGCAGCCTGTGCATCAAGGGAACATCTCTACTCCTCAACTGCTTCTTTTCTGGAATTTATAAGCCATGTCATAAAACATGGAACATCCCACAGAGGCTCTATCTACCGCCTGCAGTCATGTGCCTTGTTTCCTGACACAGATCCCATACTAACTCAAGTGCAATTACCAGATACCTAACAGATTCCTAATATTGTGCCTTTCATAGTATCTTCTCTCGTGGTTCCCTCCTATTCTCTCAGGTATTCCCATTAATAAAAATCAAGTCTCCCTTTTCCTGAAAGAGCAAACTGCTATGGAAGTAAACCTTTTCCACTGAACAGTGAGTACATTGAATTCAGCATATGCAATCCAAAGCTGGCAGCTGAAAGGGCCCACAATACAATTACTCAGCTTTTCCTCTCCAAAGGAGACATCTCTGAAGGATCCCTGAGAAGGCAAAATACCACACCACACACAGAGTGCACAAACAAGGACAGAGGCCTGGAATGAGCCCTGTTACTCCAAGGGACACATTCCACACACACACAGAGAAGGATTAGAGATGAAGTGACCAGGCTGCAGTGGCTGGCTTACCTCCAGATGCGTGGATAATGTAAAGTGCAAATTCATGGGGGCTGTTTTCTATCTATGGAAAAAAAAAAGAAATCCATTCAGACTCACAGATCTTCTCAGCACTTCCCTCTCAGCACATTTTCCCTGTGCATATCAGCTCAGAGAGTTGGATCAAAGTCTGAGACAGGGATCCAGTCTGTATCCAGTCCAGGATAATACTGGACCTGGATAAGACAGAAAGCTGTGCTGCCATGTTCACTGTGCCTGTGCCAGCCCTAACTCTTGCATTCCCGTGCTGCCCAATCAGTAACACACTGTAATGCCAGATCTTTCTTGCCTGGTTTCCCTGCAGCATCCTTAACTACTTCATACAGCTTACTTCTCCCATCACATGTAGATCTGCTATTGTGTTGCCATCAAGGTAAACCCCTGCGACCTACCCTCCTGCCTGACAGCCACATTAAGAAAACAGCAGAGCTTTTGAACACTTACTTTGCCATTTATTCCCTACAACTTTCCACCCTGCTGTGCAATTCCCTTCCTTATTACTCCTAGAAGTTATGTTTTTCTTCCAAGACACTCCCAAGTCTTACTAACTACATTAATTAATTCGGCAATAGTGAAGTCTCTAGACAAGTTAAATGGGAAATTTAAGACCATTAAATTAAATCTAAGCAGCCAAGCAAAATCAAGATATTTGAGAAATATGCAGCAGTAAGGGCAAAGCTACTTCTGACCACATACAACGTTGCTGGCGGGAGATGGTTCCAAGGAAATTCCAAAGGGGAAAAAAACCCCAAAACTTTCAGACAGTATGGAACTGACTTTGAGCAGTACTTGTAACTCTAACTTTCTGCATCTTTCCATATGCCTGGCTCTAAGAGAAAGCACGTCCCAGACACTCGCGCTAATTCGCTGTCGCTTTACGCAAGCCGCAGTTCCCGGGGCTGTCCGCGGGAGGGCAGCACCGCCACGGACAATTCCCTGCCCTGGGACTGCCGGAAGCGCAGAGCTGAGAGAAGCGGTTCTGCAGCTCTCCGCCGCACACCATGCACCCAGTGTAACTTTTCTGGCCTCTGAGGACCACGAAACACTAATCAAATAAACCCAACCCATGCATTTAAAATTGCCCACGTGGGGGTTTTTTTACACTCTACTCCATGCACTATCCCTGCTCAGTTATTCCCCATCTTTACCACAGTGCTGGAGTGCACATTGGAATGAACATTTCCAGAATATGGCCACACTTCCTCCTGCCAGCAATATTACCTTAAACTTACGAAGCAACTGTTCTATCACTTGTCTGGTTCTCATATGGCTGTTGATTCTTATTTTGGTTTCTGATCCAAAAGCCGGAGTGAAAACTGACGTCTGGGGACAAGAACAGTCGCACCACGGCATGAGCATAAGGCAAAACTCACTGGACAGGGTTCCCTGTTCCTCAGGTGACAAAGCCAAGCCCAAAATTTCCTACCTCGTGGTTGTAGAAGTGGCCATTGATTGAGAACCTGTGAGTTTCTACTTCTGTCCTGGTTATCGTGGGGAGTTTGATCCTCTTGCGCACAGCCGTGGCATCGCTGCTGGTCCGGGGCAGGGTGGCACAGTCGAGCTCCTGCTCCCTCCTGGACTTCAGCGTGTGACTTTCGTAACATGGATAACCTGGACAGAATAAAACCACACATCATGTGGAGCTGCTCCTCACCACTCCCTGCCAGCACCCCCGAGGAAGGAGCCTCAGTGAATGGCTTTATTTACTATTTATCATTTGTGGGGGGAAGGTGAACAAGGCATAGGCATATGATGAAGAACAGGCTGATTGCAGTGGTTGGAGTTTGCCGTTTTGTTACCGTGGGAAGGATTTCTTTAACAAAAGCACAGTTCATTCCCACTGGCTGTTCACCAAGTAACCTGCACAGCACTCTTGGCCCTAACCAGCCCTAGGTCGGTGTTTCCCCAGCTAGCAGTACATGTTAGACAGAGCAAAGAGATTTCCCGTCACTGGTAGGGAAGGCCTGATGTGTGAGATTCCTTTTGCACTGTCACAGAACACAGAATTCTTTGTTAACGTGAGAGCATCAATACTAACTTTGCTCAAGGTCTGGCTGTTCTTCAGTAGACTTCAGTGTATCCCCGCTAATGTGATGGAGGTTGTCAAATTCTCCCCAGCGAGTCATTCCCCTGAAAGACCAAACATGCAGTTATCATTGACTGATCCTCATTAACTCAGTGATTTCAGCTTATCTTGTGGCCAGGGTTCACGTAATACATTCCTATCCCTGCTCAACTTACAGACTTCAGCATCGTAATTTTAGTTTAACTCATAATAAAATCAGGTATTAAAATATAGTATGACCAGGGATCCCAAATGTAACACATCCAATTCAGGAGCCTGTTGAACATCAATCAGGACATAACTTAAAACAACTTGCAGTAATTCCTAATTTGTTTTACAGCAACACCCTGGATTAATCACACTCAGACTACCAGGCAGGTACACAAAACACATACATTGTTGTTCACAGTTACAGAACACAGGTCTGTTACATAGGTTAAATTGCACACAGGCCCCTGTGCTGTGCAAACCAGCTATGTATGAGAGCAGGAAGTTCCATCCAGCCTTTCAGAAAAACTACATTCATGTCAGCATTTCCATAAACCATTGCCTAAACTCTTCAGCATAAGGTCTTCAGCCAGTTACTGCTTTGACTGAGAAATGAATCTGTAGCCCAATATTAAAAATGAATTCCATGCGTGTGTGTGAATTCCCAACAATATTCAGCTATCCCCAATTTACATACCAAACAAGATCTTGGTTATGTTCCACACATTTACCAAGTTCATTTAAGATCAGACATCCAAGCTGCTCTGCATACCTTAAAGCATGTCAGGGCAGCCCCACATTTCTGGGATCATGAGTTAATGTTTACTTTAGGATACAGATTTCCACGAGTCAGAAGTTTTTTAAGAGCTGCCCTGCAGGCCACATGCACCTCACACCAGCAGACCTGGTCAAGGTAAACTGAGAGACAGATTCGCCTAAAGTTCAGGTTCTTTCCTTGTTACTCCTGTCAAAATTCCTCACTGAATTTCAATGGCCAAAGATGAGGAAGAAGACTTTACTGGAACTCCACAGCTGCAAAGGTGGCAGAATTAAATCCCCACTTCCAACATGTTCCACATGCAATCTAAGACAATAAGTAATTAGAAAAATAAACTCTGCAATACACAGTTTATCAGGGAGTCATTCAGGGTGAACACTGGCTCTGCCTCTGTATTACAAGATTCAGATTCAGCTCATCAAATTCACCAACCAAGGCTGGGGAAACAGTGTTCAAAACAAAGAAAAAGTACACTGAGTACCTGTATCAGCTGGGTGTGTATAACACACACAACGGGATATAAAATGTCATTGGCAGCAATGGGAACAGCTAGTCTGTGGGCATTTTAAGGGGTTTTTACACTAAATTTTGCACAGACAAAGCTATTATTCATTCCCTGACTTGAACGGCACCTGAGCAGCAATGTTTCCACACCTCACACATAGATGGGAATGTAAGCTGGGACAGACAATCCCTCAGTGCTTACCTACCAGATTTTGGCTTCATGCTCTAGTGTGTGCACCAACATGAGGCCTTTCAGGGGCTACCAGTACCAGGTGTACATGGAAACAGGTAGGGTTTGTTTGGGTCTTTTCCAATAGTTTTATATACATCAGTTTCCCAGTCCTTGTATAGGAATAGCCAATTCCCATGAAAAAAGAGCAGCCTCCTCCAGCTCCACAGCCTGAGGGCCAAACACAAATACTACAAACACACACCTTTCTGCCCAGCAGAAGCTGTTAAAAGGCTCTGCTGTCCAGTAACCACCACAGCCTTTGGGGAATCTGGGATATCCAGTGCAGCCAGCCATATCCACTGAAACCACAACATGAGCTATCTTCCCTAGGGAAGTTCATACATTACCTCTTACTAGGGAAAAACACCACATTCTCTGTTGACTTCAGGGTTACAAAAGAGGGAATCTGCTTCTCATCCTGAATTTTTAATTGGATAGGATGCCGCACTCCCCAGAATATTGAGAGGATTCCTTCAATGAATGGTGTGCTTCCTTCTTGCTGGAGAAACCCAGTGACATAGTTAGTGCTGCATAATAACAGAGTAAAAATAGTCAACTAATAATAATCTATCTCCCCTCAAAATAATAGAAACACTGAATAATGAAATCACTGAGGCTGACACAGCCCTGGAACAGATTACTTGGAGAAATGTAACCTCAGTTTTATGCAATTTCCAAAACAGCCAAAGCTGCAGGCTGACCTGAGCAGTTCAGGAAACCAGTTCTGGTTCGTCATATTAGATGGAATATGTCATGCAATAAAACCACAGCAAGTGCAGGAGTTCAGCGCTGTGAGGAAAAGAGAGCACTATTTTGTGATGTCCAGATTAGTGGAGTTTCTCACCTCTAAATCCTTACCTGATTATATGTCAGCTGTAGATTCTCTTGATCTGAATAGTAAGAGTTATAATTCTTCAGAAGAGAACTGAGCTGCTCTCTAGAATAAAAATCACAATAAAAAAAAAATTTAACATCTGTAAAATGTAGGTGGTATGTGGCATGGTATATAACTGTGCTACCCACATCATCCTTGTATAGGTTTATTTGTGATCCATGCAACATTTTCTGAGAGTAAAGTTTTGTCAAGTTACTGGGTTGCTCATATGTTGCTTCTTTAAAGACCCAGAGGAAATTAATTAGTCAGCCCCACATGACCTTAATTACCCTGCCCCAGAATAGCTTGTACTTTGCAGCTCTGTAGCAGTCATGAGGACAAAGCAAACAGAACAACATCCCCATGCACCAATGTTGCAGGTTACTTTAACTAGGCTACACTTGGTTTTCCCTGCATGATGGCTTCTGTTCAGTTTCAATACTGCTGCAGATACTTTTCTTATCTCCAAACACCTACAGAATGTCTAACATTTCCATTAAATATTTCCATTTCTGCTTGAAACAGAACAGATTTGCACCATGTCTTTGCCGAGAGAAGAAAGGAAGGAAAATAAAGAGAACCTCTGCAAACAAGCAAGGAGTCCTGGAGACAAAAAGCCAGCTGCAGCTCAGGCTATGGAGGGGCTGAACAATGACATAATTAATTGAAATGTATTTCAAGGCCATCACGAATGAACACTCTTCCCCACACCATCTGAAGTTGACTCAGACTGTAATTCAAGCAAGCAATTCCCACCAGCAGAGGTGGTTAACCATGGGGAACAACTGCATGGAAGTGTACAAATTCTTCCTTATGGACTAATGATTACAGTGGTTTCATGTCCTGCCTCACAGTGATGTGTGAAGACACCAGGTTTGTTTCCAAATAGTGCCTGTTATTTCCATGTTTGGGTGAGCTGTTGGAACAGCAGGCCCACAGATGGAACACACACAGCACCTGCAAACTCTGCACCACACGTTCCTCAGAGAGCTGCTGAAGCTATTCTGAACTCAGGTACCAGCAAAAACACTATTTCAACTCCTCCACCAGTTTTAAATACAGAAGTGCCCCAGAAGAACTGACAGCCCAACACGGGGACAGGGCCCAGGGACGTGGCCTTCCCCTGGGCCCAGCTGCCCAAACACCAGAGAGGAACCAGGGACAGCCAGCAGAGCAGGTAACATGTCCAGGCTGTGCTTGGGGCAGAGGGCCATGCAAAGCATGAACATGGAAAGCTTCTCCTGGCATACCCATCCCTCCCCTCTCCATTTAATAAACAGGACAGTGTCCTGTTGCTTTAGAGAGCCTTTTCCCATGGTGAGAAGCCAAAAGATCAACCAGGCTTTTAACTAGCAGGTAACATGGGAACAAGGCCTGCACCCCTAAACTCAAGGTTCATTGCATTCCCTGCTAACTCTGTGGATGTAAATTATTTACTTTACATTACTGCAATTCCACACACAAAATTATTTTTAACTAGCTTTATCAACTGGATTCTAAACAAGGATTTTCAACATTTACTTCAACTTCCTTTGGTCTTAAATCCTCAGAATACTAGTGGCAAAACCCCTTCTTTCCTTTGGGTTGAAATAGCTCATTTACAGGTTCTTCATGTCTCATGAGCTGTGAGGGACTGCATTCAGGTGATCCCACCAAAAGGGAATGCAAATAGATTTGGATAAGAATCAGTGACAAGCCCAGTTCTGATCATGCTGGCTACAGGTAAGCAAGATTAAGCACGTCTTGGCCTCATACACAGGCAAGCTCCAGATGCAATTCATGATTATCAGGCAAGTAGGAGATAGGCAGTTCTGTCTGACAGATACTGTGACAGACCTGCTGATCCTGCCTACGAGGTGCTTCAAACTCAAGTCTCTTTGTATCTCACAGCATTTGGCCATAATTTTATTGACAGCTGTTATTTCACAAGTCTTTTTCCAAGTAGGAAGTTGGGAAGGTGGGCTCCCTGAAGATCATTTAGAAATACGTAAGGGACTTGGATCATACTCTGAGGCCCACCTATGTTGAACTGCAAAGGCAAATAAAATCATAGACTAACAGCAGTAAGTGGTCTGGTAAGAGTCATCTCTGAAGCAGATTCTGTTTCTCAGAGCAAGCTCTCAAGACTTTCACGCAGTTTCTTGCCTTGTCTAGAAAAATTTGCCATTACCTTCCTCAGAAGTTTGCGTAAGTAAATCTTTCAGGTTTCAGCCTTGCATTAGTGCAACCAACAGTGACAAACCACACAAGCAATTAGAAAAGCCCTGAGGGAGAGATTAACAGCAGCCCACTCTGACTTGTTTTTCCTTGTATAGTAGAAACATACAAGAAAAAAACAATTTTCCTTCTTTTTCCTCCAGAAGGGAATATGTGCACCAGCCTAGTTCTAGAAGTAGTCTTACTGGAACACCTACTGCCCTAACCTAGAGACAGATGCTATCTCTGCTGAGTTTGGTGTCTGGAAAATCAGCAGCTGTTGCGTTGCTAGCAGCTTTGTGACAACAGCCAAACACAGCCATTAACAGAAACCAAAGCCACATAACTGGCAGAACAACTCACCCCAAAAACATAACATGTGCTGCAGATTCACCACTTTCTTCAGTAATAAAAGCAGGATACAAAGGAGCTGCAAGACCAGGTGCCTCAGTGGTAAACCACAACAGAGCCCAGGCTGGCTCTCTGGAAACACTAACCCAGGACAGCTCACCTATGGCCTCTCCTGCCCAAGCCCTACACATAGTCTGTGAATATTTATGGCAGTTCAGCCAGCCAAATCATCCCACAAGCTTTGGTCAGCCTTTTGATCCAGCCATTGTGCAATTCCCAAACAGCAAGCTTGCCCCATCAGCAAGATTCACAGGATAGAACTGGAAGAGAAGTAGTGTAACAGCAGATTCAAGGTATAGACGAGGCATGACCATATGGAAATTGCACTGGAAGCAAGCCTGAGTGCATATGGAATGTCAGTGGTTCTTGAAACACTTATTTCCCTTTTTGCAAGGCAAAGAAAGTTTAAACTGTGGCTGTCATGCAGAACAGTCTCAACTGGGATGCACATTTCATCACATGAACAGGCAAGTATACAGGGGAATAAAGCCTCAGAGACACTGGTTCAATTGGTACATTTCCCAACAGCTGTGGATGCCAAGTTCACACACAATTAATTACCTCTGACACAAAAGCACTGCATCCCAAATTAGCAGCAGTATAAAAGGAACAACTCTAGAAGAGAAAGGGAGTGATGCATCTGCTGCCTGTGTGCTCTGGGCAAAGCACTGACACCCTTCCTTGAAAAGGGAGAAAACAGCATTGCTTAGGCCACACAGGAAAGCACCAAGATTCAGGAACAAATCTCTACTGCAGCACAATAAATTCCATTGCAGACCCCATCCCAGGTTGAGTCCACAGGCAGTTTCCTTCCCATGGGAAGACCAAGAGCGATGGAAATGAAGAGAGAAGGGAGACCCTTCTTCCAGCTCCTGTGCTCTTGTCAACAGGGGAAAAACAATCCCATAAGAAAGAGGGTGGAACTGAATGCCAGGTGGCTCAGAGTGTGGGGCAGCAGTAGGAAAAATTCTTCCCAGGGAGACTGACTGTGGAAAAGCATCCCACAAATGACAGTCTGACTGCAATTCCAAGCTTTTTTTTCACAGGTAGGTCACTTCCTCTGACCACAGCAGAGAGCTAGCAGCCCAAAAGTCTTTCTGCACAGACACCCTGCCAACCCAGGGCTGCCAAACTCCAAGCTGCAGACAAAGCAGAGCTCAACTCTGGAACTTATGGCCAATTCCAACAGATTTCCAAGACAGGAAGGTCTTTTTCCCTAACTTTTAATTTCATTTCAGAATCCTGTAGAAGGGCTGTTATCCTTACACAACAAAAGCCACAGAGCCAAAGGTTTAATGCTCTATTATTGCAATTCCATGTAAAGGCCAGCTCTGTTCTGTAGACAGGTTAAACTAAGTGGTACGGATTGCTGTTGCTACAGACTTAACTCCCTGTAGGATCCCCTGTCAAGGAATAAATGTGGAATAACTTGAAAGAAAGCAGCAAAGTCATTAAATATTCAGGATTTTAATAATTTACCTGGTTACGAACTTTTCTTCATTGATGAAAACAGAAGGCAGATGCTGTGCCTTCATAGTCACTTTCTTCATTTACTCAGAAGAGATGAATCTAAGCAAAAGGTTAAAAAAAGTAAATATATTCACTACTGCTACTACAAACGATGGAATAGTAATCAAGCACAAAGCTTTAGTTGGCCAAGCGAAACAGGCTGGGATGCTCAAGCTGAGGGCTCACTACATCATAGTTTGACTACTTCATACTTTGCCTTAGCATCAAAGTATTTCCCACTCCTAATAAAAAAAGCCATAAGCAATTCCCATTAAGTATATAACAGTCCTTTAAATCCCAAGTACTACATCTACCAGGACTTTCTCAAGCAGTTTTAAAACTACTTCAACTCCAGGATTTTGCTTGAGTTGTTAGCAGTCTGAGACAGCAGCCTGTGTACTGGTCAGGATCCATGTGTCCACTATGGACAGAGCATCACCCAGGGTCAACGAAACACACTGTGACTCAGCAAGCCACCCACATCCAGATTCCTAAAACTAGGCAAGGGAAGGAATGCTGATTATTAGCAGTATCCTGCAGCACACCAAGAAAGCAAATGGAATAGCAAAGAGGGAGCAAGATGGTAATTTCAGGGAGGTAGCAATACAATTTATAGATTTCCACACTAGGATTTGAGCATTATTATGCAGGCAATGAGCCAGACCCACAAGATTTCAACAATGCATTCCTCAATAAGCTTAATTATGGAGTCTAGGCTCTTTCCTTCACCCTCAGGTACCAGGCTAAAAGGAAGACTGAGGAGTTAACTGAACAAGTGGCATCACACATGACAAGGGAAAAACGCTCAAAGAATCCCACAGTAACATCTCCAAAGACTGCACTGGAAGTTGATCATTCCACTTCCATTTCTCTTATTTGGACACGATGACAAAGGAATTTGGCTCACAGCACTCAGTGTCCATTGCCCCTTATGCCAGGGGATTGACTTGAATCCGATTTCAGACTACATTGCACAGGGCCTGGTCAAAGATATCTGCAAAGTACTTGATTGTCTATAGTCCCAATGACAAGCAGGCTTCCAAAAACTGATTTAGGGAACATTCAATCTTGAACAGATCATGGCTGGACAAAGGGTGAACACCTCACCTCTCTGGACTGCACTACTGAGCTGCTTTTTAGATGTCAGCAATTTTCCATAGTCATAGATAAATATCTTCTAAAAACAACATATGTGGACAAATGAGAAGTTTTGCATATAAAAACCATGATCTTCACCCTACAAAATATACTGGAAGTTATTTAATAACCCCTAAGCCCAGAGTGCACTACCAAAATGAGCTTTACTTGAACAGCTGGTGTTTTTAGCAGTGCTCTATCAGGAGCTCACTGAAGGGAGCAGCACTCCCTTTGTCCTTTGGGTGACATCCATCAAGACAAAAACATACCTGAAAGCCAAACAAGCCCAGGGACTTCTGTACAGACATGAGTTTGTGTGTGAGGAATACACTGCTGTATACCACCCCTCTGACATGATTTCAGTAACCGCTGGCCACGCCCTGAAATCTGATTTTATGCTATTTGCTAAGTGAAGCAGCTGCCTGTGTCAGTGTAATTTCAAGCCATTTTTACAAGATGCAAAGGAGTTTATGTACTTTGGCACCTGAATAAGTGAGCACACACTTCAGCTTCCTCCCACCTGTCAGGAAACAACATATTAAGAGCCAAGTCACCTCTATTAACTGTAGAGCAGTGACACTGGAAAGCTCCAGCACGGCTTCGCTGCTTGTGGTTGTACTCTTTTCTACAGTATTTGGCCTTAAAATGATTCATCTGAAAGAAAATGCTGATCTCTGCACATGGAGAGAAGTGACCTTTACACACACACAAAAGAGATGAACACTGTGTTTTGCTACGCAGTGGATGGCTCCTAGTAAATTATTTGCCTTAAACACCTTGAACAGATTTTCATCAGCCGGGTGCTATCAAAATCCTGAAAATAAAGCTAGCTGCAAGAGTGGGTGGTGATGGGGATAATTCCTCGCCAATGCCTTTCTCTCCCTCATGGCCCCAACATCCAGGACAAAGCCTTCTCTCCTATGGCTGGCAGAGGAGCACAACACTCACTGTGTTTTCCTCAGTTATGTGACCTGCTGTGCTTATCAGCCTTGTACCAAACACTTCCACACCACCAGCTCACTCCAGAGATGAACCTCTTCTCCCTGGACCCTTCCCATGGGCACATTCTGGCTGCACACTCTCACAGCACTTATTTTTAACCAAGCCCTAAACCTGTGGGTTGCCACCACACAGTGACTTTCCCAACACCAGTACCTGACACAACAGATGTCAGGATATTTGCACTGGCGATCCCTAAATCCACAAAGCTGTTAGATTTTCCATCACCTCCTGCTATCTTGCTGCTTTCCATGTCACTTCCCTGTAGTCCTTCTGAGGAAGCAAACAGAAGTGAAAAACCTTTTCCATTGCTCCCTTTGATTTGAACTAACCAAACCATGCTAATTTTCCAGCCACTCCAACCATATCTGCCTGTGTCATTTATTCAAAGCCATCTCCTGACTTACTCGGTGTCTTTTACCATTATGTTAAAACTGGACTAGAAGGGCAGAATTTCCTCAGATAGGTTACACCTAGAAAGTGGGATCTTGGCTGGACTAAATTGCTGGCCTGAGACTTAACCAAGTGGAAGCCTAATGCTTGCAGGAAGATTGACTGAAGTGTGAAATACGTAGGGAAGGAAAGGAAAGCAAAGGGAAAGTCAGGAGGAAATGAACACTGGGGCAGCTGCAAACTGAGCATCTCTAGAGGAGGATTGCAACTATTAGAGGAGTCTAGGAAAAGCAAAGGGAAAACAGCATTTCAAAGCTGCAAGTGCATCAACACATCAGGGCACAAGACAAATTTCACAAAGGTAATGAGCTGTACTTGTCTGTAAGATTCGTATGTTACCTGAAATGTAGGGTTTTTTTCCCAAAGAAAAAGTCCAAGTGTAAGTGCAGAGGCAGATAAGAAGACTTGCTCCCTTTTATTGAGTACAGTGATATTTAAGTGATTTACTTGAGGGGACAGACCAGGGACAGTAGAGTGCAGGAATGACAAAGCAGAAGTTAAAAGCAAATGGCTACACAGATTTTTAGACAAGGATAAAAAAACGGCAGCTGCAGAGGACGACTGGAAGGAGAGGGACGCCCAGGATCCAGAACTGAGCCAAGCAAGAGCAGCAAGGCAGCACCTCAATCTGTGTAACAGCCTGGATGTGCTTTCTAGTGCATCCATATATTAAGACAGGGCCCGCAGGGTGCAGTGTGCCACACAGAGCCTCCACCAGTGCTAGAGAAACTAAAACCCCAAACCTCAGCAAAGATCCCGAGGTATTTTGACCCAGTGCTTCCCAAAGCTCTTCCAAACCCACAGGAAGTCAGGATAGTGCAAACTTCTTTCATTTCTTTTATAGAAACTACAAGGCTCAGCTGTCTGTTAACTCAGCTATCAATTACATACACATGGAATATTTTATACAGCACAAAGGTTTACACCATAGGCACAACACCATATCCAGCTGAGTCATCTTCTAAACTCACAAGTGTCTGATGTTTAGCAAATTTTTCAACCATGACTAGTTTCTAGAAAGATGAATTTAAGATTTGCTCAGATAGATAAGCTCAGTATCAGCAGAAATAACCTTACTAGTCACGTACTCCAGTCATGAGACTTCATGTTCCCTTTTTTTGTTCTTTTTGTTTGCGTTCGATGTCCCTACCACCAAAGAAAAAGGTGGTAGGCATATAGATTTAGAACATTACGACCAAACAAAGTACTCCGAACAATTGCGTTTTCCCCACTGAGAAAAAGGGCTATGGTTTTTTCTTGGGCTTCCAGATTTCTTCACACCTTATTTTAATAATCAGTTGTTCAGTACAGAGCATTTAGAGCACTCCTTGAGTACAAATCACAGCATAAGCCCTCCGCTCAGGCAGGCTGGGAATGGGATTTGACAAAAACAGCAGTAAGCTAGTTTAGGTGAATATGGCCCCTTAACTTTCCCAGGCACAAAGCAGGAGACGCACACGCTCCATCCTCTAGGCACTGCTGGAGGGGGGCTCGCACACATCCCTTTCAAACACTACGTTACCCCATTTTAGCAGGAGGAGCGACTTTCTGCTTGCAGCCGAGCGGCACAGGCCGTTTTTAGCCGCCGAAAAGAGCGCGCAAGGTCACTGATGTCACTTCTAAATCACACCCGCACCGAATGAAGGGCACTGCGGGCTGGTGGCCACAGGCACGCCGAGGAGCAGCACTACCTGCGACCCGCCTGCTTCCACCTCAGCAGACTCGCACAAACCGCTTAGGAACTTCTGTCAAGCATTTCCGAGCAAGCATCTCTCCTTCCCTCCGGCACCCAAATGACCCGAGAGGAGCGCGACTGGAGTTCCGCGTGGCTGCGAAGGACCTTGCTCTTCTCCCGGTACCGCAGCTCACACGACGAGCAGAACAACTCCAGCCTTCCTCTGCGCTTACCTGGGCGTGCGATCCGAACAGGAGAAGCACAGGAGGAGTTTCACATGCCTTTCCCTGAGCCCTGAAAGAGGCATGGCAACATGGCCCTGGCGGGCAGCTACCTCTGCTGCTGCATGGGACCCACGGAGCTGTTAATTACTGTTTTGCTTAACAAACTGGGAATACTGGAAGCCCAGGACACTCCCCGCACCTCGGTGCACGTCGGGAATATTTACCTACCACTTTCCTTTCTCCGAGCGCTGACAGGAGCCCGCCCTTAGTCACGGTTCCACCTCCAGGAGGCTCCGGTTAACACTTTAATCACTAACTTTACAAAGGGAGGCAACCTGCCGACTCCCTGGAATCATCTGGTGGCACACCACGAAACATCCTGTGCCTAAAGCAGTAGTTAGGTTTTAACCTCCTCTGTTTCCTAATCCATTGGATAAAGTCTGCTTTCCCTCAGATACATGCCCATCTTCCGTATTGGGGGGGAATAACTGGTACAGTCCCTCAGATCGTGCCCCAGTGTAGACATATAGATTTAGAACATTACGACAAATTGTGAAAGCACAGCTTGATCCCTTAACCCCACACAGTTATTTTTGCTCAACTGTATAATACCCTTATGCATATTACTGGGCAAGAGTTGCATCTGTAAGAAGGAAAGCATTGCATCTTACTTTAATTGCTCAGCATTAAATTGCACAAGCAGATCCTTAAGCTAGAAAAAAGAAATTAACCAAGACACACCTTCTAAGTTTCTACTGTTTGCCCATCTGTTTCCAACAAATAATTCATTCATCAGATCAACCCCAAAACAAGAAGTTTTTTCTTGGGCTTCCAGAATAATTCAGAACCCACAGAGAAGAGCATGAAAAATGCCAAACCTGAATTTGCCTTCACAAGCATCTTATTGCACTGATTTATATCAAGATACTTTTGCTTTATGTAATTTGATGTTAGGGAGAGGCAGAACAGACTCATACTCCAATATTTGATTCCTGATCACATCCTATCCTGTGGTAGACTTCTCTCAAGAGACAGACACACTGCCAAAGACACACCAGAGTAAGCCTGGTATTTGGGATTCAAGTTTGTGTTGCAGTTCTGGCTTTGCACCTTGAAAATATTGACACAAGGATTTAATTGGTATTTACAACATCGAGACACTCAAAACATGAGGGAAGTAACATGAACTGTTTTACTCAGTTCAAAACAGCATAGAAGCTCTGTGCTGGGGCTTGGAACTTCATGCCAAGCTCAATCTCTGGAGCTGCTCCATCTCAACTGGGACAGTTGAGCACAAATCCACACAGCTTCCCAATTGCTGTAAAACCAGAGGTTTGATTTTTTTCCTCTCCCAGCTTCAGATACTTGAGCACACTGCCTGATGCTCTGGGAGCAGAGAGCTGGAGCAGAGAGCAACAGCAGCCTGACCCCTTCAAATCTCTAACCCAAGATAATATCAAATATCTGGTTTTGACAAGTCTGTCACCCTGCTGGACACTGACGCCATGAAGCTGTTAGGTACCAGAAGGTACCAGAGTATTTTTATGACTGAAGACCACACTGTTGGCTTACAACAGCAAAATGTGATGTTACCCCTCCCCCTCTGGGGATAAAACAGGCTCCATCCTGACCCTAAACGTTTCAACTGAAAAAACAAACAAAACCTCAGGCAGAAAGCTAGGGATAACTTTGTTGTTGTTGTTGTTGTTGTTTTATAACCAAGTTTTGAAAACCTAATGCTTAAAGTACTTATATTCATGCAAAGATGTCTGAGAAAGAAATCAATACAATAAAGCAATGAAACCTCTAACTGTAATAAGAAACTAAAGTTCTCATTTCCAGTAAAACTAGGTGTGTTGGTCCTTACCTTGGCCTGAGCAATGTGGCTCTGGTTTGTTTCTAGTCTTCTTTCTCACCCTTGAACTCTTCCTATCCATGGACAAGTTTTGACCTCATCTGAGTCACACAAAATTACCCGGTGAGTGCTTGGGAAGGACTGGTCAGTGCAGGCTGGGAACAGGTACGGGGAGGGGAAACAGGGCTTCAGGGCCACAGAGCAGGAACTACTCTACTGTCAACTCCAAGAAACAGAAGGCTTTGATCCCTTCCATATAAATTAAATAATCAATGCACAGAGACAATTTTTTTTTGTCTTTCATAATCAGCATAGTTTGCATGCCCTGGAAATCTATGAACAAATCACAACTTGCTAATACTATTTCACCTCTTGAGTGAAAGGGTAATGATAATTTCTTTAGAACAGGCAGGGAATGTGATGATCCTGGAGTCTTTAGAGACTGTATTACACTTCTGCTCCTTGCATGATTAATAACTAAATAATTTTTGGTTAATAAGTAATTGGAAGTTGGAGTTGAGCTACTTCATAACTTGGCCTCAAATCATTAACAAACACACAGCTAGAGATGGGAGAGAACCTCTAATGGGAAAAACAGAGATTCCTGTTCTATTTTTGTAGTAGACAATCACAATAAGCAGGCTGCCATGGCAGCATCACACACACGTGCTGCACTTCAGTGGAAGGACTTTGATAAACACAGAAATGTTCCTTTGTTTTACAATAAGAAGGAAAATCCCTAATCCTATTTGCAAACACCTATTTCTAGACAACTCATTAACTTCCAACACAGAAAATTCTTCCAGGATTTTCTGAGCTAGCTACTCTAATGCAAAAGGAGAGCTTCATCTGAAACGACCTGAATTTAACTTAAAAAACAAGTGATCAATTCTTTAATTCTCATTACAAATGCTGCCAGAGGGATATCATGATCACAGGAACAAATCTAAGAAATTAAACCTGAAGTTAGGCTGCAGAGGGCCTCCCACTCCTCAGCAAGATTATTTTCTGTCATCACACCCAAGCACCAGCAGCAATACTTATGTGCCAGGACATGTTCTGGAGCCACAACTGATAAGCACAGAGACCAGAAACTGGGTAACAGACACTAGCTCAGATAATGAAATACGCAGTGCACCCAAAGGCGTATGCACTGTCATAGGCCACAATCCCTCTGTGCTGGTTTTGCATTGATTGACAATTTTTTAAGGAATAGAAAAGAAGCAGAGCTGAAGTTGGCAGTAGCACACGTACTAAAGGCTACGGTTTTAAATATCACATCAAGAATTGGAACTTGCCAAACACTGACCTTTGCCCACGGAATGGAAAGCAGCTTGCAGGTCTCACTGTTATTATCCTCATGAGCCACTGCTGGATGGGCAGGTCTGACCTAAGCGTCTGAAACACCCTTAGTGATGCCTCGTGGCTGTCATTGCTTATCCACACCCATGAAGTCATCCGTTTAATATTACAGGACTTCATGGAGGCAGGCAAGGATTTTTACTGCCTGGAGCTACAAAATATCATAGAGGGCAAAACCAGAGGCAGAACTTTGCCCTGTCCCAAAGAGCTACAGTAATACAGCTTGTCACTCCCATTAGAGCTCAGCCAGGAGTAAAATCACCGCATCATCACACCCAGCCACCTTGCACAGCACTTAGAAACTGTGACTTGGCCACACTCAAGGTTTTCAGATGTGCACTTTCCTTAAGTCCATAAAACATAATTTCTCCGATTTTTTTTTTCCTGTAAGTCATGCTATATACCTGAATTATTCTGTCTTCAAGATACAAAATTCTTAGTCTCCCTTACTTTTGACAGCTGCTATCAAGACCTTCCCAATCCCCACACAGCAAACATCCACCAATGCCTCACAGGAACCTTTTATGCTCAGTTACTCCTCTGAAATGACCAGTTGGGGCCGTGTGAATGTAACCCCTGAGTCCCTTTTACCATCTACAATGACTTTTCTTCAATTTTTTCTTAATGCAGGTGAGTCATCATGTGGACTGTCTCCTATTTTCTATTTCTGAAAAATATATCTGTCCAGAACTCCCCTCAATTGAACAGTCACTTCCTAGAGTTCTGGGGAAGATTCAAATCTTAATCCTGAACTGAAATTGTTACCGTCATTCCTGGAAAGGCAGGCTCAGCTGCTACAGCTGGGACATCCTTGCAAAATAACCTGTAATTTTTTTTCTGAGACTTCCATTTAGATTAGGTATAAATATGCGTTTTCAATTAGAAAAGTGTTAACACATCAAAGCTTCTCCTGTACAGACAAGAGGACAGTTTGTCCCTGCAGAAAATCACACTGAAATAAATGTCATTTTTAACAATTTAGGCAATAAAAGAATGATAAACAGCTCTCTCTTGTTCTAGCTCTGACTGTGCAGCAGGGGATCAGAGGCTGGCGGGCACTGGGGAATGTCAGCAGTGGGAGAATGCCCCAGCAGCCCACACTCCTGTGCTCACAGCCCCTGTGCACTGCAGGCATTCTTCACATCGTGTGCCTCTGCAGGGCACACAGCTCTGCATTGTGTGCTGCTGAGCACAAATCCCTCCACTGATACCTCAGACGGCCGGGCAGCTGTGAAACCAGCCACAACTGAGACCTAAAACATGTTCCTGTAGTGAATATTGCCAAGCAATAGCCCTGAAGCATTAGAAAAATTGTTCATAGAGAGAACTGTGTAATATCTGTGCATTAGAGACGTATACAGACACTAGAGCAGATGATCTAGAAGCATCCATGGCACTTAATAAGTTGGTCTTGAAAGCATGAGCCCAGAGGGCACTGGGAAGGAGAAAGTGCAAAGCAGAACAGATCAGGCTGACTCACAGAGGTTCTGCCCTGAGCTGGGTGTGTTGAGGGGACTGTTGTGACTCTTCTCTAAGAAAGTTCACGCTCTGACACAGAAACTCCTCAATTCAGCTCAGTCTTCTCTCTGGAAATCACCCCACAGACACTGCAGTTGCCTGCTCTGTGTTGCTCCTGGCCTTCCATAATGCTCCTTTTCCCTCACAGTATCAAATAACCCCTTGGAGCATTGTGCTGTTGAGCACATTTTACCGAGAATAAATTCATTTATATACTTACTGCATCACATTCATATCCTTCTCCCAAGCGTCTGATTGTATGGATCACATTTTTCTTCTCATTCAGATATTCAAGGCCCAAATTCTTAGGGTCCTAGAGCTTATGGGGACATTTTTATGTCCCCTCCAGGGCAGAGGCGGTGGCATTCAGTAGCATCGGAGGAAACAAGAGAGTCTCTAATCTGAAGGGCCAAATCCTCTTTCTTGCTTGGCTCACACATTTACCAAACTGTGCTTGGCTTTATGGAAATTAAAGGGGCTAAATTTCAATTTGATTGTTGAGGACATCTGAATAGAATGCCACTTTCTGGCGTAGAAGCGCTTTGGAAAAACAAATCCAGATGACAGGCCCATGGAACACAGTGGAATATCAAACCACTATCTGATTTAGACTGTGAGCTCTGCCTGTGCCTGTGTAAGGCAATATAACCATGTCAATATCTGTTTAGGAGACGCTGAAATGCTGGAAAGATTCTTCCCTATGCAGTTGTTTGGCGGGTGTGGCTTCTAATTTGTAATTTGACCCATCTGAAACTGTCATTCTCAACCCTATAGGCAAACCCTTGATCCTAACCGTTACACATGTCCTTACAAGTGAAGAATCTGAACGCACTGGGAATGCAGATTCAGCCTCTGAGATGACGTTGTCCTAGTTTTTAAAAAGCACACAGGAAACCACAGGATGCTGGGTGACAGAGACCATCTCCAACAAGAGGATGGTCAGTCAGCTAAAAGGCTGCGGAGCGTCCTTAGGACTGTTACCTGGAAGTTGTGCTCGCCCTGGTCTGTGCAGAGAGCACAGGTTTCAACAGGCGCGGGAAGGGAGGCAGGAGCAGGAAGAGACGCAGTTTCAGGCAGGAAATGTTATGCCTAAGTTATTGCAGAAACACAAACTGCGTTGAGCAGTAAAGGTCAGAGGGAGCTCCCAGGTGAGAGCAAGACCTTCTGGTACGTAAGTACGCGCACGGCGCGGGTGGAGCGAGCTGGGTGCGCGTGGCAGCGCCAGCCGGGCGGGCAGATTTGGGCTCTGGGGTTGCGCTGCCCGCACCACGGCCGGGCGCGGTGCTGCGGTACCACGCACAGACACCAGGGGGTGCTGCTCACCCGTCCGACCGCTCCCACCGCGCCGGTGGGATGAGCCTCGGTGTTCCCGGGAGAAAGGCGTTCCAAGCGTAGATACCGCTGCCTTGCAAGTCTGTCGTACACCTCCTCGCTCAAACATTCACGGCGGCGAACTTGACTTCCCAATCAGCCCGCCCTAAGCGCTGCCGTTGCATTTTATTGTGCTGCGCTTTATGCAGTGACCCGCGGCAGAACGGAGAAGGATGGACGGAAGTACAACTGCCCTCCACGCGGTGAACACCCACACCAGTGTTTCCCTGCCGAAGGGCAGCCCCTGTGGGGTCTGAGGCTGCAGGAGTGGATGTGAAACAGAAAAAGAGTCCATCCTCAAGGATATTGGTACATCTTCCTGCGCAAGAAGTAAGAGCAGGAAAAAGGCATGAAAGATTCAGTTTTGGTTACAAGGTCTACAGTGGTCAATGACAGGAAAGATAACTGGTCCTGAACAATATTGGTTGAAGTTGCTTAAGAAGCACTTGCAAAGAGAAATCCCAATATTTCTAGAAAAGCCAAATATTATTAAAAGAAAAAAATCTGCACCAAAAATGCTGAGTCCTGGACAAAACAAGAAATGGACGTGGCCAGTGTAGCCTTGTCTGCCCTAAGGGCAAGATGCTGCTTCTGCCCTCGTTGTGAACAGGAAAATATCCTTCCTTTTTGCTTGCAGGTTTATGAGTTCCTGGGTGGGAAACAGTGCCCTCTCTCATCAAACACTGCAATCACATAAACAGGGATCCTATCAACTGAACCTAAAATGTTTGAGGTACCGGTGTTAGCAGGCATACCAGCATTGTGCCGTCTCCAGGAAGTGTAGATACTGGTTTTTATCCCAGCTGCTGCTCTCCCTGTCTGTTGGATGCTGTATGCATTGGCTGCTGAATTAAAAATTATAAGCTTCTGACCAGTTATGACCCATCAGGATAACCTGACAATTTCTGGGTTCAGGCTGATGTGTCTGAAACTGACACAGCAAAATGTTAGAAGCACAAACCTCAAAACAGACTAACAGCACAACGCAGCACTTCTCTACAAGAGAAAAGGCCCAGTTATGCAGTCAGCAGCTTGCTATTTCCTGGGTGGTTTGTGTGTGCACGCAGGGACTTGCTGCTGCAGGTTACTTGCAGTGTAACTTCAGAAATTAATCTGTTTCTCATGAAATAAAACATGAGTACCTCTTTGTCATCATTTCTGAAAGTCACATGGGGATCAATTTGTTCTATTTCTGTAAAAAGCAATCCTCAAGAACACAATTCAAGTCCATGTTTGGACACTTTTGGGGCAGAACTCAAAAATAAATGGGAAAACTTTTAAATGTGCAGTTCAAGGCCTCTATGCAACCATTTTATTTTTTGTGGTTTTATACCTCTCATGTGTTTCACCGACAATACTTCTGGTTCTTATCAATGTGCCTTGCTATTGTATTGTACCTTTTTTAAAAAGTAAATACCAGACCAAAATGTGTGGGAAAACATTTAATCTCGTTGTGTGTGATGACAGGAGGAACTACGTCATAATTTTTTTCATTTGCTATAGTATTAAAAGCAATTTCCCAGGGAAAAAATGTGCAGTAGCTATTAATAGTAAGGAGCTGCCTCTATGTAACACCTCTCACTTGGGAACATGAATAAATTTAGTCTAAAACTTCCCCATTAGTGACTGAAGTATTAATATTAACCTAAGGAATAGTGAAATAGTGAAATCCATGGACAAGGATTTTTCCAAATGTTCACATGACTTTGAGTACCCGAGATTCAAATATACCTGGCTTACAAAAGGAACAGAAAGTTCAGTCTGAAAATCACACCACATCCAGACTTTCAGGGAAACCAAAAGCATTTGCAGCCAACAAATGGACCGGGAAGCACACTAGAAAATTTCTGCCACCACTGCAATGGACAGAAAATCAAGCCTAGAGCAAGCACATGTGATTTAAAACTGTTCAGTGTCTCACACTTAGCAAGGAACCTCACATAAGAAAGTAGTAAAGGACTGTTTACATTGAAGCATGTATTGGAGACAAAAAAAAAAAAAAATCAGGGATATGTCTCTAAAGCTCAGCTGTCATTTAAAGATGGAAGGCCAAGAGATTCAGAAAAGGGTTTTCTGCTGTGCTGTAACTCAAAGGAAAGCTTCTGTATTTTATCTTTGCTCTTCAGAAATTATCTAGATTTGAGTTTTATTTCTGTTCAGAAGATTTAGGGAAAAAATCAGACATGCAGAAAGGTCACAGAAGGTATCAGAAGCTGAAACTTGTTTGCAGTCTGTACCTGAAGGAGGCTGAAGGAGGAAAGTCCGTTGAATCTTTTCCTCCTTCAGTATTTCCAGGTAAATCTTTTCATGACACCTCTAGCAATTTACCTTCATACTCCTTGGACCTCTCCATGCATCTTCTCTTGCCCATGGGTCCAGAAGCCCATTTAAGCTTGGGCTTTGGCAATTTTCCTGGTTTAAAACTTGGTTAGAGGACTGCTTGTTCAGCCTCAGCTTCGAGTTTGCCTGGCCATGGATGGCACTGATCCGGGTGCCTGACCAGGCACTTGGTTTTCTGGCTTGACCTGGGACTTGCCTCATTGCCCTGAACTTTCCTGGTGATGTAGGCTCTGAGTTGAACCTGGCTGTGTTCTCTGGGTCTGCCAGGATCTCCTTGCTCAGGTTCTGTGGGAGGGAGCAGTGAAGTGCCTGCTCAGCCTGCTGGGTTCAGGTGCTTGGCTCCCAGTCCCTTAGGGTGCAGCAGGTCCTTCCTGGACCCCGATATCCACCTGCTGGAGTTTGCTCACTTGCTACAAACTTGAGCACTGACTCCTGGTAGTATTTCCTGGGTGCTTTCTCACTGAAGATGTAAAATCAGTTGAAAATAAATGTGGGAAAATTTAAATATTGTGATTCGTGTAAGAGCAGGGGACACAAATAAAGATGCTTTCAAGTGGATGCTGTGAATTCAGTTCTGCTGTAAGTAGCAACATTCTCAGTTGGTACCCTGCAATAACATCCCCTTCTTACTGGTGTCTAGTCATCTAATGCTTCATCCTGGACCTTTTGAAGTGAAATATTCCCATGGATTCTCATGGTCATTGAATGATCAGATGCTAATTATATTAATTTCTTCCACACCTTCTGAAACAGAATCATTAAACCTTTGAAGCCCAAAGAATGGTGAACAATGCCCACAAGAAAGGACTGCAGCACGTGCCAACAGGAAGTCTTGATAGTGTTTTTTACTTCAGGGATCTTGTTAATACATGTGAGATGGGAGGAAATTTATCAGATTACAGAAGAGG
This sequence comes from Hylia prasina, assembly GCA_013397195.1. Classification (NCBI taxonomy): domain Eukaryota; kingdom Metazoa; phylum Chordata; class Aves; order Passeriformes; family Sylviidae; genus Hylia; species Hylia prasina. Next base: position 522,452 of record VYXD01004010.1, read on the forward strand.
AAAGTGGGACAGGGAAATCACCTCAGTGACTCCAGTGGGATGAATAAGATGGGGGTGCAATCCCAAACAATAGGTCAAATAATGCAGAAGGGAAGAGAAATAAATCATGCAAATCCTTCATTAAAGGATTGATATCTGTGTAGCTTCAAGCAGGAAGTTCAGCTTTTAGGCACTACTATGAAAACAAAATGGGCTGCGTTGAAACCAGTGTGTCATTGGAGGCTGAATTTCCTGGCTCTAAGGTGTGGAGTGAAACGATAATCCACCTCAAATCCTTTTTTCTGTGATAGTTTATTTGTTTATGAAATGTGTTGAGGGTGAAATATATTGCTTGAATCCTTTCCAAAGGATTATAAGGCAGATCTGTCCTAGAAATGAAGAAAGCAAGACACTATTTTTCTGAGTCACAGATTTACATGATTTCTTTTTAAAGGGTTAAAGTGCCTGAAACATTAAAGATAAGAGTATGTACCCATAATTTGTGTTGCTTCACACAAAACATACAGAATAAAGTTGATGTTTCTTTCAAAGGTCTTCTAAATCCATACTTCCAAGTATGCTTGGTAACTCCCAAACCCTACTTTTGAAAGAAGGAAAACCCAGTATCCCTTATATTGCCTGAGGTCTGTATTACTTGTGTTTGAGAATTGTGTGAATTCCTTATTTAATCCATGTAATCTATGGCAATCCTCTACTGATGTTTTCGGGTTTTTTTAAAATGCATATATATGTATATAAATATTAAAATATTAATCATGAAGTTCTTGAGGCCACTAACTTTTCTCCATAGTGTATATTTTAGTGTTTCTTTTTCTGAACCTCTAGAAATTTTTCTGAAAGCCTCAGTAACTCAAACCCATCTCCTGGGAGACAGGCACCTTCAGTTGGTGCAGCTGTGTAATTGTGTTGAAAAGTTGGGCACAAAGAAATAAAACTTCAATCTTCAGCAGCAATTAATTTGCTCTGCCAGGACCTTTGAGGATGACAGTCTCATCTTTGATCCTGGCTTAATCAGCTATCCCAGAGTCACAAACCTCTGCTCTGAAGCCAAGAGCTGCACTAAAATCTCTGTGGTTCCAGGTTAACGCTTTAGGCATGTGGTTGTCTTTTCTCTGAATCTATCCATCTTCCAAATCACATACATGCAATGAATATAATTTACTTGCTGGATTTGTCTTAGGTAGTCCTTATAATTTTCTTTCACAACAGACTTGCCTAGGGCCAAAAATTTCTAATGGGTCCATCCTGTCACAGACATACTTGGAAAGTAAAATACTGAAGTTCTCTCGATTATTGCTTTCCCAGATACTCAACAACTCCAACTGTAATTTAAAATGTGAAAATCAAGCCATTTATTCAATAGTACAACTTTAAATGTGAAAGGCCAGACTATTAACTTGCCTGTGGAAAGTTAGCATTGCCTTGCTTACCAGGTAACACTAGCTAGAAAATAGGCACATCTCAAAGTGATTTCATATCCTTGGGTTGAGCCTGAGGGAAAATTCCTGCTCTCAGGCAGGATGATGCCCTGCTTGCCTGAGAGGGAGCACCAAGACTCTTTCAAAGTGACACTGTCCGTGCCTTCGTGCCACACGGGGCTCCTGGGATGACACAGCAGTACCAGGACATTGCAACATGGTGCGGGGAGGATTTGATCTTCTTGCTGGAACTCATTACCAAGTTCTTGCCTCCAAGAACAGGAATGACATGAAAATGGCCTTTGGATGTCCCAGCAATTAATCACTTTGAAATGAGTGATAGCTGGTTCACGGGTTTGAGGATGAGGCCCTGAAAAACAGCCAAGGTGCACTGTACTGGCCTTTTGCAATTTCCCTGGGCAGCAACTGCCTCCAGCCTGCTTGTTCTCCCTCTGTACCATCACAGTCACATGCAGCACCATGCTCTAGCTAAAGTGCTCCAGCTGGGATAGACGATGTGCACTGGAAATCATCCCAGTATGGTCTGAGTGATTCCTGCGCAGCACTGAGTGCTTCATACCCTCGCTGGCTGCTGCTGAGGTTCATGGATCCAGCATGTTATCAGAGATATCCAACACTTCTTTAATTTACACCCACTGCTCTTAGCAGGAAGAGCAAACATGACTAAACTTGTCATGAAATGAAGTGACCTGTATGTTAGTAAGAATAGTTCTGTGATAAAAATGGCATTATGCCTTGAAATTCTATTGTGTTGTATAATTTAAATTCATGGTGCCTTGGTTTGTCAAGGCTATAGAGCCATTGCCACTAATCTTTCAGGTATTTTCTGTCAGCTAATACAGTGTCTCTGATGCTTCATGCAAAGGATCACAGTAAATAATTTTCCAGGCTGTTCTGTTACACTAATTGAGACATACAGTTTTGGGTAAGCCACTCATGTTTTTATTTCTTTTCCAGTCCTGGCCTCTTCTTCCCACCTTTGCAGTGCAGCTTTTGCACCATTTCCTCAGTTATTTCACCACCAGTGTCCTAGAGTCAGATTACAAAATAGACCCCCCACAAAAAAAAAAAAAAAAAAAAAAAAAGAAGAAGAAGAAGAAAGAGAAAGAATCACCCTAAAAGCAAAACATGACCAGCATTGAAATGAAAGAAACCTGTCTGTAATGACAAGCACCTCAGGCCATCCTATTCCCAGGCCTCAAAGTCAGTCCCAAAAGTCCTTCACTGAAAATCATCTTTGACTGCATATTAAGGAGAAGCACTATTCCTTTCTGGGTTATTCTGTCAAAAGCATAGTAAAAGAGCACAATAGCTGTAGAATGGGAACTACCTTTGATTCAGAGAAGAAATAAAGACAAGCAAGTAAAGGAGGCCTCCGAAGAACTCACAATGGTGTAACACAACTTCCCTCAATGTTCTGCTTAAGGAATAAAATGTGATTTTTGGTATCTTCAGAAAGGGAGGCGATTAGTTGTCTGAACTTTTGCCACTTGGTTTATGTTTCTTACTGTCAAAAAATTCACATAAGCACTCAAAAATGTGTTTAAAAACCAAATTACTTTGCTCTTACGCTTTCTGCTCCAGACACATGTTTTTCATCTGGAATTTCTTTTTGTTAATGATTACCATGGTATTTGGCATTTCCTTTTGGAATGGGCTGTGAAAAGGATAGGACATGCAGTGGCTTATAAAGAATTACAAGCATTACTTTCAGAGTGCTTGGGATGAGTTCAGACCATGACACACAACTTGGTATACAGGGATCACAAAACACCCAAACCAGAAAGTACATGATGAAAAATTCTACTGTGACAGAAGGCTTTGGATAGGATCTGACTGTCCATCCCAGCAAGATTGTTACACCTGAGCAACAAAGAATACAGCAGCTTTTTCATTCTGAGTGTATATTTCAGGGCTTTGAAGGTCGATAAATGGAGCCTATCTTGAAAGTGGACATAAAAGACAAAAAAATTTCAATGAGGTTGCGCAAACACACTCCAGAACTCACTTTCTGCTTCCTGTCCAATTCTATACCTTCAAACTGAAGCTTTATTACTTAAAGTTTATAATAAGGAAGGCTGCAAGTTCAAGCGTGATCTGTAGCTATTCTCTTTCCCACATCTCCATGGTGTACTTCAGGAACTTGTGTGAAAGGTGAACAGTGACGTTCAAGTCAACAAGTGAACATCCTGCTCATCTTGCAACATTAGCTGGAAGGAAATTGTTTTCAAACTGTAGTTTAGTAACTGTTCCTTGATCAAAACCACTAAAGTGCAAATCAAATCCTTATGTACTAATAATTGTGCACCACCGCCACTACAGACCTGGCAATTGTCATTTAAGACACTATTGCCTGAAAACTGTTTGTATCCCGGCTGCAGGAGCTTCCTAGGCCTGCTATGCTGGTGTAGACTTTTGTCATACATCACACTCCATGTGCAATCAGCACCAAAGGTGCACTCAACACCAGAGTATCAGTAAAGCTCCTGTGCAGTAGGAGAAAAGTTGGAGCTGCTGTGTCAATGTGCTGTGAGAGTCTTACTGGATTTGGTGGAACAGAACTTGGCCAAATGCCTCAAGTAGAACAGTAGAGCTAGAATATATGGCAAAAATCTTATCAGAAGAGAATTTTTAAAACCTCATTTAAGACAAAAAGTAGGTGAAGCATGAAGTGTAACCAAGAAGAAATGCTCCTAGGTGTCTTGCATTTCATATTTACTCTCTGACAGTTTATGAGAAACTCTTCTGGAGGACATCTTACTAGCCAAGGACTTTCTGTCCTTTAAAGCTACCAAAATCATGGGCGTTTTGCAGGAGAAATAGAAATGTCCTCTGAAGAATATGTGTGATTGATGGGACAAACCTTATGAAAGGCTGCAAGTGACGTGCAGTCACACATGCCACTTCAGAAATGCAAATGATAAAACAGTGGCTGGAATCAAGGCTCATAATGACTGTTAGCAGTTTCCAAGCTCTCTGGTGCTTATTACACTTTAAAGGAATGGGGAAGGGATATGGTTTTCTGTGGGTGATTAAACATTCGGCTCCGTGCCCTGTGCTCATAATGGATAATTTCCTGATTAACTCTACTGGGACTGGATACCTCGACTGGTTGGACCTAACAAACAGGTATTGTCAGACTTTCGGGAAAAAGGTGCTGGGGAAAATCAAACTCCCTGCTGTAGGTTTATATCCATGATCTGCATTAAATATTCAGATGTTTGAGTTTGGTATTGGCCCCTGATATTCTGTGTCAAACAGCAATGCAGCTGTTTATGCTAAACAAAAATGGGTTCTAATCACATTACTTCCTGTAAGAGGAAATTAGCTCTATGCTGGAAGCAGGAGAAACAGTGACATACAAGAGTAATTTCCACATTTCATTGAATCCAAATGACAAATACTTTTCCTGAAATGAAGAGGAGACTATGCCTTTAATGCAAAGAGAATCCAAGCCTAGGAATAACAAATGCTGAACCCTAATACTGAAGAGAGACTAGGGTGGGAATGGCAGAAGGAGAGTAGAATTTTTGAAGTTCAGAACACACCTTAGGAATTACTAAAGGTATAAACAGACTTGCAGTTCCAACTGTGACTGTCCAAGCCAGCTCAGATCTTGGTTGATAGCAGTTCGGTAAACATCAGGTCCAGAGACATAAGTCAGTCATACGGAGATAGGATCTACCGCTGATGAAGAAGATTGCTCTGGGTAGGAAGTGATTACAAATCACTACGTTAAACTGTCCAGTCACTTTCTTTTGAAGAGTTAAAGATCAGCTTCTTTCTTTTCTCCCAAGTGCACTAAGAAGTTAGCAGGCAGAGGAGATATTATTCAGTGTATAAATACCAAGATAGTTAGGCAGAGATTTACACTGCTGAACAATGGTATTTTAAATTTCAAATTTCTGACAAAATCTGAGATAGTTTATACACATAAAGTGTTGCTTTCCAAAAGTGCTGTAGTTCTACAGGCAAACTATGGAAGCTTAAAAGAGTATGAATTCTGTCTTTGCACCACTGGGCCTTTATAAATCTAGAGAGCTACTTGTGAGTGCTTGGAGAAAATCCAAGGCGCAAGTTCCCAAACTCTCCCTGTCACAGAAGTATTCTGTTTTGCTGTTACATACCTGTGAGGAAAGGGAGAAGGCAAACAGGTCATGCCTGAAGCATTTGTTTGACCTGCTGCTAACTCATGATCAGTGTTACAAAATTCACTGTAGTTAAAGGAAGTTCTCTGTTGCAGGAACTTCCAAATCAATACAATGTAAATTATTCTCTGGGGTTTTCTATTTCATATAGGAATGAAACAACATTAAATGAAATAAAGAAGAGGAAAATCCAGTGACAAGAAAAATCAGTCTGATTTCCCTGAAAATCATTACCTTCCAGCACAATGTTCCCAAGCAGGAAAAGTATATGTTGGAATTTGAGGCCAATGCACCTTCTTTGTCTCCTCATAGCTGTTGTGCTTTGCACCATCTCAGTGCCTCTGAGTTCAGGACCTTGTTCTCTTTGGATCTACATCCAATGCTGAAGTGTGACTCCAATGATTTTAATTTATTCCTGATTTACACTGGTAAGGGGATGATTAGAATTGCCATGCCCATGGAATGTAGCATAGGGTTGCTAATTCTGCTTTGCTTAAATTCATGAAAATACTGTATCTTTGGAAAAGGTGTCATTTTATCCTCCTCCCCCAAGCAGGTAAACCCTAGAACACAGGCTTCTACTTTTGGGACAGCTGAGGGGATGGATACAGCCTGGCCGGGGAGTAAGGGAAGGAGCATGAGCAAGTGCTACTCCTAAGTATCTTCTCCAGTCCTTTCCCTATTCTCAACTACTCTTTTTACTCAGTCCTGGAAGTCTTGCCTTTGTCACACTGAATGAAATATTTTTCTGAGTAACTCTTTTGTTCATGTATTGTAATAGGTTTTCAGTTCCATACGATGATTAATGAAAAAAGGTATCAATCTAATAGGAAAGACAATACATGGTGATACCAGCTGCAATACTGGAAAGTCCCTGAGTAATCCTACTGCAATTAGATTAGTTTTTTTCTTAAAAATGTAGCTAATGCAATTAAACTGGTCTCTTTTGTTCTTTGAAAAAAATCATTGCATGCTGAACGTTGCTGCCTGAACACCCTGACAATGTTTCAGGCAGCATCCTGTCCNTACTTCCTTTTTTGGAGATGATTTCATTTCCTATACAGTTATTACATACATGGGGAAAACCCAGGAATGCACAAAGACAGATATTTTCCATCAAACTCAATCAGTAAATGGCTTTTGTCATATTGTGAATCTACCAAAGGGCACATAAAGGAGGGACTGCAATTCCAGAGCCCTTCAAACTGCTGAAAAATGTGAACCAAGTTCTGAGTCAACCAGAAATATTCTGCTGGAAGGTCAGGGACTGCTGAAGCAGAAGCTCAGCATTGCCATTAGTGAATTTTAGATGTGCAGCTGCAAGCGTGGAGTATTGAATGCACAGCACTAGGACCCAGAAGACCCAGCAGGATGAACACTGGGAAATCAAGCTGGCTGACAGAAAATTCAGGAGAGAGAGGAAGAAGTGCTAGCAATGGGTTTAGATGTGTGATATAATTGTGTATTCCTGGAGCAGCTGCTTGTGCAGCAGGGACATCCACATGCCATGTGCTCTTGAGACAGAACTCCAAAGCGCTTCTCCTGCCTCTGAACCAGCGATTTCACCAGCAGGGCACGTGGAAAAAAACATTCACCAGCAGGGATGTTGCAACTGTGCTTCTCTGCAGCAAGAATCATGGGCTGCACGGAAAGTACAGAAATAGGGATCATCATCTCCTATGCTGTGAGGAAGTGGTGCTGTGGTACAGCAGAGCTCTGCCTCTCATCCTTGTTCTCAGAAGACTGTGCAATTTTGTGACTAATTAATACTCCTTTCTTAAACCACTTGCACAGTGACCTTTGTAACACATGCCCAGTGCAGGACTGATTTGGCAAAGATCCTCCACTCCATACCCAGCACTTCTAAAAATGAACAAATGCTGTTTGCCTTCTTAAAATGAGGGTAAATATCAAACACAAGCAGTTTCAGGAAGAGGAGAGGAGGCAGCCACACAAATTTCAGTGAGCCTCTCCTGAGATGGAGGGCTCAGCAAAACAAGTTAGGCTTGCAGAATTAACTAAACCAAAGAGACATTAACTAAACAAAAGAGAATTAGTATTTTTGGACAGGACTGATCAGACATTGCAGAAGCTCATCAGAAGACAGATACTAGAAGTGACTTTCATGGTTACATTTCTAATTACAGCCCTTTATTTTATATTTTTTATGTAAAAGTCATTCAGTGTGACAGTTGGCAAGCTTAAATTCTTGGGGAGTTTGTTGATATCTAATTAAGGAATAGTGGAGGGGGAAACACAGAGTTATGCCATTTGTAACTGTAATTAATTCTCTGTTATTATGTCTCTCTTGGGCCTCTCAAGTCAGCCTACTTGCCTCAGGAAAGGTTTGCAGTAGAGACCATCTCACCGCCAAAACACAGATGACCCTAAAGACCCCAACTGCCAGGAAAAAAAAAAAAAAANATTGCAGATCAAAAATATGAAGAGATTTGTATACAGGGTCACAGAAGTGTAAGAAATTAAAAGGAAGAGTTTGCCTAAAGGAAATCTGAAGCGATACAGGACTACCCTTTCCTGTTGAACATAATACTCTTTCAAAAAACCCCGTCAGGTCACGTGCACTGACTCAGCTGCTCAGCAATTTTTAAATCATTTTTAACATGTTTGGATGCAAAATTCCAGGCATGAGGCAGGATTACTAAAGATAGTGGTGAGCAATCATTGAGGGAAATGAGGACAGGGCACTGCAAGGAGCCCCCCAGGGGAAAGAAATTCCTTACTGCTCATGTCAGCATAAGGAAATGTAAATTTTCTGGGCACTCAAGTCAGAGAAGGGCAGGAGCACACAGACAATTATCTGAGAAACTACAGTGTTTTCACTTGGGTACCTCAGCCTCACTCCTGCCTCTTGATTAGTGGAATTACTGAATCCTGTACCTACTGGAGCACCTCCAGACTGATCTGAATTTGTCCTGCATTTACCAGTTTGCCGTGTGACTTGGACAGGGACTGTTGGACAACACAGCAGTGTCAAAAGTTGGACGCAGGACAGTCTGCATTCCTGAATGTCATATACTGCTGATAAGCATCAATAGTCAGAAATCTTATTGTTTGGTAGCTGTTAAGGCACTGTCATGCCAAGAAAATTGAAGCTTCTCAATAACTGTATTTATGACCTTTATGACAAAAAAAAGTGTTTATACAGCTGGAGGCTACCAGATATCGTTTATGACACTCATAGTTAAGGCTTAGCAATGGCTCTCTTCAGTCAGAGTGTGTGTGAACTAGAATTCCAGCAGCTTTCAATTCACCTGCCTCACGACTCCAAAACAAGGTCCTTTTAAATCAGTTGGAACAGCAGCTGCTCTCTTTGGCCCAAATAACAAGTTTACAATAAAACATGTGACCTTTTCATTCAGAGTTCATCTCTTCTGACTTCTGTCTGTAATCACAAGAGAGATTTTATCTTTGTCGGCTTTGAGTTTTTTTGCAGGCCACTCCTGAGCACTTGGCTCCCTACATCCTAAATTACAAGTCAAACCATAGCCTTCAGAACACTACTCAGTTGTTCCCACTGCTCCATGTCAAGATTTGTTATGCTGTAGTTATGTTGTCTCTTATAAATGTAAAACACCTAAGCCCTTTCTTTATATTTGAGTAGAAACACACAGAGCCACGAACATCTGGTCTGTCTGGACCAAGAAAGCAGAAATGACGTTTCCTTAAAACAGAACAGGCGGAAAGTTTTGCACAAAGAGGACAAAGGATAAAAGCTTCATTGCATATAGAGCACAGAAAGAATAACTTTTTCTTTGAGATACTGAAAATCATTAGTGAAATTAAAGAGGAATAACACTTTCTTGGATTTATTTGGGAAAAAAAATCCACACTCCTTAGGCAATGCAATTCATCCTTCCATTTTCTCCTTGTATGCAGGCCAGAAGACTTTTCCATTGATGCTCTAGCTTATATTTCTGCAAACAGCTTGCTGTGAGTGGAAATAGTGTGTGAGGGGAAAATAAAAACTCCAGAGTTAGGAACAAACAACCCAGTCTGTGCTGCTGTCAGGCAACAGGACAGCACTTTGTAAAAAGAGATTGACGTGGAGACATGATAAAGGCCTATAGAATTATGAAGCCAGTGGAAATCAGGGATAAGGATCAATATGTACTTCTTGTTTTCCTGTAAAACAATCAGGAGGCAGCAAATGAAATCAGATTCAGACTACTAGGGAAAAGTCTCAAAGACAAGGCTCTTAATCTTTTCTTACACATTTCTAGATACCTGATTGCCATGGTTGAAGAGGACAATCCCTAGGCAGACCTCAGGTCTGACAAGCAAGGCCTGTAATTAGGGGTTTATCTGTTTATCTGTTAGCTAATCCCATTGTAAAGTGACAGGAAAACCAGGTGCGTAATTCCGTAGCTTCTGGAATAGCTACTGTTCACATCATATGCTCTAAGGCTATTTATAAACTACAGACAGTGATAGATATGGTAATAGTAAGTGGAATTCAGTCTGGCATATGTAAATCTCTGAGACCTTCATGATCAGGCAGAGAAAAATAACCTATATTCATATCTGGTCCCATGCTTTGTTCCTTTGACTTCCCCATTACCTGGTAGAGGAACGGTAATGGGAGTCCTTAATGTTTAACCTAAATAAGGCCAACCTGTATTATAGTAGTTGTCTCTACTGTTAAAAGAAATGGTTGAACACCTCTGACTTTGTCTGAATAATCCTTCTTCGTGATTCCATCTTCAGTTTTATTTATTTTCATCATAATCAGAAGAAATCTTCTCTTTACAGGGTCAAATTTCAATTTGTAAAAGTGTCTCATTTTATTTCAGAAGCAGAATCCTACAGCAGCTTTTAGAATTTTCCTTTGCCAAAATTCAAAGGAACAAATAACTAAGAGGTTTTTGCTTCAGAAGAAGCAGTCATCCTCAAAAAACAAAATCCACCTTAGGTTAGGCAAAGCAACTCATCATATCATATTTACATATTCTGCGTGCTCTCAATGGTACTACAGAGTCTCAGTGGTACTCTTGCTTATTTCAGCTAGATTTGAATTCATCAAAAGAATACTGTAAGTATTTCTGCTAAAGTTATCTCAGCATATAAAAAAGGTTTTTTAAAATGTTCATGAATATAAGGACAAGGAGAGCTAGTGTCTATGATTTCCAGAATTATTGGCTCCTACTTTTATCATGTCTTAAAACGGAAAAAAATAAAATTGAAGTCCACAGACACAGAGATGGAAAAGAACAGGGCAAATGCTTTCAGCCTGTGGTGGAAAGTCACAAGGAGGACACAAGTACAGATTAAAATTATCCCAAGAAATTACAAACTCTCTACAGACTCCACAGAGCTCAGTGCAGGGTAACTCTACATGTCTTTACTTAATGAAGTACTTTCTATTAATGAGAAGCAATTTTGTGGTCACAAAGGGAAAGGGGCTTACCCACTCACCTGTGACTCAGTGCACAGCAGCATCTCGCAGGTTCGGAGTTTCCATGGGTATGACCGACCCGTGATGCCAGAGTGCTCCGGGCAGGATATAAACAGGGCTGGCCCCAGAGCACAGGCACTTGCCACCCCGGGATCTGCCAAAGCTCACTCCACCACAGAACAAGGCCCAGGCCACACGAGGAAGACACACTCTTGCATCATGATTGGCAAGACTGTGGCTGTTGTCCTGATCCTGCTCCTGATCTCAGTGCCTGGAACAAAAGGTAAAGAAACCCTTCCTAAAGCTCTCCTGACTAATGGCCCGAGCAAATGCTGGTGGTGAGACGCTGTGCTGTCTTACCAGTGCCGCAAAGGACTCTCCTAATGCTGTCAGCAAAAACCCCATGTTGTGCTTCCTGTGAAAATAGTGAAACATTCCACCTTTTTTTGTTTTCCAGGTGAGGCAGTGCCACGCTCGGCCATTGAACTCCGGTGCCAGTGCATAAGCACCCATTCCAGGTTCATCCATCCCAAGTTCATCCAAAACGTGAACCTCACCCCCAGCGGACCCCACTGCAAGAATGTTGAAGTCATGTAAGTGTTTTGCAAAAGCTTCCTGATTACTTAAAAAGAAGGAAGCAGATTTTGCTCTCGAGAGGCTGTAAGTGTTCTGTGAGCGGTGGGAGCAGCCAGCAGAAGCAGCTGCTCAGGAAGCAGAACAGCAACATTCCCTGCTCCTACAGACGATGTGCTACGTGTTGTGAACTGCGTGTTGTTTTGTCAATCTCCACTTTTTAAACATATGCAATATTTTGACCTAAAGTCGCAGTCATCAGGCATCAAATAACTTTGTAAAACTCTGAATTCTATTGGCTTATGAAAATGCATGGAGCCATGCTGAGCAAGAGATCAGAACACAATTTTTATGTGTTAGGTCAAAAGCATTATCACACTTCTACTCAAGCCAATGAAAAACTACCATTAGCACACAAATCATTCCAGTTGCTTTACAGAACTTTTCCTGTAAGTAAAACCAAATTCCTATGGACTGGGCAGTACAATTTCTGAAATCAAGATGGAAAGATTTAACTCTTCAGTGGAAGACCAATATACAAATACAAAGCCAGTTGGGGGGAAAAAAGCAGTTTTGAAAAGAGGGAGAGTCCTGCAGATGGTTTAATGCATCAAACAAACAGATATGAGAAGATACTAAACCAGTGAAAAAGATCCCTTTATGCTGGGCTGCAGCCTCAATTTATACAGCTTAAAATGGAACATTTTAGTGTATCCCTAGAATGGTGTTATGAGAGAAAGATGATGTTGCCTTGGATTACACTAAATAGCCCTTTTCCCTTCCTTTCTTCCCTGTTGCAGAGCTACCCTGAGAGATGGCAGAGAAGTGTGCCTGGAGCCCACTGCTTCCTGGGTGAAGCTGATAATCAAGACAATTCTGGACAAGTGAGTCATTTCTCCTTAATATGCACAGCTTATTGATGCTCTAGCTTGTATTTCTGCAAACAGCTTGCTGTGAGTGGAAATAGTGTGTGAGGGGAAAATAAAAACTATTTTAACTGTTTTAACTGTATTTTAACTGTGCTACCAAACACGGATGGTGTGAAGTGCTCCAAAATTCTGTCTCCTTGGGCAGGTATTACCTTCTGTGTTCACTAATCATGACAAACACTGTAATTGCTTTGAGCCTTAATTATAGCATTTGCTATTGAAGCCTTACTGTGCCACACATCTCGGGGATGTGTTACCTTCCTCTCCCATAAGGCACAAGCATTTTGAAAACCTGCAGCCTGACTGCTCAGAAAATCCAAGCATTCATTGACTGGTTTTCTCATGCTTGCAGTGGTAGAAAGCAGCAATCAGTTTTTCAAATTAATGGCATATAGATAAGTGGGGGGGAAAATCAGGCTCCAGTTGTCAAGTGAAGCATCAAACTATGGAAATTCACTGCTATTGAATCCTTTTGGGAATGTTATGACGTACCAGTGACTCTTGGGTTCTGTCACAGCTTTTTAGGGACTTGGGCAGAGAAGCACAAAGTGGTGGATTTCAGCTGACACCAGCAAGTTTTACCTGTTGTATGGTTGATTTTTTCCATCTTCTTTCTTTCCTTTTCCATCTTCTTTCTTTCTAGGGCCAACACCAAACCTTAGACAGTGTCCTAAAACAAAGAAGAAAAATGTCCTGACTCCTCCAGCGAGGCAAAAATAGAGAAGACACTCACCCAACCTCTAAGAGCTCACCTCCTCCTGCCTCTTGCATTCACAATGTCACACCATTTAGAATATGTATTCCCTGGTTTGTAGTTAGTTGACAACAATACTTTTAGTCTTTTAAACAGGTCTCATTATGTAGGAAAGAAACCACTGCCATGTCAACAAGAGGGCAGAAAAAATGGCTTGTGAAGGAATATGGAGATGATTCTGGAATAATTTTTGCCAAACACAACTGGAACAGTGCAGTGCATGCCCAGTGGAGCTTTCATTAGATGACTCCTTCCCTTTTTGCTGACAGTTTAGGAAAAGGCCAGCAACAACTTCTCCCCAGCAAAGCATGGACAGGTAACTCCAGCTGTGCCTGGGTCACTGCCACTCACAGTGGGCTGCTGGCTGAAGAGGGGAGCTTCCAGAATTAACATGTCAAAATTCTGATACATCAGGTTTTGTGTCATCATTTTCAGGATATTATTTATTGTGAATGAATGTTGTGAAGGTATAAACATATATTTTAATGCCTTTAATATTTTGGCTATAAAAAAACACTTTATTTATAGAATAATATTTATTTATTTATTTATTTATTTATTTATTGGATGTGTTTATGTTTATATACCTAATAAATGCTTGTTGAAATGTTTTCACTTCCATATTGTTTGTTATTAATTTTCTTGCTGGAATAGAGAACTGAAAAAAAGAGGAAGCATTTTCTTTCTGTTTGTATCACATAATGGGTTCCCAGAAGAGCAACGGGCGGGTCTGAGTTGTGGGGGGCCGGCAAATTAAAACAGCAAGTTGTTGCCTCTGTAAAGTGTAGATAATTAACAATCAGCAGAATTATGAAAGTTATCTACTTTCTTCCTCTTTTCTTGTCAGACTCAGTGTTTTCAGAAGGCTGGACAATAAAATCCCCAGATAGTAATGAACAAATACTGGTTAGTCACAGAAATTGCAAGGCCATAGCAGTGTGGTGCTCTGACAGCACAGCAGCTGAGAACACGGCAATGAACAAGGGTTTTCATTAACTTAAATAAACGGGAAAATCTGATAAACATTAAGGAAGTCACTGAGCATCCTCCCTGATTCCCAGTCATGAGGGAGGACTACATCAGGGGAAACCCTAAGAAACAGAGCTCCAATTATATGGCCTCACATCTACCTGCAGCACAGCAATTTACAGAGGAATGTTGAAATTCAAGCAGTGGGCACTTGAGAAGTGGGAAAGTTGAGCAAATATTTTGGTATTTGTTTAGGTTTGGTCTTTTCCTACAAGGAGCCACTCCATATTCTGCACAATCAGCTCATGTTTGCTCATGGTGCAAGACATAAAGGGAATTTTTTGACACTGTTTGAGCAAGTTCTTGTGCAAGAGGACAACTATTCTGACCACACTTTGCTCCCTGTCCCCATATTTGCCCCTGTCCCAATGCACAGCTTTGCACAGCCTGCTAGACCTCAGAATGGGAAGGAGTCAAAGTTTCTCAAGGAGACAGGTTGTTCAGACTTGTCTTACAAGTCTAAGCCTTCCTGTTTCCTGAGGGATTTTAATAAGCTACCTTCTCAGAGACATAATTTGGAGATGAGAATGTCGCAAGTATCAGCGAAGAATGGGGAGAGGTTGGGAAGGACCACTTGGTCTGCACAGCCATAAAAGTAAGGGTGTATCCTAAAGGACTGGCATCAGTTTTAGTGTAATACACATACACATAACTTTTGTCACCAGCAAAATCCCAGTCAAGTTATTGGGAGCTGAACCATGGCTGAGAAAGTGCTTTTCTCATCAGTTCTTCTGTCCAAAATGTCAGCAATGGCTGCACTTGTAGGACCCTGGGCATCTGCACCTTCCTCCACAGGCTCATCAGTGAGATGTGATTCCAAGGGTAGAAATGACAACATATCACACCTCTGCTCTGTGTACAGTCACAGAATACCTTCTTTAGAAGCACAACATCCACACTCATGCTTCCAAAAATGTGTTTCAGTGCCCTTGAAGACTGCTAAGAGAAGCAGTGTGGCTCTCCTGACTTGGTGTCTACCTTCACCAGTCTGGGCTGCTCTTCCTTGTCAGTAGAAGATGCTTATGACATGTGTTTATCTGCTGTCTTAAACACCTGTGGTTATTCTAAATGCACGAGGTTAGAAAGAAAAACAAGCAGCTTCCTAAGGGCTTATTTTAACCAGGTACCATTGTAGCCCTTACTGCCAGATATTTTCTCCTTTCACATTCTGAACAGATGAAAGCTTCAGAAGAGTTTAAAGTGACTTTGGTGACAATGCCTCAGTCATTTTAAGCTCATAATTTCCTGCTTAATGACTAGAGAGACTTTTCAGTACAGAATAAAGCAGCTAAATCCAAACTGAAAAAGACAAAATCCTTTCAGAGAACAAGAGACTAGTTGTGTCTTGTCTTCATAAAACACTGACTAAATTACTTCATTGTATTCCTATCAAAATATAGTGTGTAAGATTGGGATGAAAAGTTGTTATAATTATGCTGGGTAAATGTTTTTGCGCAAGGCACTTAAGCATGATTGCAGAGACCTGAGCAGAAATTCTACATTCACAGAGGAGGGTAAAGTCCCTTTATTTTGTCTCTGAGGGATATCTGATAATGTATTGATTTCCAAGTGCAAGCTTAGCATTGTTGGCTAAAGCCAATATCCCAGGAACAAGTGCAAACAGAAAGTGATGGATAACAAGAATAATTTAAAGAATAATTGAAAATATACAGCAGCAAAAGCTAGAGAAGTTTGAAGTGCCACTGAATGGATTGCACAGGGGTTCGGATTTCTTATGCAAGACTCTCATGTGCTAGGAAACTTACATGTGCAGAGCCCACCTCTCAGCACTCAGGCTGCTGGGAGTGAACCTTTCAGGTATAAAACCTGGTGGGAAACAGCACCAGAGTGGGACCTCTGTCAAGAAGAATACGTGCACAGCAATGGATGGCAAATCTGTTGCTGTCACTTTGGTTCTCTGTTTGGTCTCAATGGCAGGGTCAGAAGGTAAGAAAATTATTTCTTAAAAGTCATGTAAGCAATTAGTAAGTATACACATGCAAATGCAAGTGGGCTTACACTATGTCCATGATGACTTTTTGCAATAGAGGAGCATCCTCAGTAAACTGTCATTCGGAAGTAGAAAGGAGCATTTGTACCTGTTAGGATGCCGTGGATGTTTCCAGGAGTAAAATATGCTTCTGTCTGCAAATGAGTTTATTCCTATGCCACAATATATGCTTGCCTCTAGATTTTAAAAAGTGTTTGAATTAAAACAGGGCCTTTCCCCCTAAACATGTCCATATAGCTCTTCTTTTACGAATGATAATTTTATCCTTTTTGTGATTTTATTCTTGGTAGGCAGGTTGATGACAGAGCAAGAATTATCCCATTTGCAAGAAAGAATAAGAAATATGAGTAGATGATCATGGCAGAAATTTAGCAATCCAAGTTTAAATTCAAATGCACCTGCACACCAACTGTTCTGTTGTGCAGATGCAGTTAATTTTATCTCAGCATCCAGCAAATCAGAGTGTCAGAAGAACAAGAATGAGGCTACAGGAGGGAATACAGTTTGCTTCGGAGGAGAATAAAGAGATTGTTTATGTACCTAGATATAATAGAGTTTTGTTCCACAGGTAAGGTCCTGAAGAGGACAGATGAAAGAGGCTCCCAATGCCAGTGCATAAGCACTCATTCCAAGTTCATCCTTCCCAAGGCTATTCAGGATGTGAGATTAAGCCAAAGAGGACCTCACTGCAAAAATATGGAAATCATGTAAGCACTTTTCCTAAATAGCATCTTGCTTCCTACAGGAGGAAGCGACTTGGCATTTCTCATCCTAATTACTTATGTACTTTGAGTGACAGGATGTTTCCCTAGCAAAGCCTCAGAGATATCAAATATCAGGAATGAGGCCTTATATCCAAAGGAATAAGCTAATTCCCAGCCTGTTACAAGCAGCTTCCAGACAGTATTTTAAATATCTTTCTGCCGTTATCTTACTTATGTGCAACATCAGAGGGGAGAATCAGATCCCCGCAACACAGGGCACAATTAATGACAGCCAACAAAGAATCAAAGATACAAACTTGATCCTCTTGACATGAATTAAAACAATTTCCTCTCACTTGCCCTGCATGTGGCCAAGTTTGAAAGGCCTCAAGTTACTTCCTGTGTCGGAATTGCACATGGAGCATTTCCCTGTTTGAGGAGTGGGGAATTTGGATTATACTCCATGTGGGCACAAAATAAAAGATACAGTAAGCTTAATTTAAAACCACTCCTGGAATTAGTCACAGGAACCAGACCAGTGCAGTCAATAAACAGAAGGGCTCTGTCAGGCTTGTATGCTTTTCGCTATGGTTTCTTAAGCAAATAATTGTTTTACAATCACACCCTCTGTACAGCACTGCATGGCATCCCATTCCACCTCACTAGAAATTGGTAATTGAAACCAGATTTGGTTTAAAAAAATACTTGTCAAGATAATTAAGTTCCTGAAAGATCTGCTAAAGTACTGCCAGCTAGAGAACTGAAACCAAAAAGAAAATTTATTAGGGTCATAATAAGATTATAGCATAAACACCTGTACTAACATAATTCATAAAAACCCCCAAACACATAAGACAAAACCAAACAGATCCCTCATCTACTGGCTAAGAGAAATTTCCAGCCATTAGGAGAAGTGTGAGGGACACACCTGGCCCTAAATTCTCTGCTCCTTTCTCGGCAGAGCCACGCTGAAAGATGGCAGGGAAGTCTGCGTGGAACCCACTGCACCCTGGATCCGGCTCACAGTAAAGGCTCTGCTGGCCAGGTAAGCTCTTTCCTTTCCTAGAACACCTGCACTTAAAAGCTCATTTTAGATGGTTACTTAAATTCTTGGCATGCAAATGTTCACCCTCTTCAAGCATTAATAATTCTTTCCATCAGTTCTCTCTAAAGCAATAGTTCTACATGCCTGAGGAGTGAAATAGTTTCCTTTGATATCGTCCTGGTGTGTTAAACCACCCAAAAGGCCATGGCTATGATGCCCCTAAACCTCTGCTGAGAGACAACACATTTTGTGTGTTTGCCACTTCCAAAAATCAAGGTCTCAAAGACTCACTTCCTCTTTCTGGGTATGATTCAGACATGCAGCTGCCATTTCCTAGAGCTTCCACTGATGTAGACAGGGACAGGCAAATCCCTACTTTGCACACAGGCAGACAGAAGTTCTTTCTGTTGAAGCAGTTCATGCAGGAACAGTTTTGTTTTTTTGGTTTTTTGAGGGAAGGTTTGTTTGTTGGTTTTTTTCTTTGCACTAATGTCAATTGGTTGGTGCAGTAAAAATAAGTCGTTAATGATTTGTGGGCACATATTGCTCTCCCTTAGCTTGTATTAATAGTAATTGTTTCTTTAATTTCTGAATTCACTTTATACTTAACCTAATTACAGGGCCAGAGACAATGTTGAGTCACCAGTCAAAGAAAAGTCAAGGAAGAATAAACATTGGATTTCTGCAAGTATATGAAATAAGAGAAAACATTGCTGCTGAGAATGCCATCATTCCTGATGAGGAGGCCCTCTGCTACATTACTAAAGTTGATTATCTTTCTTTCCCTGAGGTGGTTGCTGATTCATCTTATTTTCTTTGCTGTTGCTCTCTCTAAATTTCTGTCTGTGATAGATCAAGGAGTTCAAGGTTAATAAAAGTGTTTAAGTGTTGTAAGGATGAGAATAAACAAGATTAAATTAGCTACCCCTAAATGGCCTTACTTAAACAAGAAACAGAATGTATACAATTAGCAAAGACATGAATAAACACATAATAAGGAAGCATCTGTAGCTTTGAAAGATATCAGCTCTTATGCACTTGCTGAAGTTATTTGAAGGTGAAAACAAGACCATGGAGGTTCAGGTCTCACAGGTAGAGTCAAACTTCCCCTCTGAAATACTTTCACAGCCCTCACTAAACACTGGAAATAATGAGGCTAAGAGACGTGTCTCAGAAATGGATCAGGAAGAGGTGAATACGCAGAGATGAAGGGCAGAATGAAAAGATCAACTTTCAGGGGCACATAGAACATCATCCGTGGATTCTTACACCACCTTGTGAGGGGTCCTTTTTGGTTTGGTCATCCCACATGGGATCTGGCAAGGTCATTTGCCATGAGCTGAAGTACTCTGGTGATGCTAAATGATTATGTGAAAACAAGGCTCATCTATAAAGAACTTCAGAAGTTGATTCACTGATTAGGCAACAAACTACCAGGTGAAATTCCCTGCAGGAAGTAGGCAAAGTGATTGACATAGGAAAAAATTACAAAGCTCCCATAGAAGTAAAATATTCTAGGCTGACAATCAGCACATAGGAGAGAAATCTCAGGATGCTGCTAGGTGTATGGTAGGAATATCAGATCAGGGAATGAAGAGTGTTTAGAAGTGGCTTTAGCTAAACAGTGTTTGACTGGGTGTAAGGACAGTGCAAGCAAGCACAGGCTGATAATTAAACTACCTGCTGTCTCATCAACAGTTCCAAGTCACTGTAATAGCCTCAGGGTAAAAATTGGGAGCTCACAGCTTTCAGAAGGGAGCAGCTAAAAATAGAGACTACCTCACCTGTGTTACTTCTATTTGTTGTGCTGCAGTTGCCACTCACAGACAGGAAGATGAAGGCAGAGAGACACATATATACATATATACCAAAGGTTCAGAAGTCATATTTCCAAAGAAAATAACACATTATTTATTTCAATATAACAGAAAGTATTAGGTCAATTTTTTTCTCTCATGTTAGTTCACAGACTAGTCTGAGTTGGAAGGGACCCAGAAGGATCATCAAGTCCAACTCTTAAGTGAAAGGCCAATATGGGGATTGAAACTGTGACCTTGGCATTATGAGTACCATGTTCTATCTGACACCCTAATAGACCACATTATTACTTTTTTTTTTAACAAAAGGATTTTTCAGTTTACGTATTTATTCTGTGTTGTTTTTCCAGGGTCCAGGGGAATGCTTGTATGGCTAAACATTAATGTTAATGTGTTAATTCCCACTGATTTATGGTTAATTTCTTTATACAGTCAAAAAGATATTTTGTCTTTGATTTGCTTCACACTGTTTATGGCTGGCCATATAAATCTAATTTCTGAGGTAATAAGTGCTGAAGTGCAGATTCTAGCAACACTCATCAGACTAGACACATATGATGAGAGTGATGGAGGACTCAAAAATGCCATGAGTGCCATGTGGGATTCAATCTTGTGAGCCCCAGGGTGGGAGGTAGGGTTTGAAGTTTGACCCACAGCAGCCCCCTCACCAAAGCAGCTGTGGACTCAAATCTGACTCCATGAGCTGACTGAACACATCTGCTGTTCCTTCCTGCTGCTGCACCATCAGGTTTTGATGAGCAGCGGGAATTTGACCTGCCCATCAACTTGGGATCCATTGGATCATCAAATTTACATATCACACTTTTTGTGCCGAACAGATCTCACTTATAGAAGCCAGAGATGAAGGTGTGATGTGTGTTATGGCCACTGACTGCTTCTAATTTAATCAAAAATTCCTGGCACTAACTTCTTAAAACTTACCATGTTTTCTCCTGCCACTTCCAGGTCTTATTTGCATGGTCAGAAAATGCTTCTGGCCGAGCTGATGAGAGGCAAATGCAAGTATGCAATAAATGCAGCCTTATAGGGCAGGTAAAGCCCAGGTGCTGGTGCCTAACAGTTCTCTAGGTGGACTTAATATCTCTTCTGTTCATAGATAAATTTTATTTGTAGTATGTACATTTGTTAATATTTTCTAGTGTTCTATATTAACACTACAGGTAATATGAATACATCCTTTTCTAATATTACTCGATACCTTATATTAATATTTTCAATACATTTTCATATTGAGTTGGAGAAAATTAAACATTTCATTTAATCCATAACAATTTTTAAGTGGAAGCTACAACACAGAATTGACTCTTTTCGAGCAGAGCTGATATATGCATCAAAAATAAATATGCAATCACATACTACTATTTTTTTAAATACATATATTAAAAGAAAAAGCAACTTAAAAGCTGTACTGCTACTCTGTGATTCCAGAGGGATTCAGGAAAGTCCAGCACTTGCTGTGATCTGACTAAGGCTACATAACCACCTATAAACAGTGAAGTTTGAAAAACCCAACAAGCTGACCTAAGCCTTTCTCCTTTCCTTGCTAACACTTCATCCTATAGCAATTCTGATGTCTAGCAGATATTTTTTTGCTTTTTATGTATCTGTTCCCTAAGCTTTGCCTCATTGTAGACTTCCACAAGTGTTTGCACAACATTGGGCACAGCCTCTGAGCAGTGGAAGTGATTGTTCCCTAGCTCCTATATTTGTTCCTTCAGCTCTCTGCAGCTCAAGTAGAGTGGCAGCTGAGTGCCAAAGCATTTGTAGGGAAAAGGAGGTGGTTTCAGAAGACAGAGTGCATTTTTCCCTGGGTACAAGAGTAGCTGGAGATAGGAGTTGACAGACAGGCTAAACCCTCATTCCAATGAAAGCTTTGTCTCCTGGGCCTCTGGATCTTGTGTGCTGTGCACAACTTCTCAAGGGAGAGGATGGAATTTGTCTAAAACAAGACAGGTTCTTAATTTTGTTTAGAGCAACTTTAACAGCGCGGGAGCTGGAGCATTCCTCTGGACCTGGAGCGACTCAAATCAATAATGGACTGAAGCTCTCAGCCTCAGTACACCTGAATCTCCCTTAGTGCATCCTTTGTGCAGGGGCATCCTTTGCTACACACAAAGATTAATGGATCACAGTCAAGATCCTAAAAGATGCCCTTTTGACTTTTGTGCTCATTAGACAGGGTCATGAGTCATGACAAACCACTAGTTTCCATCCTGCAACACGGAGAACACAAGCTATATCCTGCCTTAGAACATAGGCATGGGAGGTATTTGCTTCCTTTTCAGTAGTCTTTCAGTAATCAGACTGTTGTGCAAGCGTTGTTTTGTTCACTGCCAGCATGGTTGTTACAGGGTTTAGCATGGAAGGTCTCTGCTTGCGGCAGTATCAGCTCACTCAGTGACTCGATCCTTCAAAAGGAGCAGCAATTCCATTTGCATAAGTCATCTCTGATGGCTGGCAGGAAAAAAAGCTGCCAGAACCCCATAATGGATTTGTAGTTCCCATGACAAAAGCCTGGACGAGATCCTGGGCACAGTGTGGAAGGGATGTAGGGAGAACTCGGGCAAAACATGGCACTCCCAGAAACGCAGCTTAGGAGTGCCTGGCCTTTGGGCTTCATGTCATGCCTCAACATTTTGACACCTCAATTTTCTCTCTTACTCCCCCTTCACACAGTCCCAATGAAACTGCAACATTGGTGGAAAAGTGCAGGGATTTTTATTCCATTACAAACATTCTGCTGTTTTAGACAGATACTCACTCTTTGTTCAGGGGCAGGGTTCATTGTAGGTGGAGCAGGCTCTTGGCTTCACTTCTGCCCTGGGGATTTCTGTGGATCCGTTACTGCCACACGCAGGAAATAGCTCAGCCTGGTGGTTAGGAGCACAAGCACTCGCTGATTTCACTGGGGGATTTGAAGGGGAATTCTCTCTTATTTCCTCGAATATTAATAACATTTCAGCACACACCAAAATTATATAATAAGGCTGCAAATAGTAACTAAGAAAAGTGGGATTTCTAATCAAATGTTAATTTAACCTCTGTGTGTGTGCTTACACATGTGGAACGGACACAGAGAGAAATCAAAAGAAAGAAAAAAAGCAGCAAAACCTTCCAAATAAACTGGTTAAAACTCCAACATCTACAGTCTGGCACCAGTGAAACCACGTGTTAATATAACACAACATATACATCATATAGAACATTAGCAATAAAACATAACCTTAAGTTCCTAGCAAAACCCTCTCCTGGTTCACACCTTCAGAGAACTAAATGTATTTTTTATTGGAGTTTTCCAAGAGACATAGCTAAGGAGCGGCACCATCAGGAGTCAGAATCAGTATCTTTTGTCAACTTAATATTGGGTAAGAGGTAGGATAGACAAAGCTACTGGATCTTTTCCTGGGACAGCCCACACAGTGATGGGAAACAAATGAATTTTTATCACAAATAAAAGGAACTCCTTTTATCAAGTTAATGACAAGAGGTACACAGGAAACTACAATAAATTATGGGCAAACTATTCCATTCTTACTGTAAATAAATTGAAATGCTTTACCTGCTAAAGATGATTGAGTTTCTATGAAGTCCCCAGATTTGGGGAGAAGTACCTCATTCAATCCACAGATCCCAAAACCACAAAGCTTTGAGTCTGAAGACAATAAGCAGCAGAAGTCATCATGTCAAAAGGATGATATTTTTACTGCACTGAAACAGAAGGCTTTCTCCTAATCACACACATTGCAGCTGGGTTTAAAAATACAGATCTTAATTTAAGCAGAAGTTCAGCCTTTGAGCCCATCTTCCCTTAGAATTGTCTCCCTTGCAAGGTATTATCCCCAGCCACAGCAAATAAAAGCTGAGCAGCAAGGTTCTCTAAGAGAAAATTCTGTACAGTGCCTTAATTCTCACTCTTGTGTCCCTTTGCTAGGACCTAGGGTTGCTGTCACTGAAAAAGATTTCAGAAAAGACTTATTAAAAATGTCTGGCCTTACAGAGGAAACAAAACCAGTTGTGTTCAGCAGGTCATGCTGTTTAGTTCGCATATAAAGCATCCTCTGTTTATCATTCATTAACATGTGTAACATGAAAAGTAGAGGCATGATTTTCAAATCCATTCAGAATTCAATACCTGCTTCCCACAGAACGCTTTGAATACTGCAGCCTCAATTCCTTACTAGAAACAAAGAATTAGTGATGAATTTACTTTGTATCACGCCCATTGAACAGAGGGAAAAAACCCTAAAATGAAAATCTTTTACATCAATTTAATGCTGAGCTAAAATCCTGACCTAGTAAAGAGCTTCTCAGTAATTTCAGCACTGCTTGAATTCCACTCTGGTGGCTTATATCAGGTAAGCAGAAACTGTCACTGTAAGAGGGAATAAGAAATTCAGTATCTCAAGTATAGACCTGATATATCTACAAAGAACAGTTATAACCCTGAAGAAAATAATAAGTGATAACATAAGTGTAACTGAAACTATTCTAAAGTTATATTATTAAATAAGCGTATGCTTTAGAAAAAGCAAAAATTTACATGTCTACTGAAGTAATTGGAATGTGTGACTATCATAGACATATTTTAATAAATAAATGCATTGTATCATTATCTGCAGAATAATTCCTTGTCATCTAGGAAGAAGTTTCACAACAGTCATGTGACTCATTTTTACTGCATCTGGGAAATTCCTGTAACGCAATCTCTGTGCCAGCAGAGTACAGAGGCTGGGCACAAAACAGTATATAAGCAGGATTCAAGAATGCTCTCACACAGCAGGAATCAACAATCCTTTGGGACTCAAGGTCACAGAACTAGACCTAAACAACCCAGCAGAAAACTCCCTCCCCACCATGAACAGCAAACTCGTAGTTGTCCTGGCTCTTTTCCTGATCTCGGCAGCTGTGTCTCAAGGTAAGTAAAGCTTCCCAAAAGTCCTCTTCGTGCAGTTTTGTTAAGGCATCAACTGAGATACTTGTCCTTGCAGAATAGCTTTCTATTTGTCTCACTAAATTAGTTCCTTTTGAGAGATTTTCAGCACCTCTCTTCAGTCAGAAATCTACCGTGTAGACCTTGGACTGAAGAGTTACTGACATCTTGTGGGAAAAATTTTAAGGATGAAACCTGCATTTGCTTTGTTTCTGTTTCACTTGAAGTGTATGTGGCTAGAGACAGTTTCTTCTGTGGCTAGAGACAGATTTTTTTTTTTCTGAATTGTTTTAATGTTTCTCTCCCTTCCCACACAAATAACAGTTTATCATTTCCTATTTGTTGCTTAGTGACCATGCTGCCTCAAAAAGTAATACACAGTTGGAAAGGGAGAGCAAACAATATGAACACAGAAACATGGGCAAAGCTCCAATTAATGAACAAATTAGGCCTCTGTCTTCTGCAGGGTGACAAAGTTTTTTGATCCAGATACTAAAACAATGCAATTAACCATATCCTGTAGTCAGTATGGTTAGTAACCACAAAATATGTGGATTCATTTTTAAAAGATTTGTTAATTTATTTCCAAAGTACTTGGGCATCAGCTCCCCTGAAACCTAAGCAACCCTCCCTATAACATGGGGGTTTAGGCAGCTTGGACAAATGCAGTGTTTTAACTGAGGATGTTGTTACAATAGAGCAGCAGTGCTTTATGTCTGATACATTGACCATAAGACCACCGTGTCAAACTCCGATCTGCCTTTTCTGCTCACAGGTAGGACTCTGGCAAGGATGGGAACTGAGCTCCGGTGCCAATGCATAGCCACTCATTCCAGGTTCATTCCCCCGAAGTCCATTCAGGATGTGAAGCTGACACAGAGTGGCCCCCACTGCAAGAATGTTGAAGTCATGTAAGTAGCTCAGCAAGAGGTTCCTTCCTCTTCCCCTGCGCTGCTGCCACTGCTGCCGGGCTTTTAGGCTTCACAAGTACCACAGTCAGCATGCTGACCTCATGCAGCCAGACGTGGTTTTTATTTTGAGAGGGATGGTTTTAGGAGAAACACCATGTTTTTCACCGTCTCGTTTTTCACCTTACATATTCTTGAACTGACCATTTTTTATCTGTCAGGGGACATATTAAATATTTCTAGTAGTAGAACGTGGAATTTCATGGACTTGTCAGCTCTTAGTACGCAATGTAATGATGTACTTTGAATCCTGCATTTATTAGGCAGGCAGTCTCAAGGAGAAAAACTAAGTTCCAACAAGCAGATTTAGGGAAACAATGAACAAACCTAACCTGGTCTGAACAGCACATAAAGGACTAAAATATTAAAGTCCTTATTCTGTTCAAACACCTTTCCACCACTGGAGATTTCAATTGTTGTGTAAGAAAGCTTTAGTAATATAAACAAATCCAAAACAAGTATTCATATATAGAGAGAAAGATTTTTGGAAATGCGTGACCTCTTTGAGAGCAGACACAGAGACTCACACAATTCTGGATGGTTCTGGTCTCCTCAGTTGTGTAACACATAAAGCAAAACAGCCAAGTCTAACCTGGAGTATTTGGGATGAATTTATACTATCTCATCTAAAAATGCAAGATTACATTCTGTGAGTAAATCAAATCCATGTAGTAGTTTCCTGACTTTTCTTTATTCCCTGTTTTGCAGAGCTACTCTGAAGGATGGCAGGGAGGTGTGCTTGGAGCCCACTGCTCCCTGGGTACAGCTGATTGTAAAGGCAATTTTGGCAAGGTAAGTCTCATTCCCTCTCTATCTGGGCAGTTGAGTGGCAAACTTCCTAGAAAAAGACAGTTTGTAGGATTCCATAATGATACTTCTCATTCTTTCTTAATCAGATTAAAAGAACAGGGAACTTCCTGCTTAATTCTAGAATCAGTCTTAGTTTTTCTGACTATGCTCCAAGGTGATATGCCAGTACTAAACCTCTGAGTACCAGCAACTCCATCTGCAGGGAAGCACAGAAGTGTCTGTCTCCCTTTGAAAAATAAGGCTTTTAAAAAGTCATCTTCCCCTTATTTAGTTGTTAATTTTGAGCTAACAAGGTTCTTGCTGTGAGTAACTGCAGAAGCTTGTGCTGCAGAGGTTTCCCAGCTGGATGCCAGACGCACACACTGGGATTTCAGTAGCTGCTTTTGAAACATCAACTTTATTCTCCCTCTGCTTCATGATAACACCAAGAATTGGAAAGAGACCCCCACATCCTAAATTGTTTGTGCAATGCTAAGCAGTGGTAACTTGAACTTTCTTTTAATTATCCTCTTTCCTCACCTCTTAACAGGGCTCAACAAAATTCTGACTCTCCTCTCTAAGAAACACTGGAACAGAAAAAATCTGAGAACTGCTTCTGCTCCTCTGTCAAGGGAAATGTTTGGGAAAAGTGTCATTCAAGCAGTGCACCATCTTCCACATCCTGCATCAGTGTTATGATGTTAATTATGGATGGTTTTATTTAATTATCTATTTATTTAACTGTGTGTATTTAAGGAAGTCTTTCACAATGGTCAGTGTTGTCAGTGGGACACGCTGCCCATGACACTGAAGGAAAAGTGGTTTGCTGAAGGAGATTGAGAACCCTTGGCAGCCACTTTAGCCAAACATATGCAGTGAGGTGCAATGCACCTGCAGCACAGCTTATTTACACTAAGCCTGATGATTTTGCTATTTCACCAGCAAACTGATGAATCCACCTGCTCCCCTGGAGTGCACCAGTATGTTGTGTCAACAACAGCTCCCTGAACCACAGTCAGCCTGTGGCCAGACTGTGAACTGTAATGTCTAACTTGAAAAACCTAACTTACGGAATGTGTAAGGCTGCATTTGATATTTATGTATTGTGATTTCTATGGTATTTATAGATGTATTTATTGACAGTTTTTATGTAAGAAAGAAAACAATTATAATTTATTTAATTTCTACTGGATTTTTCATTCCTGCTATTCATTTCTGGAGAAATATTCAGTCTCATTACTCTGTACTTGATTGTATGTCTATTTAGCTACTCCATCAGCTAATGGAAAAGCTGCATTTTACATGCATAGAGTTTGATTGTGAGAGTGTAATTAATCCTATAAATGTACTATTAAAAGTTTTATATTAAAAAATTGTTATCTTTTTGATCTTTTAAATTTTTATTTGCTTTATTTGAAAATTCTGCTTTATTTTTGCTAGCTTGATTTCTGGAACTGAAATGAAAATTTTTAAGTCCATGGTACCATAACTCCCCCTTTCTATGGTAACTTGGCACTCCTGGCTACACTAACAGACTCTTAGGGTGGAGTAAGTGGCTCACTCCTCTCTTCAGGCTGTTCCCAATCCATGGGGACTGGCGGACTCTAGGGAAAGGCCCCTTCTTTAATTCCCTTGCAGATAAAAGGGTTTTACCCTCAGATACCTTAACACCTCTAAGTGCCCATTCAGCCCCACAGCTGTAAATATTTACAACAACAAAAAGGCCAGCATCTGACCATCGAAATGGCAATTTGTGACCTTTACTTTGGGTACCCAAAGGGCAAGCACGTGTCCTGGTGTAACAACTGCTTCTTATTCTGATCCCTGAAATGCAGCGTGTTGAACACATGATGCCTGCCTCTCTTAAAAATCTTCCAAAAGGAAATGGGGAATAAGAGAGAAAGGGCATAAGTGTAAAGACTATTGCTTTTAACTAGAGTATAGCTGATTATTTGAGGGATGCACACTTTTATTTCACTTTTATCTACAATCTAGATAGTAATAAAACAGCAGAACGATTTTTGCTGGGTAACTTTGTGATCATAAAGTGAGACAGCTGTCTCTGGCTTGCTTCTCCTTGAAGACCTTTCTCAGTAAGATTGATGCTGGTCCTCTCCTTCATCATGGTTATTCTGGCATCAGCTAGAAGAGTTCTGCCACTTTAAACAATGTGTCCTGTGGCTCTCCAGCTATCAGGCCATGCAGAAGCCACGGGGGAGAACTGCACACTTTGGAAACGTGCAGACTGTGCAGTCAGTGTCTGTGTGTATACATTTGCATATCTGTGCAACGCAGCAGGCAGCTGGCCAGTGGATGATTAGGGGTCAGGACATTTGCACCACAGTGAAAGGATGGACCCTGAGATTTCACTGCAGCTAACCACTTGTCCATCTCCTCCTTTTCCCAATCTCATCGAAGCTTCTGCTCCCCTTGGTCACTTTATTTAGCATATAAACTGTCTTTCTACAAGACTGTCAGAAGACCATTCCACTTTACAACTGCCTTGTGCATCCATCACCTTCCTTTCATTTCAGAGCCCTCCACATAATGAAATGCAGCGGAGATGTTTACATATCCTTTCTGTCCTCCACTATTCTCTTGGCCCCTTACTTCACCTTCCTTCCAAACCACTTCTACCTCCTTCTTTCACCAACAGGTTCATTTGGGGGGCAAGAGAAGTGGCAACTATCAACTGACCAAGCAATGACTTCCTGTTGTTTCCCAATCCTCAAACTCCCTTTCCCATGCCTGATTGCTGGAGTTCTGCTCTTGTATGGAGAACTGCAATTTGTCCCCTGGAGTTTCCATGGTTGGTGTCCTTGTAATAATGAAAGTATATTTCTCTCTAATGTATAAACACTGCAAACTATAGAGGAAGTCATGAGAAGAAATACTGGAAAGTCCCTGAAAAAGACTTCTTAAAAGGACAGAGAATTCAAACATGAGCCTCTTGGCCTCAGCTTCTCAGTCTGTGCTGAATTTTGGCTAACATAAACATCCTGGGTTTGTGTTAGGTGACAAACACATGATCCATGCTTTACTTGCTTTTGCTTATGGACTGCTTCCCATTCTAAAACGATTGCTTTTCTTAGGTTCTTATCATATAACAAAGGAAAATCCCATTTTCCCCAGGGAAATTATACATGACTTTATACTGCAGATTTGTTTCAAGCATTTATTCTTGTTTATAACAAGATATCATGAGCAACTTTGCAGGAAACGGATCCTTTGGAAACTACACAAACTGCCATGGAAATTTTGGGGTCGGCACATAGGCATTTTGTTTTTGTGTGCACGAGTGAAACAAGAATTTTGCCACCTATAAAAATAAGCCTGAGATCTCTGTTGATGAAAACTGTCATGAAAGTTGACTTTAATATCACCTGCAGTTAAATTACTTCAATTAACAACCATTGGTGTCAGTCAGTGCAAAGACTACTTCATGGTTCCTGTGGAATTCTGGTGAGGGAGGTTCTGTGGAAGAATCTGGAAGGTTATAGGTGTAACCAGGCTCGCTGATACTGGTTCCTCTGCCCTTTCACGAAACAGACAGCAGTGTGACATCTCTACAACCTTCTGCAGGCAGATTTCAACATGACTCTGCTGAATAACTTTTCATCATTTACAAATATCATTTATTTTAACAAGCATCAACCTCTGATAGGTCCAATTGCCTTATTTCACAGAAATTCAAATTGATGAGGAATGTGATCAATGTTTTTTTGAACGAAAAGGGTTGCACTAGGTTTCCCAGGTGCCATCCCCACCGACCCAGCCAAGGACACTCGCAGAAGTGTGAAGACTGCACCTCCCAAAGTGCACATTGGCAACTCCAGTATCAGTCTGTCGATTTCTTCTATTCCTTACTAGAGGACAGGTGAACTGGGGAAAATCTAATCTTTTTATCTTTTGCAGAAAACTTTTTCATACATAGACACCCTATAAAAATCTGTGGAAATAAGAAGTTGCCAGGCAAGTGGTTTGTGAGCATATTTGGATCCAGTTAATCAACTTACCTTCAAAGGAACATTCAGTTTTTGAGAAGCAGCATTAAGCAGATTTTCTGACTCAGCTAAATAAAAAATGGCAGAATTCCAAAAATAATTTTTAAGCACTGAAGTAACATTCACACTGCATTCCTAAGAGTCACGATTTCTAGCTCTTTCTTTGAAATAATTTTCCAGAATGATGAAAGCTTCATAGCTCATAAGAGAAGCAAATGAATAATCCCATCCTCTTAGCCTGATTCTTTTATTAAAGACATACTTACATGTTTGCACAGAAATAAGGAGACTTCCAAAATACAAGTCTTTTCCTCTTCTGTTTTCAAGGTCATACTTTTTACGGGTTTGCAAGCAGACAGGAGGATCAAAAGTCAACTGTTGTGCTAAAGCCAAAATGTCAATAAAATTGCAAAAGCTTGACGTACCACTTCTGTGTGAAGTGTGTCTAAAGCATCAGTGGCAGATTTTGTGAACAGTGACACAGGACAGGTGAATGAGAGCATGAGCCACATGGGCTTCTTTTTACCTGATGCAGAACTTCTTGAAGGAATAAGAATGTGTGAGAATGAGCCACTGTGTGGGGGGAAAAGCACAGGCACAGATAAAACAATTACAGTGCAGTTAAAAGGCAAGGTTCCTAACTGAAAGCAAGTAGCTATTCACAGGTACTCAGAAAAGCACAGTCACCTGCCATAGCAGCAGATAATCATAAGCAACAGATGAGTGACTCCTCCCTTTGGTCAGACTTTTGCAATAGTAAAAAGTAAAGGAGAAGCAAGATACACTAAGCCCAGAAAAAGACCAAAGAGCAGAACTTGAAACACCCTCTGCCATCTATCACTCTTACTGAAAAGTAAGTTTGTCCATGAAAGTGTCAGACCTTTGTGTAAAAGGCACGTAATACAAACAGTGAAGAGCAAGTGACTTGTCAAAACACCTGACTCTTTGAAAGCTTTGTGTTTAAAAATATCAATAACCAATAAAGGAATGCACAGCCACCCAGCTGGTTCATTGCTGAGCCATACATTACCAGCAGCAGCAATAAATATACATTTGCTGACTTACTGCATCCCTGTAGTCAAAATTCTATCAGCTCCTCAGTTCCTGCTTTCTTCTCTGATGCTTCACCTCTGTCAGCAAAGCTCGTCACTCTGCGAAAGAGAAGCAATTTACGTAAGCACTGCTCACTGTGAACACAATCTCAATAAGAAGAGCCAAAGAAAACAGAGTTTATTGTAGCTGATTTGTATTGAACACTGCAGTTTTACCCATTCCTTGTTATCACCAAGGAAAACCCAAGTTTTTGCACACACAGATCTTTCACTGAAGTCAGCAGGAGACTCAGCTGAGGAAGAAACATGGGAAAGAGCTGTCAATCTACCTGCACACACCTGACCTGTTGGCAGGACAAATGTTAGAGTCATTTCCACATTGAAAAGTTCTCACAATACTGTTCCTGCTTGGAGGAAAGGATGAGGGAGAGCATGCAATGTCTTCTGAAAATAAAATGACTATTGAAAAAGAAGAAGAAAATACATGAAAAGCACCCTGTACAGTTTGTTTCAAATGGTGTGTACTAGGAATACTAGGAATACAGAGCCATCAAGATGGAAAGCCTGCTGGTGGAAAAATGCTCCCCTAGAAACATAAGGACCTGAACAAACAAAAAAAACATCATTAGAACACAATGATTTTATCAAATTCAAGCTTGCATTGAAGTGCTAAGGGCGAAGTTCATGCAAATTAAACTAATATCAGCAAAATAGTATTTGGAGCTAAGAGAAATTATTGTTTTCGGTCAATGTCCTGATCAATTTCGTTTTATGGGGATTTCCACTGTTGAGAAAAAAACCAAAGGTTAAAATACTGAATTTCAATTAAATCAATTTTTTTTCCCAGTAGCTTGTTTCCCATAGAATGCTCCTAGCTTGCTTACTCTCCTGCCACCTCAGTTTACTCCTGACAGCAGCACTCACTAGAAATTTTAATTTCTTAGTTCTTAAGAAAAAATTCTTTGCTCATGTTTGTTGCCATAACTTTCAGCACAATGTTTCAGCATAGTCCTGTACCCTGCATGTATTGAAGCAATTTGGAGTCACACTATCTGGAAATTTTAAAAAAGGAAGAAAAAAAGAAAGAAATACAAGATAATGGGGAAGATAACCATTGACAGTAAACTCAGTGGTGATCACATTTACCAAAACTGTTATCAGTGTGTTTCCTCCGAACACCTCCTTCTCAGCACCTCCCTATAATAAGCTGAAAAGGATACATGTCTCTATTGCTGCTTTGTAGGCTATTTTGGATAATTCAGTAACAATTAAGCAAATTCACTGGTATTACTCTTCCTTCCTTTCAAGAAATAGCAGCCATTTTTTGTTGCCAGGAACAATCCAATTCATTCTACTATGGAGTCCAAATACACTGAAGACTGAACCTGCACTCAGAGGGCTGTAAGAAAGTTCCCTGAGATAGCAGCTTTGGTGTTTCCTAGGGTGTAAGTCAGGTATGACTTCTTTGTTTTCCCTTCATTGCAACACAACCAATGAAAGTAACAGATAGGATTAAACTCTGGGTGTCATGAGAGAAGACTTCAAAGATTTTGTGATGATTCCAGTGAGCATTCCCATTTTCTTGTGGTCAGATGTCTCGTGTCACTCATTTCCCAAGTGATGCTATCACTTTAACCAAAAGACCACAACTAAGCACACTCCCAAAAATTCAGTTCTCAGACTCAGATCCACTGAGTCTGAGAACTGAAATTGCCTTAAGCCATATTGGGGGGAATGTTGATTTTGGGGCCTTGGTCTGTTTTTTTTCTGGAGTTAATAGTTCATTTTCTAAGAGACTCGTATTTTCTTTACTTCCAGCTATCTGCAGATGGAACAAATTTTTTAGTATTTATTTCCAAACAGCTCATTTCCGAGTTGACTGAAATCTTTGTTATCAGGCTAAAAGCATAAGGATGGGATGAATTGGTTTGCACAGCTTCTTTGTGGGGTCCCCATGGGAAAAAAAGGCTTCAACTTAGTTAACAATGTTCTGATAGGGGATCTATATTTTACTGCACGTGAGTTTTTCAGCTTGAACTGAAAACACGGGTCTACATTTTCAAACTGAAAAAAAACCCCCATGTTTTAAAAATCAGTCTCTTGATCATGCTCCCTGGAGAGACCCAGGTATTTCTATCCACCACTGGCAGCATATCAGTGGTTCTATTTCACTTTCTCCCATGCTTGGATAATACTACAGGAACTTAGCTGTTAGAGGACATGCTGTATCATGTCTGTGCTAGGCACTGGCAAGGTTTAAGTTGTGCTGCCAGATGTTAGAACCAGAATTCAGCATAGTTATACCTGAATTCATGTGCAAACCATACAACCAAGATGTGCCCCAGCAAGCACAAAACCTGCCTTCAGGACCTAAGAGCCCACAGCAAGCTATCTGCTCCTTCTGCTGAATAAAGGGCTGCTCCTGAAGCTCACACAGATCCAAGGGCGAAAGCCCTGCAGGCAATTGACAGGATGCAGAGCATTTTCAGCTGCTGCTAAGGCCAAGAGGGGCTCTTTCTGCCTTTCAGAGGTTGTGATGACCTCAAAGGCTTACCAACCAAACAACTATGTGAGGGTGGAAGGAGCCACACATTTGTAATCTTTGTCCAGGATCATGCCTGACACTAAAAAGCCAGGAGATTTTTCCCCCTCAGCAGAAGTAAGAACAAATTGCTTAAACAATTGGGTCCCTAACTCAAAATAAAACCCCTCCTGTCCTTACATGTTAGGTGTAAAATGCCAGAACCAGTGAGTCCACCACCAGCCACTCACTTTTTGGGAATTTTTGTATGTCCAGGAGTCCAACTAAGTAAGGTGACAGTGAAAGTACAGTCCCTGCAGTCCCATCAATGATCTCAGAAAAGGTAAGTTGGCACCTGAAACTAAAAAACGGAGAAATGATGGCCAAACACACGGACTTCAGAGCCAACTCATTCTGTTTGCCAAGGTAATGACTAATACAAACACATTCCTTTTAGCTATCAACAGTGTTGTGTGTGTGTTCACACTCTGATTCCCAGCAGCGGGCACAGGTGAAGAACCTCGAACTCTCTGGAAGGGAAAAAAAAATACCTAAGGGCTCCGGAATGTTAAGGTTACGTGAAGATGCAGGAAAGCTGGCAGGAAGATACTGAGCACCATTTGCTATAAATCATTACTTTAAATGTGAATTTTCACATCTCAAAAGGTATTACAGAAATGAGCACACAACAGGGTGTGACGTGTGCCACAATGCAGCTGGCAAAACAGAATCAGGATTCTCCATGACACAAGTTAAACAACAGGACACTTCTATCTCTTACATCTTCTGGTATTATTTTCAAGGGCATATGGACTGGAAACATTTCAAAACTTGAGAAACACACAGGGAAATCGAAGGAAATAAAACATCTGATAGGTATAAAACATAACATACTTTGCACAAACCTGTAGCTTAAACTTTGGTTAGTGCCTCCAGCAAATATGTTTGTACTTCATGACAGAGCTGGATCCACAGGAGGAATTAGAGGTGCTAGGGAACAACGCCCTCATCATAGCCAGGGAATACTATGAAACACACTGGTATAGGGAAAAAAGGTAACATAATGAAGATGAGAGGATATCAACAGTATATACTCTCTGACTTTAGACAGTACTAGGTAGCAGTGACTCGACATTTTACAGATTGGAACACAAATTATTTCAGATCAAAACCCTGGAGGAAATAAAATAAGACTGCTCCTTCAGAGATTGGCCATGTTAAATAGCTTCTAGGCCACGATAAACAGTTCATCTTACACTTGTATCTAGGACACATCTTCCAAAATAAATCTTGTGCACTTAGAAGAAGCCCTCTCTTGTTGAAGTGAGACATCTCTTGTTTAATTGTCTTGTAGCTCTCCTGGGCCTGCTGCCAGTGAATGGCTCCCACTACAGATGCCAAGCCAAATAAATACCTGCTGTGGAAAGGCACACAGCCAAAATCTGCAGCAAAGCAGCCAAATCACTTCCTGCATGTAATGAATTAAGGACTGGATAAGGTGAAAGCGATTGAGCTGTGTGGTTTATTCTCTTTATGTACCTACTCAGGGCCTGCCTGAACTGGGACTGCCTTCTGTGTCCCAGTAACCATGAGACCCACGCTAAGGACACTGAGAGATTTCACAGAATCACAGAATCCTGGCATATCTTCACACAGCAGCTTCTGCTAAAGAGGTGGGTGACTTGAATGGGAACTTCAGTGAGGCAAATACAAACATTGTGGTGAGTTCCGTCCCAGCTACACTGACATCACCACTCACAATATCTAATTTAAACTTAATTCAAGATGATCTTCAAGGTCCCTTTCCCATCCAAACTATTCCATGATTCTATCTGTACCACCTGAACTCAGTGCATGGCAAACTTACCTATAACGAAAGAGATAGGGCAGCAGGCAGGGAAAAAACTCAGCATTCTAAAGTGATGCTGTCTGTTCTCTGTCTTCTCCATACTTGCTAAGGGAATTTTGCCAAAGGTGGTGAAGGGAAACAGGGCAAAGGGTATAATTCAAGAGAGTTCCTCTCCAGCTCAGCCTTGTTGCTGCTGTCATCTGTACTGAAGACACCTTTATCACATTCCCACAGAAGGGAACTAGAAGCAGTCTGAAGTCTGCCAGTACAAAGCCTTGCCCTGGCAGATGATCTTGCATGTTGAAATAGTCCCAGAGACACCCATTTCCCTTGTTCCAGGCCTGTTTGTACAAGTACTGACTCAGAGGACCAGGCTCTGTAACGTCTGCTGCACTGACTGCAGCATGTCAATGACCTGACTGCTGCTCTTCTTGGCACATGGCTCTGAGGGAGAGCTGGCTGCAGACTTTCACACATTGCTGCTCCATGTCTAAAAACAATCTCACACTCCAGACCCTAGACTTCTGGAATTTCCTCAGAAGTAACCACCATGGAATGAGCCTGATGGGTCAGTTCTTGTGAGTGGTCATGCAAGCATAAAGCCAAGCAGTATCACGTAAACGATCCTTACTCATGTGTCCCATCCAAGAACAATGAGTAATCTGACTGTGCATGAGTGACAACGAGTGATCTGCTCCCCACATCCATTCAGAGCGGGGTCTGCCAATGATAGTTGCAATGACCTGAAGCAGATAATGTGTGCACAGTCCTACCTGCTTATTGCCTCAGTTTGCTACATCTGGGCAAATCCTTCTTCCTGCAAAGAACGTGGCACTTCCTTGGGACATCTATATGGGGAACTCGCAGTCCAAGGCTTGTGTGGCTATAACCTGGAGGGAAT
The DNA here is from genome assembly GCA_013397195.1 of Hylia prasina. Lineage (NCBI taxonomy): Eukaryota > Metazoa > Chordata > Aves > Passeriformes > Sylviidae > Hylia > Hylia prasina. The sequence goes on from VYXD01004010.1 coordinate 559,349, forward strand.
GGTGATTCCACCTCCGTGATCTCAAGTGATTTTAAGGGATGCCAGCAAAGGATTCTAATTAGTGTCTGCCCCTAAACTGTCCCAGTAACTTCCTTTTAAGGGCAAGCTAAAAGCCAACTGCTTCCAAGGATGTCATTATCAAGCTGAATCTGGAATGGGGTCCAAATTCGTCATGAGATATTTCCTGATAACATGGGGCAATCACCATTTGCTTGTGACATAAACTCTTCCTGCAGGTCTGATCTCCTGAGGGACTAAGACAGCAGCTGTGTGAAGCAGCTGAGCTGTAGATGATGGAGCACAGGAATGAGAGTCTTTGTGTCCCATCAGCTTGCTATCGACTCAATCCCTTGCTAGGACTGCTTTACATGCTGTATTTTATAATCTAAAGCATTCAGGCAGATGGGGCAAGACACACGGCAGCCTGACCCTGAAACAACTTGATTTGCTGAACCCTGCTCATATTCACAAATGTCTGGGGAAGAAAACAGATCAGCTACACAAAAAAAATAAAAATAAAAATAAAAAATCCCAAAACCAAGACAAATAAAGTGCAATATTATATTTCTTACCAAAAGTTATTACAAAAGGATGTGTGCTGATCATAACTGATCTAAACCTATGTGTAAATAAAATTTAGAAACCCTGCATCTCATTTTCATTAAAGGCTCATAGAAGACTGCTATTTTGCTTCTTTATAACTGAATTTAGCAAAATGCCTTGACAGGAATGAAGAAAAAGGGTGACCTATGTGTGCAGAGGAGTGGAACAGAAGGCTTTCAGCAGTGGAGAGTGTAGATATGGAAACCTGAGGGTCTCCTAGTTGCAGGAAAAAAAGATCCCCTGTTTTCAAAAGCTAGGTGAAGAAACGGGTGCTCAGGGGAGCAATGCCCACAGAATAAGAGTGCGTGGTTACACACAGTTAGGGAGCAAGGAAAGCTCCAGAACCGAAATTCCCATTTTGGCTTTCCCTGGACCCGGAAACCTAGCAGAGAACCCCCGCAAAAAAGCCTCAGCTCTTCCCAGAGAATGGGATCCCAGCAGACCCTGGGTGATTCTCGGGACGGTGCAGTGCTACGCTTCCCTCGCTTCCTGACCTGCCGGAGCGGCCGCTCTTCTCTCTCCGCCCTGCTCCTTCAGCGCCACACACCCACCGGTGGAAAGGGGCCAACGGGGCACTGTCCCCCGGCTTCGCTCCGGGAAATTCCCCGGCAGTTCCCGGCAGGGAATAAAAGCGCGGGAGAGAAGGGGGGCCGCGC
>VYXD01004010.1:560635-743526 GCA_013397195.1 Hylia prasina
GGGCCGGGGGGTTTGGGGACACCCCGGAGCCGAGGCTCAGGGGGCTCCTTTCGCCTGCCAGGTGCGCCGCTGGCCGGGGAGCTGCGCTGCCGCTGCGTGCGGTCCGTGTCCGAGGTGATCCCGCCGCGGCGCCTGGCCCGCCTGGAGTTCCTGGCCGAGGGGCCGCACTGCGCCGTGCCCGAGGTCATGTAAGTGCCCGGGCCCGGCCCCTGCCCCTGCCCGCCGGCCTGGCCCCGGCCTCACCCCCTCCCCGTCTCGCCCGCAGAGCCACGACGAAGCAGGGACAGCTGATCTGCCTGGACCCCGCCGCAGCCTGGGTCAAGCTCCTGGTCACCAGGATCCTCCGCAGGTAGCTGCCGCCAGCGCTTGGGGCCAGACTTAGCTTTTGGAGGGGCTTAAACCCAACAATAATGAGCCGCATCCTGCTATTGATTCCTGTAGGGAAATCTGGTTAGTTAAGCCAAAAATGTGTCCAGAATGTGGCTTCTTTGTCGCAGAAGACACAACCCAGAAGATTGTCAGGGAGAGTACCCACAACAAATGCCTGATTAATTGCAAATCTAGCCACAGTATGTTCCATCATCATCATCAGGCATCTTTTCCACATCTCCTTTTATTATCTGGTGTATGCAAGAAAACTTATGAAAAAAATTCCTGACTGGCTTTACAATTTGAATTCTCCCCTATTGCAGTTCACCCAACAAGCTCTGAGGAAAGGAACATCTCGGAATGAAGTTACCTGTGTGTCACAACATACCAGGAAACATGCTATGAGAACAAAATAGCTCAGCTCTCGAGTTTTGATGAGTTTGTAGATCAGATGTTCTATGTTTCATTCCCTCTCCTCATACTTGTTATTGCCTAATCCCATGTACGGTTTTATTGACTGAGATAAAGTGGTTGAATCCATTTGATAAGACAGTGGAAGCTTTGCTGGACACCTCTCAGCAACATTCTCACAGTTAGCTCCACCTTCGTGCAAGCTCCTTCTTGCCAAATACTATTTGCCAGTGAGTTCTTAAAAAACAGCATTAATATCTGAAAAGAAGATGGGCCCATCGTGAAGATGATATTGCAGATGTCTACGGAGAGTGTGGAAGGAGAGGTTTGAATGGATGGTGTCGATGATTGGGGGTAATCCTGCTGTCAGGAATAACAAGAGTGCTGTCTGGCACTTTAACATTTCAGTGCTTCTTCAGGGTTACATGGGAATAAAACCTGGTTCAAGCAAGAATGTTTTGCTGAATCTCTTTTTCCTACTCCAGCTCAGCAGCCTTTAATGCAGAATGCCTTGGACCCTTTTTTTTTCACAAGATACTGTCTAATTAAACCACAAATTTTGCCCCTGAAGTCTTTTGCCCCTATTCAATACGTAGAAGAGTTTAATAATTTCTATGAAATTGTGGGGCATTGTGCCATGACTGGTTTGGTTTTAGCCAGTTAATATTGAGGGTGTTTAGCTGGTTTGTTTTTAAATGATTTTACATTAAACTATTTGGTATTTATGCACAGGATCTAAAGGAACAGTAAATGTTCTGGAGACACTTAGACATTTTATGTCTACTTGTATGACACACTGTCATAAAGAATAACTAATTTTCATTATTATGCTTTGGAAAATTTTATATAAAGAGGTGGATTTCTCATGTTAATGTAACAAAATATATGATGCAATAAACATGTTTTCCTGTTGAAAAATATCCAGTGTTTTTGTGAATTCCCTATTAAATGGACCTGTGTACCTGTGTCAGGTGGGCTGGTGGGATGCAGGGAAGCACTGACCTCTGTGTACCCAGGGATTCCTGGACGCATCTGCAGATCGGTTCTCTCTGAAGTGTCAGGTGCACTTTGTACCGAGCAAACGTGTTTCTATATTCAGAGGCACATTACTTAAACCCTCTGATATATGAAGCTGATCTGAGCTGCTGATATGTAGAGAGGTTAACCCCAGATGATGTATTGAACCCAGTCACATCCCTGCAATCTGCAGGAATTTCTATGCTGGTTTACTTTGAAGTAATTAAAGGGCTGTGATTTTGCTGGGTGGGAGGGAGCAACAGTGTTTGCTATGGTAAGAAACAGTAAAAGTTTGCAATGGTAATTTTGTTTCCAGGAAAAAATTGTTCAGGTGCCAGCTGTAACAAGCTCAAAACATTGTTCAGGGGTCCCAGCTCCTCTGACACTTCTAAACGTCAAGAATCCCCTTGTCTGGATTCTTCAGTGCATGTTTCTAGGACAAACAATCTCTTCCATCACTAGGTACATGGTGCTTGTTTAGTGACAGACAAATCAAGTGCTGTTTGCACACGAAATCCAACAAAATCTTATCTGAAGGCACAACTACATCCTGCCTTTCTGCCATGGGTGAGTCACGAGCATTCTCCTGTGACACCTGAGGAAAGCTGGCTCATCCCCAGAACGTGGGACAGACAAATGAAAGTATATGGAAATCGATCTCTTTTACTCACCCATGGCCAGAGACCATGAAATGCTCTTCCGTTTCCTTGTCACCATTTTTTTTTCTGCCATAGGAAGGTGACCTGAAACTGTTGCTCCCTCTTCAGAACCTTGAGAAAGTCCTGCCTGCACTGGGCGCCTCTCAACAAACTCCAGTGTGTCTGCACACATAACAGCTTTCCCCCTCAGAATGGTGTCTGTCTGAAACACCCTAACCACATTGCCCTGTTACACCCTGCCTGTCTCAGGAATGGCATGGATTGCAGAGAGAGCTACATCCTGCTTCACTTCATCAGAGCAGCAGGTATCTGCAAAATACAGGATTTTTCACTTTCTCTGCCTAGTACACACCGAAGACTGTGACTAAAACACTGAAAATAACAGATTCTTACAAAAGCTGATAAGTATAATTTACCTGCAAGAATAGATATGCTTTTCATATGCTATTTTTGAAAACCATGGCTCAGTAAAAACTTCTACAGTTCTTCCCTTCTGCTCTATGTCATATGTTTTTTCTTCAGATGCAAGTTAATCTACTAAAAAAGCAATGGGAATATCTTGTGCAACTCTGGATTTTTGCCTCTCACCCAGTTTGAGCAGAAAAGTACATTGCCCAAGAAAAAATGATAGTAAAACTGGACACATCAAAAGCCTCTCAGGGTTTTAAAGTCCTCATGGGGCTCAGGAATTATCATCCATTCTTTGAAATTCCCAAGATATTAAGCATGAATAAAGTTAATCTTCACTGCACCCTAGGAGATTGACATAAGTGCCTGTAGATATGTCAAAAGTACAAAGTCACAGTAAACCTATCACTGCAGCTTAAAACTATGTTTAACACTTGAAACTGGTTTGTTTGTTTGTTTGTTTGTTTGTTTCCCTGTGGAACTGGAGAGAGGGTTTGGTTTCCAAGTAGAGTTCCATCTTTGAGTAAATAGCATATTTTGTTCTATATTGTAATGAACTTGATGAACTGAAAACATTTATAAAATATTTGGAGGAATGACTAGGAAATTGCTTAGTTCTCCATAGCTGCAGACTATGGAAGCAAAATGCTTTCATGGAGAAAATAAACACGCTTACTCTGCAAGGGTACTCACAAATTATGACTGTCACCACCTGAATAACATCAGTCATTTGTTAAGACCTCTCTATGAAGGCAGGAAAAGTCCTTGAAAAAAATATTCCATTTAACATTAAAAATAGAGGAACAGCTGCTTCTGCAAAAACCCAGCCAAACGCCTTGCTCCGTGGATCTGAGCTCACTATCCTCCTCCACCTAGAAAGAGAAGCTATCACCCACCAAGACAGCAACAGTTATTATAGAGTTTGGCGGGGTTCACCACTACTATTTGATTAAAGTAGTGGAACGCATTGCAAATGAAGGCGCTACACATGAAGAAGTTTCCACAGTCACGATAAATAAAAAGCAGGTTCCTATGCCCTCTGCAGAAAAGGCTTGGCACGAAAAAGGAATGTCACACAGGTTTTCTTAAACAAAGCTGCCCTACCGACTGCGGAGATTTACGTGAGGATGAGCTTCTCNGCCCGTCCCCCAGCTCCGCCTGCCCGGCCACCGCTCACCTGGATTCCGCTGTTTGTCCCGGCTCTTCCCTTCGTCGCTTGGCTGCGGCGCCGCTTCCACCTGCGGGGTCCGGCTGACATGGCCGCGGCCACCACAGGGCTCTTCTCCTTCTGCTCCGCGCTGCTGCTCTCGGACTGGCGAACCTTCACCTTCCTCCCGGCGCCCCGGGCCGGCTGCAGCGCCGGCAGCGCCGATCGCGGAGTTTTCCTCCCAGCTCCTTCCTTCTCGTCCTCCTCGTCCCCTTCACGCTGTGGCGGGCAAAAAGGGCGCGAAACGCCTGAGGGGACGGCGAGGAATGTTTTATCANGCTCGGCTCCCCGGCCATCGTCCGTCGGGGCGGACCCCCGCCAGCGGGATGGCGGGCATGGCTTTCCTCAGGTTGTTCGGCCTTTTACAGACGCTCACCCCGACCTTCACCATTCCACTGTTCGCTCTGAACGAAATACCTGTGCCGGAATGGAAACATGGGCAGCAGCCGTCGGTCCTGGCCTGAAAAAACACACAAGTTCAGCAAGGGGAAGGTAGAGACTTTCAACTCTCTGCTGGACACAAACTTTCTGCTGTTAAAACAAACAAACAAACAAACCAAACAAACACATAAATAAAACAAAAAAACCACAAAAAACCAAACAAACAAAAAAACCCCTACCACCCAAAAAACAGATGTGAAGAGTCGGGAACTCTGCAGCTGTGGAACACTACTGCTACAGTGTGTCTAATCCCCCACAAAGAATAGGGGAACACTGTGAAGATATAGAAGGGAATACCAACTGTAATACGTGCATAACTCTCTTAGAGTCTATACAATTTTCAAGATGCTTTGGAAAAGTATATGCACTTTCAATAAAGAAAATGCCATGATCTTAGAGAGGCTTATATAGATAACATCAGCAATACAACATCTTTGCTGAACTTTTAACATGAAAAGTACATTGAAAATTGTGACCTGACATATAATTTCGGGGGGTGGTGTGGTGTGGTGTGTGTATGTGTTTTTTTGTTTGTTTTTGTTTGGGTTTTTTGTTTGTTTTTGGTTTTGTTTTGTTTTTTAGTTATGTGACTGACCTAGAGTGAAGCTAGTTTCTGGGATTGTCTATAAATGAGTGTTATCCCAAACCTTTAAGTCATCTGGTGAGTAGATCTATCAAAACCAAAGTCAGCTGAAAAATGATTTGGCAAGTGACAAGAGGATGGACATAACAAGTATGGGGATTGCTGGAACTTCAGAGTGGATTTGATTTGTTTTAAATTCATAAAGACATCTTTCATTGACTTCAGTAGCAGTGCTAACTTTATCTGCATAGCTAAGTAAAAACAACATAAAATGCTGGGGGGTTCTATTTGTTATCAGAAAAAAAAGAATTTTAATTTGTGATTTTCTTTTTTTTTTTTTTTTCCTTTTATAGAATAAGCTTTAATGTAAGATCCACAGGAAGATCTCTTATCACACAGAATTTGTAATGTGTGGTTAGACTGCACACTAGAATTCTGGGTAACGTCTGTAATTCTTAATGATTCTTTTATAACAACCAAAAACCAAGTTAAACCAAATTAGGTATGTCAGTCAAGCTTAAGAGAAGCTTCCTAAGGCTGAAAATCCCTGTTCTCTGCTGTTGTAGCCCTGGCAAGGAGCTCAAGCACCAACTAGACACCTTGCTGTCACTCCTGCTAAGTCCTCTGAGTCACAGTGTACAGAAAGTCATGGCAAAGCAAATACTCCTCACTATTACAAATTGAGCTGATCTGAACTGCACTGGGAAATGGCAAAATCTGAGCAGAATCTGGTTAAATTTATGCATTTTTTGCTCCTTGCTATTCAAATGGACTATCTGACTTGTTTGACTAATGATGAAAACCAGTGAAAAAGTCAAAATAGCATGCACTTCTGCAAATATCTGACAGAATTTGGAGACTGTCTCTATATGGAAAGAGTTGTTACTACTTGTAGTATGAATAGTTATTATTGTCTATCACTTATTTTGTAGTACAGAAACTATTTCAGATAAATCAGATCTAAATGATTTCCTTGTTTCTCCATGCTAACATGCATTTAGATGATCCAGTAATATTTGTGAATGGCATTATAAATGCTTATCACTTTTTTTACTGATGCTTATTTTATTTTCCTTTCCAAAAATAATACCAGAACCTTTGTTTCACGGTCGGTCCCCCACCACATTATTGATAAAACATTCCTCGCCGTCCCCTCAGGCGTTTCGCGCCCTTTTTGCCCGCCACAGCGTGAAGGGGACAAGGAGGACGAGAAGGAAGGAGCTGGGAGGAAAACTCCCCGATCGGCGCTGCCGGCGCTGCAGCCGGCCCGGGGCGCCGGGAGGAAGGTGAAGGTTCGCCAGCCCGAGAGCAGCAGCGCGGAGCAGAAGGAGCAGAGCCCTGTGGTGGCCGCGGCCATGTCACTCGGACCCCGCAGGTGGAAGCGGCGCCGCAACCAAGCGACGAACGGGAGAGCCTGGCACGGAGCAGGACCGTGTGCGCGGCGGCCGGGAGGTGCTGAGGGACGGGCGGTGCCGAGGGATGGGCGGGCAGTGGAGTTTTTTGGTTGGTTTGTTTGGTAGTTGGTTTTGGTGTTTTGGTTTTGTTTGTTTGTTTGTGGGTTTTTTTTGGGGGGGGTGTGTTTTTTTTTAATTTAGGATATAATTTGATAAGAATAATATTTTAGAAATGACAAGCCATTAAAACCCAGCATGCACGCTGTCTGTGGAAGCACCCGAGCCACATTCCTTTTGGAAACACCTAACTCACCAACAACTTTGCCCGGACCATAGCAGAACAAGAAGCCTCACTAAGCTGACACATCTCCCCAAAGCTTTTCCCAACTTTATAAAGCAACTTTCCCGCTGGTGAGGGCGCTGTTATTATTTTGGCGTGCTTTTTATATGCTATTTCAGATCTTGGTTTATTTTCTTCTTCCACTCTGCACAGACGATTTTTTACTATAAAATCTGCCATTGAACAGAAGGCCTCAGTATGCAAGTTGCAAGCAATTCCATAAGACTTCTCGCTCAGAAAACACGAGGGTGCAGGGAATAACTATGAGAGGCATGGATGCTTGTCCGTGGAGCTCTGTGTCTGCCCGCTCCAAATTGTGACGGGAACAGCAGCTCACGGGAACCGAAGGCTGCAGCCTTAAGCCCGTTTTGGGGGCATCGTTTGCGTTGCTCCAGCTGTACCCCGAGGCCCGACGTCCCTGTCACGTCGACCGGCAGCTCCGCCCGTGCCTCTGTATCTCCCCTCCCTCAGTTCCGCCCTTCCCTGAGCTCCGCCCGCTCTCGCCACGATCCCGGTGCCGGCAAGAGGTCCCGCCTCCCTGCCCTCGTCTCTTGTTTGCGGCGGCGCTTCCGTTCGTGGGGACCGACCGAAATGGCGGCGGCCAGCACGGCCTTCTCCGCCTCCTCCTCCTCTGCCGCACTGCTGCGCCCGGGCTGGACGCCCCTGAGGCGGTGGCGAACCCTCACTCGCAGCACTAGCAGCTCCCCTCGCAGCGCCGCCAGGTACATTGCGCCGGTCGGATCTTTTCCCTCTTCATTCTCCTCTTTCCTGCTTCTCATCCTCCTCTTCCTCATCCTCGTACCCCTCGTGGCGCGGCGGGCCCAAAGGGCGCGAAACATCTGAGGGATCAGCGGGCTCGAGTCCCCGGCGATCGCCCTTCGGGGTGGATGCGCTTGGATCCCCGCTGAATTCCGCGGTTCTTCCCGGGGAAACGGGGAAGAACCAGTGGGAGAGCGGGCGGCGACCGGGCCGTGGCTCCGGCCCGGTGATCGTCCGGGGATTTAAGCGTTTCCCTTGAAATTGAAGTAGCCCTTGCGATGTGACCTTCCTGCCCTTTCCCGGAGGGGAATCTGTGAGTACACGTTTGCTTGCTCCTGGTACCTTAAAGAGCCTGTCCGTGGATTTATACAGAACTACTGTATAGATTCATCATTTGGTGGCAAACAGGGCATGCTTTAGTGCAGTGGGGATCGGTGTCCTGACAGTAAACACCCCCTGCGTTTAATTTATTGCACTGTCTGCAAAAGGGTTCTGGTGTTGGTTTTGCAGCCCTGCAGCTCTGAGCTGTTGCCTGGGTGTACATGAGAGGGTCTGTCTGAGCTCCTGCTTGTGACCCTTTTCATTTATATGTAATTGTCTTAAGACCTGGCTGAAAGTTAACTAAAGAGATGCAGCAGATTGCAAGTGCCAATGCTGAAAGCACTATCTTCGTGATTCCAAGAATGAAAAGATGAGTGAGCTGAACAGCCATTGAAATAAGCATCTGATCCCTTGGATGTTCGGTGTACTAAGAATTGATTCTGCCAGTTTTGGGAGAAACAGCTGTATTTCTGGACCAGTACATATCCTACTTTTGTTTTGCTCTGCTAGTAACTGTTTTTTTCCAGTTCTGAAAAACATACATGTTCCTGCACTAATAATTTTCCAGAGGTTTTTATGGGGTGTGGGACACGTTGTGATGCTCAGTATGATCTCTGGCTTTTAGAGTACAAATTGATCTAAAATAGCAGTGCAGATCCTTGTTTCTGTTGTGTCCTGCAAGACACCTGATTCGTAAACAAGAAGAATTTTCTCTTGTAAATCCATGCTGGGTTCAGAGTAAGAGCATCCGTGGGTGGGTGGGATAACAGTGGGACAGGATGGTGTAGTAACAAATATTAAGTCTGTCATTTAACTTAGGCATTAAATCTGTCACAAATCTATCATTAAACCTGTCACTGACCAACACCTGGTCAACGTTTTAATGTGTATAACATTTACAATAATAATAATAATTAATGACTTAGTTTCAGTGTCTTGAATTGCCTGCTGCAGTGTAAGCTTTCTGTCCAGGTGATGCTTTATTTGTTCATGCAGTTCTTGTATGATATTTCCATCAAAGGGCTTAAACTATTTGGATTCTAAATCTAAGAACCATCAACATATTTCAGTATTTGCTATTTTTATATTTTACAGATGTGAGACATGCTATTTACTGACTCCCTTCCCAGCAGCTACGAAATATGAGAAATATATAGTTGAGGCTTGAACAAAAAATAGTGTAAATAATCCTATGTCAAGTCCATTTTAATGAAATTTGAAGAGGGAAGTGGGTAACTTTCCTTAAATGACTAAAACCCAAGGGCTTAAGAACGTTCTCTGTTGTATGAACATATTATGAGTTTTCCCTGCAGAAAAATATTCTCATGGGAAAGTTCAAATCTGCAGAGCACAAAGTTCTGTAAACAATCTCTGTCCTGTGTCTCTGTCTCGAGAGATGTGGGTTTGTTTCTCTTTCTTAGCCATTGTGTAAAGTTTTGTTATTTCTCTGATATGGTGAGCATTTTCGGGGATTCTTCGGTATGGAGCATAGAGAAGCAACAGCTCACTCTGTACCTGGGCAGAAATAGCCCAAGCTTTGAACAATGGAGTCAATTTTAATAAATCATATTAAGCCTTCTGCTATGGAGTCAGTGAGTCCTGTTTCACCGCTCTCATCACGACCATAAATGCTGACCCCGAGACCACAGTTCTCATATTTTATTCCAAAATGCAGGAGTTCATGTAAGTTTATGTGGCTGGCTCCATCTGTTAGGAAGGTGAGTTGTGGCTGGTGAGCTCCTCTTCCATTGCACCGGTGGCACATCTGTACTCTTCAGATAAGAGAGTGGAGAAATACTTATTTTCCCATGTAGATTTGTTGTGTGTTAATGTTTTTCAAATAATATTTGAAATGCTAGCACACGAATCAAAACGTTTGGCAGTATTTAAAATGGCAGATCACACAGTTAAAAGTGTCTTCTTCCTGGTGAAATTTTAGACCTAAATATTGTGTATCTTTTTATAGTGACGAAGCAACCATTATCTCGGGGACAAAGCTTGCTCACCAGGTTTTGAAAGAAGTCCGAAGGGATGTGGAATCGTGGATGTCCGCTGGGAACCAGAGGCCTCACCTCACTGTCATATTAGTAGGAGACAATCCAGCCAGTCACATCTATGTCAGGAACAAGATAAAAGCAGCTGCGGCAGTGGGTATGTCGTATCAATATTCCTTTAGTAAGTGCAAGATACTCTTAAAAAAAAAAAAATAAAGCAGGAGGAATCCCCTTAGTATCTTAATTAAATTTTGCACCAATTCCTTCCGTGTTTTCTCTGACGCACCTAAGAAATTGCATGGATGTATGAGGAAAGTGGTTTTAGTGTGATTTGAATGGGAGCCGTAAGTTTCATCTCAAAATGGTGTTTGGAAACAGTTGTAAAGAGTCAGACAGATTTTTGGACTAAATGACTAAGCTGCGCATCGCTCAATTTCCTTATTCTGACATGTCTTCTGTTTTTTGTTTTTATCAGGCATTTCTAGTGAGATCATACTGAGGCCTAAAGACATTTCACAGGAAGAGCTCTTGGATATGACAGTTAAACTCAACAAGGATTCAAGAGTTAGTGGTTTGTTAGTTCAGCTACCTCTCCCAGGTATGTGACATCTTTGTTCCATTCCTCATATACAGTCCATGTGAGAGGAAAGAGTTTAATAGTTCTGGGCTGCAAGTGTACCTTAGAGACATAAGAAACTCTTGGAAGAGGACATTCAAAATGAAAGGTTAGCTAGATGGGATTTTTTGTTGTTGAAGTTGCAGTTCATTTTACAGAAAAAAACCAAATCCTGAGAATAATTTCATATGTAAATCTTGCCTTTTTTAATGATTAGTCAGCGTGGTGTTTCAAGGCGTTTCACATAATTTATCTGGTTTAATTATCATTATTTTTTTAGCATGTTGCACTGGTTTGCCTTGAGTTCCATGCTTTCAACCCCTAAATCTTGCAAAATTATGCTATGTAGCAGATGATGCTGTAGTCTTTCTTATAGTGATTCCATATTTTGCCTTAAACATTTGTTTATGTTTTCTTTATTGGCCCTAATGTTCCAGGTGAACTTTGTGTGAAGGTCCTAAAAGCCTTGACTAAATTTTGGGGGTTTTTATTTACCTTCTCCTAATTTGTAATAAAATCTCACTGAAGTATCACCAGGGAGTAGCTGGCAAAGTGGTATTTTTGCAGTGATAAAACTTGCAAAGAAAAAAAAAATAAACTGAAACTCTCTTCTATCTATAAAACAGCAAAACTGGGGCAGGTGCTGAGAGTTATGGAGGAAAAAAATGCTTGGGTTGTATTTGTAATTAACAGTAGTGTTCATGATGAGGAGGGTTTTTGCACTTGGTGATACGTGAAAGCTGCCTGAAATGGGCTGTATACTGAAATAAATTTGCCACAAGGTGGAAGTATAACACAAGTAAGGAGCCACGTCCTGGTCTTCAAGGTAGGAGCTGATGGAATGTGGTCGGTTTCCTTTGAAAGAACATCTCTCCCACTAACAGAGATTAGCAGCAGCAGGTGATGTAATTAACAAAGCTTCCTTGCAGGAATGAGAACTACAAAAGATGGAGCATTGGCAGCCCAGGGACAGAAATCATCCTGTCTGAAGCCTGTAGCAAAGGAAGCAGGCTTGTACACTGGACTCCCAGTCCGGTGCTGTGTTCCCAAAAAACGGGAGGTGTCATGTGTCACTTGTCTTACTGGTGAGGGTACTCAGGGAAGTGGTTAGGTACCACCTGCAGAAATGCATTTGTAGTTTATGAGGAGGATATCAGGTCACTACAGGCTGCTCTTGAGCTGTCCGCTTTAATCAGTGCACAGTTCAGAACTTCCTTTAGTCTTGACATGTAGTGAATTTAAACCTGGTCAACATGAAAAAAAGAAAAAAAGCCTGAAGATAATTCTGCCTGTGTCAGTTGAAATGTTTGATGCTTCTGTGCTGAAATGCTGAAATCCATAAATAAGGGTTAGTCCTAAAATTGGTTGAAGATTCCTCTCAAGAGCTGTGACACATCTGTCACGGTAACTATATGAAGACTGATTAGCCTCCATTCAACCTATCAGACAAGTATGGCTGTTACTTGTGTTAGGAAAAGCCTTGGAAACTTCTATCAATAGCAGAACTTTGTCAATATTGCAGTGTCTGTACAGTAAAGTTAAATGTGCAACTTGTCATGAACTGGCCATGTTCAGTAACTTCTTTCCATAATAGATGTCAAATTTTTTTTTTCTCAAAGGAACTTAATAAACTAAACGGCTGAAAGCTAAGTTAGGTCATTTTCCTTTTTTTTTTTTTTTTAAAATTTGCCTTGTAATGGAAGGACACAAAGCCTAGAAGTTGTGAAACCTTTGTCAGTGGAGGCTACTTAGTCCAGAATTGAGGTTGTTGTGTGGGGTCTGGGGCTTTTTTACACACAAGGTGTGGCTTTTGATCAACATTGGGTTAAAAATGGAATCAGAAATAGCTTTGCTGTGTTGCACTATTGTGAGCCGGGACAACTTAACTTTGAGGATGGTCGTCTTTGCCTGAGGAGAACTTCTTTTCTGTGCACCTTTTGAGTGCATTACTTGTGATAGTTTTCTGGAGACTTTCTGTGTTGTAGTTTGAATTGCCTGGGAGATGGCCATGAAATGTTAATCTGCTTGAGACAGAAGATGGAAATCCCTACAGTACTTTTTTCAAATCCCTTTTGTGCTATGTTATTATTTTCATTTGATTTCTCTTTTGCAAACCAGCCTTTATTTTTCATGTGCCAGCACCAGAGGCAGTGTTGTGTAAATAGGAGTTTCTCTGTGTGCAAATGCTTGGCAAGTGATTCCCAGTGTAGTCCTTTAGGTTTAGCCAACAAGGGAGAGGAGGAATGCAGAGAGGAACTTGGCCTGGAGAGTGGCTTGGAATGACAGCAAGGAAATTTGTACAGGTATCAGTTGATGTTTTATGAGACTGACAATAAAATAATTAAGAAATTTTTTTGTTCCTCTGGAACTGAAGAAGTCGTGGGAGAAAACCAGGAAAATGCATTTCTTGGGGCAAACAGAATCTGCTCATTAAATAATGTAGTGACTACTCCTGCAGTTTGAGTTGGGTTGATTGGTTTGTTGGTTTGGAGGTGGCCTGCCCAGGACAGTGTTTTGAAAGTGTCCCTGAAGGAGAATGTCCACATCCTCTTCTCAGGCCCACAGCTCACCTGTTCCCAACTGTGCCAGCTGCATTTCTTCCCAGTACTGTAAACCCTGTCCTGAAATTCTGCAGATCAGTGTTGAGTGTGGAAAATATCCATGTAAAGCATGATTTTTTTTTCCTTTTGTATAAACGTATCTATTATCTGTCTGGTTCTGGGAAGCTAAAGACAGTGTGGAGGAGGTGTTTTTCAGAGCAGTGTTCCACTCATCCCAGGCACAAGGAAAAGCATGGCTGCCAAGTTTGTGTTGGATGAACAACTGACTTGCCTAAGGGTGACGAGTTCTCTTTTGCAAAAGCCAGTTAATAGGTTACTTCAAATTTCTTGGGTTTGTTGTTTTTGTTTTTTTAATCCCCAAGTTTACATAAAAACAAGGTTATGGTTGCTTTCAGTCTCTCTGAGACAAGATTCAGTTCTAAGAGACTCTCATCAATGTACTTAATATCTTAATTTCTGCAGTCTTTTCTCATCAGGATTCAGAAGGAAACTTCCTCTCGTCAAAAAATGGAGAATTAAATTGTAAATCATAGCAGCCTGGTTTAACTTTAGGGGTGTTTAAATTGGAATCTTTTAACAGGAGATGATGATGGTTCAAGTTCTATTACATGCTTATCTTTTATTTATCTAGCTCCTTTTAATGCAAAGCCACAAAAACCTACTAAATTAAAACATCTTGTTTATGTCTCTAAAATATTTTCCTGGCAACATCTGAATTTCCTTATTGACACTCATTTTTCTTTATCTTTTTTTAAAACCTCCTATTGTGCTCTAAGTCTTCAACACTGGGGTATTTGGCCACACAGTTGCAGGATTCTGTTCAGGTTGTGGCTAGAAAGGGTGATGTAAAAGGTGCAAAAAGCAATTGCTCTGAGTTGAAAATTTTAAAGCCCCAGCCCATTTTTCAGGCTTAGGGGAAGGTGCTTTGGTTGACTCTTACTGGTGCTCGGGAGAAGCAACCAAATTCTCAGGAGGTTCTATACCAAACTGGTCACTAACCCAGAGAGGGTCAGTGGCTCTCTCCCATTTACCCACTCTGGGGGTCAGCTTGACTTTCTTCCGGACAAAACCTTTCAACAGCTCTGGATTAACACTGGCCATGGGTCAGTCACTGCCATTTTGGGGCAGGGAGAGGGGTTAGTCATTAAACACAGTTTGCTTTGTGGGTCAGTATGGGATGTTTTGTGGAGCTGTTCCTCTGGGGTGTTATGTATGTCCAGGTTTATGCTTGGGTTTGTAACTCTGCAGAGAGAGGTCTGGCAAAAACATTTTTTCATAATCAGTACTAATGCTTATGCAGTATAAGCTTTAAGCAGTTGCAGAGCTGTCCTGTATTGTTAGTGCATATGAGAAATATTCACTATGAATACAAAATTATGTGCAGCCAATGCCATTTAAGCCATATCCAGTGTTTTCAGATCACTGATATCAAGCAGTTTTGTGTTTTACAATGAAGTCAGATATGTTTTGGTCCTACTGATTAACAGTCAACTAAAAAAAATAGTGTTGCTGGAAAAGGAAAGCCAAACCTGCGAAGTTATTTCAGCTTGAGATTTCCATGAATTTGTTTAAAAATTAGCTCATGTATCCTCTGTGGGCTTAGAAACCAGAAAAATGCATATAACTATTCTCCTATGGTTTGTAGGGGTTTTTGAGCTGCTTCATATTTAAGACTTCCAGATTGCAGAAGTGACTTGCTTCAACATTTCTTGCTATAGTTGCTGTCCTCATTCTCCGCTGAGTACTGAGCTCTCATATTTTGACAGAATCTGTTGTATTAACAGATTGTGACAAATGCCTTTTCAGTAAACTGCTTGAAAAGGTGAAATTGCCTTTAGGGGGAGTGGAGTTTGTTCAGTCAAGAGCAGTAATTAATTACCCTGCCTAGATCTGGGCTGTGTGCTTGTCTGTGTGATGACTCTGGTGGTATTAATGATCACACTTGTCAGGTGAAGGAGCTGTAGCTGAGCTGTGTGTCTCCTAGATCACATAGATGAACGGACAGTCTGTAACGCCATCGTCCCTGAAAAGGATGTGGATGGATTCCATATCATGAATATTGGACGTCTGTGTCTCGATCAGCCTTCCATCATCCCTGCCACTGCTGCTGCCGTGTGGGAGATCATAAAACGGACGGGTAAGAGACTCACCTGTCCTGAAACTCTTTTAATCCTGGAAGATGAACAAAGGATTAACTCAGGTGTGAGCTAAAAGGTCTGGATTATCTGAATACATTGGTCTGATTGGAGAACAAACAGAGTATTAATCTGAATAATGCGGAGCTGCCAAGTACATGGGCTCTTGTGCCATTAGCACAACTATTAATTAAGTTCCACCACCAGTAGTACTTGATGGAACACTTCAGTAACTTTCTGATTTTTGTAGTTTTGCAGGAAATTTTCTGTGCTGTTGTTGACACGATTATTTGTCAAATGGAAGATTTGAATGCGTGCGTTCTTGTGGAGAAGGGGGAAGAAACAAGAACAAAAAATGGCAGCACTTAATTCAGTACTGGAAGGGTTAAAAACACATGCGTTCAAAAGTTGTAATTTTTTATTTGGAATGTACATGTTCTTATTGGTAGACGAGTGCTTCCCTTTGTGGCTGGAGCAAGGAAATTAAGTCCTTGCTAAGGGTGATTCAGATAACCTGAATGAGTTGTCAGTTTCCTTTCTCCAAGGTGAAAGCTGAAAGTTGTTTTGTGTATTCATCCCTCAAATTCAGCCTTGTGGATTTTCATATCGTGTTGATATCAGCAGTCCACAACAACAAATAATTCTGTCATGGGGATTGAGACGAAGGATTTGGACGTATCAAAATAGTGGAATATAATTTTTTAATTCTTTTTTTTTCCTACAAGGAATACAAACGTTTGGAAAAAATGTTCTTGTAGCTGGAAGATCTAAAAATGTTGGAATGCCTATTTCAATGCTTTTACATACTGATGGAGAGCACGAAAGGCCTGGAGGTAAGTCCAGGAATGTTGTCCCAATGTTTCCATTTGTGAGGTCCTGAAAATAAAGCTGACTAGAGGACTCACATTAAAGAGAAAGCTTTCCACTCCTGTCAATACTTGCAGCTAGACCAAGAAATTAAATTTGCTGACACATTTCCTGACTTATTCTCAGGAGAGCAGTTTCTGGACTTGACTTTTTCTGGTATTGAGTCATCACTTCCCCGTCCATTTGAAACAGCCACTATTTCAACTGATCCTTGAGGGTAATACTGGCAGTGAGGCCTTGAAGAGCAGCTGCAGGGGCTCCTGTGTTGTTTATGCAATGTAGCTGTTTATACCCCTTATCCTCATGCTTGTTCAATGTTGATTTCATTTGTCATATGCACATGAGCACATGCATACACATATGTATACATATACACACAATATACATTTATATATGAATAAAGGTGTGGCATGACCCTTGTGTTGTGCCATGTCAGTGTGGTGTTGCTTATGAAAATACACAAATGGTAACCAAGGAACTTTTCAGCATGAGCTCTATGATTGTTTTCTGCAGTGCAGTTTATATCCACCTGGAAATTGGGTGTTGTGGCAGAAATATTTTTAAGTAATTCTAATTACAGAAGCCTGTGTGCTGCTATAATCGTGCTGTAGAAATTAAAACAAATATAATTTCGATAGAATGCTGCCCTTTTGCAACTTCATATTGATGTTAGAAAACTGCTGTGATGGTGTTTGCAAATGAGGTAAACACAGACATTTAATCTCAGGCCTATTTAATTGGAGCAGAGTGAAATCTGTTATTAATATAATAAAACACTAAAAGCTTTATACTAATCATAGAGTTGGTTTTTCAACCTCTGTGGGAAAGTTGCTGTTTGGAACTTCTCTCAGTGCTTGAATTGTAATTACCATTGGTGCACAATTTCTGGTCTCATCCTCATTCCCATGAAAATTAGTAGCATTTTTGCCATTTGCTGCAAATATTGGGTGACATTTGTTACTGGCAGTGCAGCTGATGTTTGAAGTAGGTGTGGTACAACACAAAGTCACGTTACAAACTACTTACACATTTCCCACATGGAAATAAGGAGACCTAGTGACCCGTGATGCTTTCAGCAGCTTGTTGCAAAGCCCTCAGCAACTTGCACGGGCAGTTTTTAGCTGTAACTAAATACTGTTTGCCGCTTCCAGCTTTTGAGTTGATTGGATGCATGGCTCAGTTTTTTGTCTTGTATCCTGGGTTTCTAGTTCTTGTTTGACTATCTGGTAGTGCAGCTTGTGTTGGGGGGCTCGTCCATGAGATTTTTGCAGTGCGTCATGGTCTTCTGCCAGTGTTCTGGCTCCTGACATGTTGGATGACTTCCCTGGCAACCCCGCTTGCTGGCATTGCCAGTGCTTCTAAGTATGTCACATATTTGGTGTAGGGGCAGAAGAATGGTCAGATAGTCCCTTACTGACACTGGAGCCTAGATACAGAACGAGTTAACTCGTCTTACAGTTATCTTTGCCTAATCTGAAGAAATGGATTTATTTCTCAGGCAGTTTTCTAGTTCTCCAGTCTGCTAAGTGTTGGCACACGGTATAAAGCAATGAGAAAACAAAAGAACATGCACTTCTCTGATAGTGAACTGGCATTAAGAGTGTATGTGTATGCTGTGTACACGATGATACTTCTGTATTTGGGATGATTTGGTGGAGTTTTCCTCCCTGATTCACAGATGGGGCTTTCTTTGAAGATCTGGTTCTGCACTTGGGGTTAATTTCTGCTTCTGCTGTGAGCAGCAAGAGACCAACCTGGATGGCATGTGGAAAGGAAGGCAGGCCAGGCCATAGTTTCAGCTTTCAGCTTTTTTTTTTTTTTTTTTTTTTCCAACTCAGGAGGATAGGGACCTGAGGAGACCTACAATGAAATGCTGACAAAGAACTTTCTCAGGTTATCAGTCAAGAAAGAGTTTTTTCAGCAACTGGGGTGATTTGATTCAATATTTTTTTATTGAGAAATGATGCAAGGGGTGTGTGTGTATGGTACTGTTTTTTATTTCTTTTTTGTTGTTGTTGTAGGTTTTGGTTGGTTTTCTTTATAGATTATGAACAAAAATAAAAAGTTGGGGAGTGTCTTAATTTATGATGTTTCGTGAGTAGATACACTCATGTCCTGCAGGTGGCAATATCTGATCAGATGGAAAAGCTATGTGAACCCCTTCCAAAATAAATAATCAGTGTAGGCGGGTCAAGAAACTAGCTCTCTGTTTTGTAAGCTAGGGGAACTGACTTGGGAATATGATGTGGAATCTTAATTATTAAATATATTCCTCTTCTTTCAGCAGAAGTAGCAGTGTAAAAATAGTTGTTTATTTTCTGTTTGGGCCTGGTCACAAATAAATGGAAAACCTCCCCTTTCTGAGGTGTCTGTAAGCTTCTGGACTGCTATTCTCAAGGTAGGGGCTTCCCCCCCCCCCTTTTTTTTTTTCTCCTTTCCTTTTTGGTAGTGAAAGCAATTACTTGGTTTCAGGAGCTGACTACAGACACATTCCTCACTGAAATCTTGGAGGCAAATTAGCACAAATTTTATTCCTCAGAGATAACCTTGTAACTTTGGATTTTATCCACTGTTTTTTCTCAACCTTTCTGCTGGGTAATGATTGTGATTTTGGGGAATACATACTTCTTTTGCTTAAAGCAGGTATCAGAAGACTCCTCTATTTTTTTCAAGCCTGTATTTTTCTGTTTTTATTATCTGCAAATGTCTTGATCTGCTTGTCTTTGGGGAGATGATGTGCACTGTAGAGCCTGAAGAAGTGGCATAAAAGGTGAGGGGAAAGAGCAGAAAAGCCAGAGCACAGAAAGGTTGAAGATGAGATGCCTGAGAGGGTTAATAAGATGAGAGGCACAGATTAGATCAGTCAGACACATTCCAGAGGAAGCAGATGTGATGGTAATGTCTGAGAAGGCAAAATGTTTTAGTGTAATTGCAAATAACATGGCCTAGGTGTCTGTGATAAGTGGAAGGCAGAGACGGGGATATGTAACACCTGAACACTCTACAGTACACATAATTGCAGAGAGGGTTGTGAAGAGTCTTCTTTTGAGAGCTGTTCTCTTTGCTGCTTGCTTGGGCAATCCTCAAGGGAGTACCACACTTGCTGCTGGATGCAGTAGGAGACTTCAGACCCTCTGTCTGTGGCTGTTCATGTTGTCTCTCCTCAGTATCTCCATCAAACAACACAAAGGTTTTTCCTGTTTTACTGGGAGGGTTTATTTGTAGCTCTTGCCAAGAAATGTGGGTGTCTACAGGAGCAGAAGGGTGTGTGCTTCTTGTACTTCTACTGGTGGTCTTGTATTGAAGCTTTCGTGTCTGGCAAACAACTGAGCCCTGTACAAACTGGGCTTGATAAAGCAGACACTGTATTCTGTATGCCAGGTTTGCTTTGTGGAGTTCCACTGAATGTAACAAAGCCATGGAAGGGCTTCCCTTCCCATGGAAGGGAATTTAGTCCACAGTATATAAATGAATTCATCCTGGGAGAATTTTTAAGAGCAAATGTTTTTTCATATGTGTGAGCAGCAGGTGTTGTGAGTGTTCTTCCAATGATGATTTAAAAGTCACATCCCAAGACAGATCTGATCATCTGTACTGTTGTTAATGTACCAAAGTAAGTAATTTGTGCCTGAACGTAAATGCTGTACTTTTTATAGTATTTTATATCTGACAATTAATTGTTTTTCTCTTCCATTTCAGGTGATGCTACAGTGACCATTACTCACAGATATACTCCAAAAGAGCAGCTCAAGATCCATACACAGCTTGCTGACATAGTAATAGTTGCTGCAGGTAATACTGGTTGTTAATACTCCAATTGCAGCATTTCAAACCTAAAAAGAGGACATTGCAGTCTGTGTCTGTGGCGCTGGCTGTTTCATGTTTCATTGAATAATCAGTGCTTGAGCTCGCTAAGGGTGTTGCAGTGAGTAGAGTTTCTCATTGTAGGAAGGGCAAGTGATTTGGCTCTTTGTTCTTGCCCTTCACATTTGCAGACTCATAAACTGTTTCTCGTCACATGCAACACCTTTCCCTTAGGGAGACTTCAGAGTGAACTCAAGATTGGGAACCAATCAGTACATAGTTTATACAGCTATAATTATGTAAATTAAAACATTCTTTGTGCCATGGAAAAATCATGAGTAATTTAAATTTTGACAGGAGGGTTTCTTTAAATCAGCTGGAGGCTGCATTCATAAAACCACGGTATCATTCCCCTGCCATTAAAATTAAGGCCAACCTTGCCAAACTAAAAATGTTATTAATGGCTGGGTTTTTTCTCTTCTACAGTTGTCGTGCCAAGAGAAAGAGAATGGCAATTGCCTAGAGGAAGGGGGCTGAAAGTTCAGTGTCTATACTCTTAAAGCAATGTAAACTGAAATACTTAGAGTTGAACTAATCTGTCCCAAAGAAACAAGCGAAACTCTGCTTCTAAGCAGCCTTTGTTATTTGTTTACAGGTATTACAAGTAGAAATACAAATTAATTTTAAAAACTCAAACAACCCACCTTACTATAACCTTGGTGAAGTTTTGGGTCCCTTTGCAGCTCAGGATATCATCCTTCTCTTGTACCATTTTGTAGGACTACAAGAGGATAGCGTCTATCCTCTTTTCTGCTCCCTTTCCTGCTCTTTCTCATCCTCAAGATCCAAGACTTCCTTATGTATTTTCTAGATGAGGACAGACAGGTACCTGTCTAAAGCTTGTCACTTTCTGTTGAAGTGAGATGCCCTTTCCTTCAGGGTTTAACTTCACTGCCTCTTTCCTAAGGCAGGCCAGGAGCAAGAAACAACTTATTTGTTCAACTTGTGGGCCTGACCAGAATTCACCACTGTGAATGAAAGATAACTATGGTGTGCTAACTGGAAATAAACCAGTAACTTTTCATGCAAATTCACTGCTTCCAGTTTAATCATCGTTTCTGATTTTTGTGCTGAACATGGTTTGTCACTGTTTATGCTTGGAGTTAAACAGTCCAGTAGCAATTCAGACATGTTTTCCTTTCACTTTACTTTCCTTGTGTCATTTGTAACGAGT
This sequence comes from Hylia prasina, assembly GCA_013397195.1. Lineage (NCBI taxonomy): Eukaryota > Metazoa > Chordata > Aves > Passeriformes > Sylviidae > Hylia > Hylia prasina. The sequence goes on from VYXD01004010.1 coordinate 581,756, forward strand.
GTGATACAACACTCATTACACCACTTGAGATATACTTGGAATGATGAAAAAACCTAGGGCTAGGTTGTGCAAACAGCACACAGCCCTGCTCCAGTGGGTGCTCTGGGGAAGGTTGCACTTTAGAAAGGTGGAATCACTCCAAGCTTCCTTTTGTTACATGAGAATTATGCACATTTTACCACTGGGATCGCACACTCCCCGGAAATGGGTGACCTGTTCAGTGAGTGGTGCAAAAAAGGTAACTTGTACCCTGCCAAGTTGGAACAGCTGCTTTTACAGGCCACTGCAGATGTGCAAATGGAAAAGAGTTTTTTTGCATGTGCCTGCATGGAAGACCAAGATTTCCTTTCCTATGTGGTACTTTTACAAGAGCCATCTGCGTCCTGGCTCCTGATTGGTGACTTGTTGCCAGTCTGTTCTGATCTAGTGCTCCATCTCTTGAGTGCTTTTCTGTTCACTTGCATTGGTGTTTTTGGTGATACTTCAAATAAGGTGCTTCTTTTCTCTGTTACTGCTGAGTCTGAGAAGATCCATCGCTCTGTGCTGTCGCTCATTTGCCCCCAGGCTTGGGGCAGCAGTTTTCCTGCTTATTTGGATTGTACCTATCCATGCAGTTTATTCCTTCCTTCTTGTTCCTACTTGACTCCTTGCACCTTAAGTTCCAACAATGCTGCTCTTGTCCAGCCTACCCCTCTCAAAAATCTCTTTCAATACTACACAGCTTTTGGATTTCTATCCAAAGCATGGTGTTTCCTCTTAAGCACACCTGACACTTTGTATCCCACCATAGCATTTCCCATCTTGTCCTGCTATCCCTGCCTGCGCAGCTTTACCCAGCGGTGCCCCTGGAGCCACCACAGGACAGGCAAGGTGGTGATGGAAGCAGCAGGACCCTTGAAGCAGTCAGCTTGCTGCTCCTGCTCTCTGGGCTTTCCAGACTGCTGAGAGAAACAGGACTCATCTGCCTGCTACTTTTGGAGAGGGGGTAAAGAAACAGCAAAAGTAACGACTGTGCCAAATGCCCGATGAACTTCTGCTCGGACTACTTGCACTGATCTGTGGTCTTCTTGTGTAGGAAGTGCGGGTTAGTAAGACTTTATTCTGGTTAGCTTTCTTAGAAATTGGCTATTTCACAGTCCTTGCGCCTAAACTCACATTAGGCATGGCCTTGTTTTTCCTTTGATTAAAATGTGATTTATCATTTTCTATAAAAATTACCAGTGAATTACCATATTCTTCAGTCAGTGTATTTTAGGAAAAGCTGCTCTAATGTTTATCCCTTCCTACTTGGTATGTAAAGTAGGCTTAAGTAAATAGATACGCTCATTTGGTTTGGGGGTTAGTTCATTTGTTGCTGTTAAGTATTTGGCTTATTATCAAACCATTTTACAAAGGGTGTAACTTCTGTTACAGCTTCTGTTAGTATGCTTCTGTTAGTGTGCTTCCAACCCTATCACACATAGATCATTTACCCCCATAAGGCTGAGGCGTTATCCAGTTACCAGCCAGGTTGCCATGGATTACATCAGAGGGGATGAAGGAGATGCAGTCAGATATTATCAAATGGGCTAGGAAAGAGTTTGCGATCTTGGCTTGCTCAACATGAGAAACATAGTTTCAAGCGGGTGTCTCATGGGGGAGTGAGAAATGGAGAGCAAAGAGTGTTCTGGTATTGCCTGTATCCAAATGTCTATGTGGCTGTGCTCCAGCACTTGCACATGGAGCCAGACCCTTGTGTGCCAGCGCTTCCTTCCAGTAAAACTGCAGTTTCAAGCTGTATGGATTTGGTTTCTTTTCCTCTTTGCCATTTCCCCACCTGAGAGAAATCTGCTTTCATGGGGAGAGGGGAATTCATACTCCCTTTTTGGAGATACTCTAATATTCCTCTCAGAACAAAAAACTGATGGAATTTCTCATGAAGCAAGGTGAATTGTAATTTTTAGTTTGGAAATTCGCATTACTGAAAGTTGGAGGTTACATGATAGGGAAGAAATTCCTGACAGGAGTCATATGGCCATGGATACATTTTGTTATCTGGATTTTGAAGTGACCTTTTAGGTTTTCTGGGTCCTGACTGAAGCACATATTCATGATGAATATCAAGATGCTTCACATTTAATTGTGCTGAAGAAATACAGTGCATATGAAAAAGCTGAGGTGGCTTGTTGTGGTTGTTTTAGCTGGAATTTCTTAATAGCAAAAAAACCTTCCCCAGGACACCACAGAGATGCAGCCTACAAGGTGTGCAGTGCTCAGGCTGGGCCTCTCAGGTCAAGTGCAGAGGTGTCCCAAATTGCTGTAAGTAGCAGGAAATGGTGTTTTGTCCTCTCTGGAAGGTCAGCATTGTGTGCTGGGGTTACCATAACAGTTAAAACTACTTGTTGGTTGAGTGTGTTTCTTGAACCAAAACCAATCCCATGGCACAAATTTTAGTGGGATTTTTTNGTTTGTTTGTTTTTTCTGTAGTAGTAGTTACAAACTGTGTGCAATTGAGGAATAGTTGTTTTCAGTGTGGGGTGTATCAAGACATATTCAACTGAAAGAATTCTATTTTGTGCATGCATAGCTATGCATGTACACCCCTTGATGTCACTCAAAACTGATAACCTCAGACTACCTGGCCAGGGTAATAAAATATGTGTTGATGATTCCAGGTATCCCAAAGTTGATTACAACTGATATGGTCAAAGAAGGTGCAGCTGTGATTGACGTAGGAATCAACCATATCCACGATCCTCTTACAGGAAAAACCAAATTAGTTGGGGATGTGGACTTTGAAGGTCAGTGGAACACTCTTTACACAAATCTGTTAGATAAATATATTGAAGGGTGTAGGATTCACTCACGGTAAATTTTTGGATTAGGCAGTGTCTCAGGACAATGTTTTCAGGAATTTTTCATCATTTATTTCCTTAAATAAGAACACAACTCTACCTGCTCTTAAGAAATGGTATGTTAGTTAGGAGATGAAGTGTTACTTTCAATTACAGGTACCAGCAACCTGTAAGAGATACAAATGAACTCTTCTGGCAGTGGTGCAGAAGGTGCTTGTGTCCAGTTTCTTTAGTCCTTTGAGTTTGTGAAATGTTTGAAAAATAATCAATGAAAACAGTTTCAGCTCTTTCTCAAGCTTAGGGTTTCCTGCTGTTCATAGCAATTATTATTAAACCACAGCTTCTCAAAGCCTCCTTTTGCACTCTTCCTCTACACCTGTCTGTGCAAATGTTCACTTGGCTTTAGAAGGAACCTTCATGCTAGAGTTTATTGTGGGTTCATGTAAAAGTGCTTATTAACATCTTGGTCCGGGCAAGCCTAACAGATAAAAATTGTTGTTACATATTGATCTTTTTTACGCTTAACTTGTTGCAGAGCAAGTTCACGATGTAACTTGAGTAAGTATCTTTGCTCTGGAGGAGCTCCAGACTGGAATAGCAGGATTGTTGCACTTATTGGCAGGGTTGAGTGTGGGAAGCTTAGACAGCATTTACCCGCATTATTAATGGTTCTCAACAGTTCCTTATTTTGATAGGTATGAAAATCACCCACGGGGTTTTTTTTCACAGTTATTAGCATCTTGGCTGGCATAATGTCTCAAAGCTTAATTATATTCAGAATGTTTTTAGCCAGCTGTGTGTATTTGTAATTACATCACCCCCTTAGTTCCCTGCTGCTTTTACTCATCATGCATGTTACCTGTCTGTTAAAGTCTGTGAAATTACCTGCACGAGTGTAGCTGAGCGACTGTCTTGGAATGTGTTTGGAAATGTGTAACTGGATGTGTGCAACACAGCTCTAGGAAAATAAATCTTTTGGAGGACAACTTGAAGTTTTTTTTCTTTTCTTATCCTGCCTGTGGTGTTACAAATAAAAGGTTCTATTTTGTGTTTTCAGAACTGAACTAAATTACAGAGAATTTTCAGATGTTTGGTTTGCTTTAGCAGATATGGGAGTACAAAAGCTGTAACTTTGAGAAATGTGAACCTGCATCCTTCTTGTTTGTTTCTCTTCAAACACAGGACCTTGTGCTTGCAATAAAAGTGTAGATTCAGTGGCAAGGCCGTGATTCAGAGTTTCAGCAATGCGCTGTATCTGTCTCGTCATGTCTGCTGTGGTTCTCACGATTTTACCTGGGGGGAGGGAAGATACAAAAAAGGGAGGAACTTCAGCTTGGATTATGCCACTGCAGTTACAAGTAGCATTTCACTGTGCATTGCCAAAAGGCAGTTGTTGGTTCATTGGTATCGGTGAAAGTTTCACTAAATTTTTAACAACAACAAAAAACATCCCAGTGTATACATTCTGAACACTAGCAAGTAAACCACCCTTGGCAAGTATTTATCTGGCCGTTAGGAAATGGAACAAGCCAGCATGTAGCCAATAATTTTATCCTTTTCCCCTGTTTGATCATTTGGCTGAATCTGTATTTAAGCCTAAGTGAAAATAGTTTTTGTAGGTTGAGGCCAGGCACATAAATGGCTGGCATGGCATCTGGCACCTGTGTAACATCACGTAGCCCACCAGCATCTATTGTCTCTTCATCCACTTCTTTAGGAGAAAAATGTGGCTGTGGGGACAGTAGAGGTTTAAGTGGGCAATCCAAATTTCCCTTACAAAAATAGATGGAAATGGCTTCCTTCACCGGGTCATCTGGCTGAGAAGTTCCTGTAGTGGAGATTAATGTTATTAGATGGGTGGAAGGTGTTTTGATTTGGTTGCTTATCTTGGCAGTACTTGGATCCCATCTTCTAATCTCTGCAGGGTAGGTGAGAAAGTAAAGGTTATTTTTATCTCTTTAATAGCAAAAGGATGCATTTCAGTTCTTCTTTTTCATGTCTTTCATTGTTAAATTCAATGGATACATTTGCAAAAATAATGGAATGCCTTTAAACAGTATTTGCCATTTCCCACATCTCACGTCCTCTTTATTTTGATGCGCCAAACTGTATCCACATCAAAAAACAGTTGTTTGGTCCAGAATAGTTCAGTGCACAGTTCCAAGGTATCTAAAAGAACAAGACAGGAGAACACTGCATGTGGAGGTCAGCTGCAAAGTACTGAGATACCCACCCTGATACTGCAGGGATATATTAAACTTCATGTGCAGCTCTCCATGTAAAACTACCACGGCACATGGAGAGTACCTGTTTATGTTAAGAATTTGCCAAAATCTGTGGTCTGGGGAATGGCTGTCCTGGCCTCTGGGAGCCTCAGGAGGAAGAGTGAAGTGCCAGAGAGAAGAAGCAGCAGTGGCATCCCTATGTGATCCCCAGCGCCATTTTAGCTGCTCTTGGGCAGCAAGTTTCAGTGACAGAAAGGGAGATCTGTTCCTTTGAACAGTGTAGTGCATGTGTGGGTGTACTTGGCCCTGTTTTATAGGCTTTTGTTGCTACAGCTATAATGCCAATGAAGGAGGAGGGCTATAAGGACCAGGAACATGAAATAAAGCAACAACTTACCTAGAACATTTAGCTGAAACAGCTCTTTTGGGTGGAGCATCATTTCCAGGAGTAACTGGTAGAGCAGGATAATAACATGCCACTGTAGTAGCTCACCTTTGCTAGTGGAACTGGAAATACCAATGAAACCAAAGTTGCTTGTATTTCTTTACAATTCCTTCCATATTTTTGACAAACAGCAGTGCTGATTGTTGAGTCTTGATTAAATGCTGATGTAGAAAAGAAATCCTTTGTGTAAGATATTCGTTAAGTGATGTAGTTGGGATATCAGTGGAGGGCTTTACACATGGGAACTGTACTTTCTGACTTGAACAGTGTGAAAGAGATTCTGGAAAATTGGTGCCACCATGAGCAGGGAGGGATTCCCAGCGCTGAACAGCAGAAGGGAGAACCCCAACAAGTAATCAATGTGGTCCAAAGTGATGGGCCTATATTATGCATTTTCTCTGAATGAGATTGACCACCACAATCTTCAGATCCAATTAATTAATGGAAGTGGTGGTCCTTCAGCTGTACCTTCACAGCAGTGTGCAGAAAGCCTGGGCTCTGTGACAGCAGCTGCATCTGTTGGTGTTTGCTGCCTCTCCGCGTTCACAGCAATACCTGCCCAACTATAGGCTGCTCCTCACTTATTGAATCCTTTCCAAATTAGCTCCCTGTGCAGCTTTCCCAAACAGTGGTCACAAAAACAGAATGTGGATGTTCCAAGTGCATTTGCTATAGCTTTAGTTAGTTTGTTTCTCAGATGACTTCAAAGATCTGGCAGTCATTTTGCCATGAAGAGAGCCCAGTCTGCATCATCACGTCACCATATTGCTGCCCTGCAGACATTAGGGGAACTTGTTGTTGTGCTCTGTGAGTGCAAGGAATGAATCAGAAGGTTGGCATTAGGCTGTGACAGAAGCCAGAAGGCCAGGCTGGCTGCTGGCTAACTGGGGTCAGTGAGCTGCTGCATGGCCAGTCAAGGTTCTCCCTCCTAGAAGAGGGTGTTGTTCAGGGGCCTTACTGATACACACTTAATTACAGCACTGAGCCATAGTTCCTTGGTTTTCCTTTATTTTGCAGTTAAAATAGCTGCAGTAAGAGAAACAAGGATAAGAAAAAGAAGGAACTCTGAGAAATGGGGTAGATCCTTGCTGGTTGGTATCCCACCGTGCGTAGTGAGAAGAATCCTGGAACGTGGGGAGCAGAACATGGGGTATCTAGTGTGACTGCTGAGCACATTATTTCACACTTGGGCAGTGCTGCAGGGGTGCAGGAATCTGGTGTAGCTTTACAGGGACTCGTAAAGCCATGTGGAAACAGTGCTTAGGCAGGAATTACTCTGCATCACTTAATGCAGATGCACAAGACCCAGAACTGCCTTCAGGTTGAGACTTGCCATTGGTTTGTGTGATTAACCCTATTAGGTGTCTGATGTCCTCAGCTTTAAAGGAACCTAAGAGTGAAGGGCTGTTTCCAAAGCAGTGGATCCTGTTTTTCAAGGAAACAATCTACGTTTCATTTCTTCTGAAGAATCAAAGGAAGATTTCAAGGTTCTACAGAAGCTGCAAAATAGCAGCTCCTCCCCCATAGGTGTCTAATTTGCATTTTCCAGATTGTCAGAGGAAGGCCTGGGAGACCAGCACCCATCTGGAGAAAGCAGGAGTAAAGCTGTGGACAAAGTTACTTTATTCCTGAGAAGCAGAAGCAAGACCTGATGGAAATGACAGCACACTTCACTTGCCTACATGAGATGTCACACATTTATGTGTTGTGTGAGAACTGTGCTTTGGCCTATTTCACTTGACCAGAAAAGGAAAGTCTGTTGAAGTTTTTGAGGCCAGGCTGTCTTCCCCCTTTGGTCACTGGCATTCATCTTGGAAAATCACATTCACCATATCTATTTACTCTTACCAATGGAAACTTATCAGGTGGTAGTTTCCCCCGCACAGACACCTGTTGTGTGTTCAAAATTCTGGATCAGCTTTTGTGCATAAGCTATCTGGGTGGTTTTGTGCTAACTGACACAAAATTTGGCTTCTGCCACACCTACCCACAGAGATTTCCATAATGGTAAGAATATGGGCTGAGGAATTTCCCAACAACTTGGGAAAACAAAACAGGGCACTGTGTGTTTCCTGCTGGGTAGGATTACTAACACCACAGGCAATGCATGTTGTACCTGACAGTCACTGGAGGGCTTTCTTAAGGAAAGGCATGGTCTGGTTGTGGGTTGTCCTCTTTGTAGGTAAGGTAGGAGTAGTTTGAGTAACACCACAAAAAGAGGTAGGTAACATTGCCTTGGAAACAAACATATTTCGGTTTAAAGTGCCTACAGTATTTTCTGCGTTAATGGTTGTGTTTTCTTCAGATGTGGATACATTTCAATAATTATGATGTTAATCTGAGAATTCATAGTAACTGTATTAATTGTAAGCACCAATCTAAAATGGTAGGTACTTCAAAATAGTACAACTATTAAAAGGCTTAATTATTTGTGTTTGAGAATATTAAGAGTAACCAACATATGACATTTTAATTAATTTGTTGCATTTTACATCTGAAGAAAAACTACATTGTAACTTGATTTCCTTTTCATATATTTTAAGAGTATATCTGGTGATACCAGTCAGCAGAGTAGTTAAAACCCTCCTGTCTGTATTTACCAGGAGGTAAATATTTCTGTTCTTCAGTTCAGTGGGGTATTTGGTATTAACTTTGCAAATGCTCTCGTGAGGTCCCTGCCATGGCAGGGGAGGGCGGGGTTTAGACAGCATTTTATTAGTTTCATTTACCTCTGTTCTTCAAATCTAAATATCATTTCCCAAAACCCCCAATATTCAATTTTTCAAATTCTTTTGTAATATTTCTGGTTTTGAGACCTTCTTATTCCTGACAGTTAAGCACCATGTAGATTCAAGAGGTTTAAGATAAATACGCTTAAAGCAGTAGCAAGTGATCTTGTTTGTTCCAAAGTCAGGTGCCTAGTTTTCCATCTCTTAATCTCTTCTCATAGCCAGGCAGAGTCTGTTGTGTAGTGGCTTCAGTGGAATTGAATGTGTTTGTGTCAGTTATGCATGCTCAGCTGTCTCCTGTGTGTGTGCCTTTGAAAAAGCAATGCTTCTGGAAGTGAGGTATGATTTGCCAAGGAGTAGTTACTAAGCAAGCCAAAAAAAGCCCCCAAACTAACAAATAAAAAAACCTCTCGTGGTGGCACCCTAAAAAAAACCCAACTGTAAGAACTAGCAAGGTTAGTAAGAGGCCAGTTGGTCAGACCATTATTAGCAAATAACTTACTACAGTTTGTCCTGCGTTGAGTTCCTACAAAGTTGAACAGAATTCCTTTGCAAACAACCTGCAATTCCAATCGGTGGCATTTTGCACAGTAGATAAGAATATCAAGTCAGGATTTATTGCTACGTTATATGAATTCGTCATACAAACAGGTTAACTTAAATGCACTCAAGGTGTACACTGAATTTGAATAGTCTAACATGGCTTGTGGTTGGAGCTAATTCATCAGTAAGATTTTTCTCTGTGATACTTTGGAAAGACCCGCCCCTTTGCTTTCCTGGTTTAATCTAGGCACCCTTGTAACACTGATAAAAAAAGTCTTCTCTGGAGGAACTGAGTGTTTATGGCTGAAATTGCAATGGGAATTTTGCCAGTAGAACTGTATTTTTCCTTAAGATAACTCTCGTCTTTGTGGTCTATATTGTGAAGCAGAAAAACAAATCAAACAGAAGACTGTACTCTCTCCCTCTCCAGTTTTAAGTTTCCTTCTGTGATCCCAGGGTATCTTTATAGGATGTGGCAGACCAAGTAGGGCACAGAGGCTGACTAGATGACTTGGCTGCTGCTGGTGCTCTGCTATGGCAGTAGCTCCAGCAGCCTCCTGCTCTGCATGCTGCTCCTGAGGAACACAGAGCAGAACATCCATGCTGCTCTCCTGGGCTCATCCTGAACTCATGTCACCCAGAAATTCCTGGGACAGCTGGTCAGCCAGGTCACATGGACAAAAATTGCCTCATAATTGATAATTAACCTTCCATCTGTCTGAGCACAGGCTGCGTGAGTGCCTGTGCTGCCATGGGGAAAAGGTAACATGCTGCAGGTCAATCAGCTGGAACAGGTTGTGAAACCCTGGGCCAGCACTAGCCCTGGGTAATGCATTCAGATTGGGAGAAGTACCTCGCAGCCCCAGTGCTGGCCGTGTTCTATCCCTGCTGTGGCTGCAGTAACACTTCTGCCTTCACTTGTCCCTTCCCCACGGTACCTGCCAGTCACTGCCCTTCATGGATATGTGGGCTGGGGAAGGGAAGGAGGGTTTGGAAACATTCTTAGTCAATGCCTTTTTCTCTTTTCTCTTAGAAGTGAAGAAGAAGGCTGCCTTTATCACTCCAGTGCCGGGAGGGGTAGGACCTATGACTGTTGCAATGCTTTTGAAGAACACACTCCTGGTCACTAAAAAGCTCATTTACTAGAGCAAACGGGTTACTGTGGATGAAGAATCTGAGTTGTTCTATTTATTGATACACAAAACATTTATTTTTTACTACAAATATATTTATTTCTACATTGTATTTATTTTTTCATGTAAAGTATGTTAAATCTGATGATTTATAAAATGTTCAAATACTTTGTGTTACCTCCTACTGATTTATTGTGAGCAAAAATGACTTGGAGCATGCAGCCTACACAGGTATGTTGGTGGTGGTGGTCAATTACATGTTTGAGAATGAAGAATGAACCATAAATTACAACTGTACCTATGTATTAGGGCAGTTACCAAGATCTCATAAACACTTGGGACCTGTTCAAACAATATAAAAACGAAGACATATTAGATATCTTTTAAATACATGGTTTGGGTTCTGAGGTCACTAAGCACTCTGGATGTAGTTCAGAGTCCTTAAATATTTTTTTTGACCACTTAGAGCCAGCAGTGGCCAGGTAGTAATGTTGACACAAATGCAAATGTGTAGTAAATGTGTTAAAATAGTCAAATAAGCTTGAACACTGGTGCAATTCTGACTTTAAACATCTGCAAGAGGTAAGCATGAATAAGTATCTAGAATCAAGTCTGGAATTATTTTTTTTCCATGTCTGTACAAATTGTTTTGGTACATAATACGCCCATCTCACAAAAACCTCTCAAACCTGAACAGTTGATTGGGCGGAATTTGATTGAAATTGAATGGAATAGAATTAGAATGGAATTGAGTGGAATTTAGTTTAAATTACCATATAGTTACAACATACATAGTGTGGCAGAAGATGAAGAGGAGGAGAAAACCAAAATTTTATCCCTGATGAAATATTTGCGTTGGAACTTTAAGCCATTTAATTATTCTCTTATTTTTTGAAACTGCATGAGGAGGGCATTTTTCAGTCCATGTTGTAAGCCTTGGCTTCAATGGCCACAATATTTTGCTGGTTAGAGAAGAATATACAAGATAAGATCAGTATGCTTCTATTCTCAAAAGTTGGTTACTGGATGGATCTAGAACAGTCCTATGCAGTGTAAAAGTTGTAGTGGAGTTACTGCTGAGACGCCAGTTCAGCTGAGTATGTGCACTGGTGACATTCCCACTGAAGGCAGTGGTAGACAGTTTGGACTTCTTCATGTTTTTATCTCAGCTGGGATTACTGATTTATTTTCATTGGGAGCCTTAGATGTTTGCTAGTTGGCTACAGATAACTTGAAAGGGGAAGGAAAAAGACTGTGGCTACGTTCTATTGCTGTTAAAGGAAAAAAATGCACTTACTGTGATAAAGAAGTCAAGGTGGAGCATCATTTCCGTGCTGACTATTTTTGTGATGGACTTTGAGAGTTTGTTTTAGTGCAGTGTTTGCAGAAGTTTGACAGGATTATTACTAAATACATAATGCAGACTCTTGTCTTTTTAAATGTAAGTGGTAATATAAATTTATGTGGTAATATAAATGGTAGGGGGATCAGGGCACCTATGGAGACTGTACTTGGGACTGATCAAGCCCTGACTGAAAGATGGAATAAAACTTGTTCACTGTTACCTTGGTCTTGCTGGAGGGTGTTGATGTGGTTTGGGGCATGGTTGTGTTCTTCCTTTGTTTATTGTGTGTTCGAAGCACAGCAAATGGAGAGACCCTGCAGGTTCAGTCATTGCTGTGTCCATCTGTTTCTACTGCTGTTTGTTTTCTTTGCTTTAAGTCTGATCATCTCTGGGTTTTTTTGGCAAAATAACCATTTATGGCACTGTGCTTGTGTCCCTTGAGCGAGCCTGCCTGTGTCATGCCCTACAAGCAGGTCATTGTGCATCACAAGCCTTTTTCCTTTGTCCTGTGGTAGCTGGGTTAGCATTACAGCGCAGCCAGTGAGGCCTGGGCTTGGGTCCACAGCATGCTGTGTGCAGAGCTGCTAGAGGCATCTGTGAGAGTGCTCTCTGCTGGGAGAACATCCAGAAGGAGCATCCAGAGGGAAGGGCCCATTAGACAACCCAGAAAGCACGTTGGTGTGCCCGACCTGGTCAAGGTTTGTCCAAGGACAAACACCCTGCGGCAGACAGAGCACAGCCTTGCCCACTGCAGCCTTGTCCCAGGCCTACCGCACCCATCGTGTTGCCTCATGACAAAGCCTCCTCTCGGATTCAGGCCAGATTAAACTGCCATTGTGCTGCTGAGTGTTGAAAGCAAGGCTCACCAACCTCCCCCCAGCTTGGGACTGAGAGCAGAGGTTATCCAGGTAGGCATGAACACTCCTGTCTGTCCAGAAAGTGTGCAAGTTGCACTCAATCAGTGTGCAGGCATGCAGTAATTCAGGATAGCAAGGGAAGGGAAAAGCCTCCTGGAATGTAGTCCATGAGCAGGAAAATGCATAATTAAAATGTGCATAAGTAGCTTGTGTTTTTCCCTTAACACATGAAGTGGTTAGATGCAATCGTACAGATCACTGAGGAGAATGCAGTGGAGAGGGAGAACTTGAGCCAACCAGAGTTACTAGGGCACTTACTAGAAGACCTTTGGGTTTAAAATACAAAGATTGTGAAATGTTTTTGTTGCTCGGAGCTCACAGTTGAGGAGGTGAGAGTTGGTGCTGAGGTGAAGTCTGTAGCTCTCCTTTGGTCAGTCAGACTGTTGAAGTCTGTGTTACTGAACTGGGCTTTTCCAATTACCTGCTCTAGTCTGGGCACATCAGTACCCTTCAGAGAGACCAGTCCTACTTGTTCCAAGCTGCCTGTGACCAAGGAAGCTGGACAGTGTTTGGAGCTGTGGAAAGTGGTTTAGTACAAGAAGCGTGTTTGACAGGTCTGTTCTAGAGACCCTGCAAACACTTTATGTAAAAAGTATGACTGTTCTCATTAAGCATAGTCACTTCTTGGAGAGGCAGAGATGGGCTTTTCTGGCAGAAATGAAAGGGATCTGCTGCTATAGGAGGAAACACTTCACCTGCTCTTTCAGTGTGTGTTTCCTCAGTGCTTGTTCGTGGCCAGCTCCAGCCAGCAATCCCAGGCCTCGCACCGGCCAGTGGGCTGCCTTGCTTCCAGTGGGCTGCCTTGCTTCCGGGGTTGTGCGCAGCCAGGCTGAATGGAAAGTGATCAGCACAGCCCTCAGGCTTGCAGGGCCTGGGATCAAAGGCCTCCCGCTGGCAGTCACTGATGAAGAACATCATCCATTATCTTTGTGTCTGATCGCTTCCTAATCTCGGCACTAGCTGTTCCCGAAGTTCCTCTTCTGGATGGCAGGTACTGAGGGACAGGGAGGACCAGGGGTGGGACATTAGCAGAGCAGGGACTGGTCTCTGCACTCTGAACTCCAGTGTAGCATCCTGAGGGTGAATATCCTCCTGGAAGTAATATAAGACCTGCATTGTGAAGGAGAGGAAACGCCACATTTTCACCTCCTGTTTTGTTTTGTTCACCATTGTTTTGCTGGTTTTTTTGTTCTGCTCTGTCGGATTCCAGGTCTCGATCTAAAACTGTACCATTGCCTACACGATTATGCCCACGGGTAACAGGAAACCAGGGTTTCAAAAGAAAACCTGATGCCACTGCTAGATAATAGCAGTTTCCTAAATAAATGTGTGGTTGCCCCGGGGGTTAGGTTGTTACCAGATGCACCTTTTCTTGATTGGTGAGAACAGGAGATGACGCTTCCTGGCATATAAGTGCAAGAGAAAACACGGGAGCACAGATAAGCAGAGCAAGCAAGCCACCTGGAAAGAAGACCTGAGAAGGTGTTAAAGCAGTTGCTTGCCATGACATTTGGAATGCTAATCTATATTTTGCTGAAAGGTAGGTTTGGAAGAGGCTTTTCGGTATTGCAAGGTCCAAGGCTTTGTTGAACAGTATTTCTCTCCTTCCGAAATAGGCAGTGGGGTGGGAGGCGTGCAGAGACATTGTGAAGCAAAGCTACTTCAGCCGTTTGAAACCTGGATGAAATTTTAACTGATAGGGTATAATTTAGACTCCTTGAAAATAAGCTACTTAAACTGGTAAATAGGTGTAAGGTTGTAGTATATTACATGTATCTGTGTTGTAAATTGTGCAAGATAATAGAATGGAAAACAGGATGGATTTGTATTTGGGAAATTTGCAAGCCATCGTTTGTTGTCCCACAATCATAATTACGCTGTGTCAAAAGGAAGTCTGAGGCAAGAGTGTTTTAAATGAATTGTTATTATACTGCTGCCTTCTCTGGATTTTGTTTGAAGTGCATCTCGTATGAAGTGCTTTCTGGGTGAAATGAACCTTGAATAGATATACTGAGTTTTTCTGTTCCAGTAAGCATCTATTTGCATTACACAGCAATGGGGGCACTGAGTGAAGAGTCAGCTATTACTGCTTCATCCCTCAGCACTGACTTATGGAATAATTGGACAAAAAACAACGCTGAAGGTATTGCTTTTTTTGTTCTGTTTGTCTCTGTTAATCTGTCAATTAGGAAAAAACCCCAACCAACAAACCAAAACCTCCACCAAAATCTGTGATGTTAGCTGCTGTGACGCTCCATCCCTTGGACGCTTTTGGATTTCTGAGTTTTATTTGTGAGATGAACTGATTTCTTCATGGAGCCTTTGAAGCCTTTCTGGAATAAGAGCTGCCACCGAGCTGGGGTAGACTCAGCAATGAGCAGCTGAAGGATCATTTAACTCCCGTTCAGTCATCATTTGAAGAAGACATTTTAAGGCTGATGATCTGGGTTTCTGATGACAGTTTCTGTTACTTTTACCTGGTGCTTGGTTTCTGTCTGTCTGTCCTCAGTGCTCACCTTAATGCGCAGAAGTGAGAATGAACAGGCACAACTTGGAGCGATGCCTCTCCTGAGTTCTTACTCAGTAGTTTCTGTCTTTGTTGCAATTCTGCTTTTGGCTGTCTGGGCTTTCACAGCCCTCCTCGGAGTGCTGGCTCTCTCCCTTCCTTTCTCTTTTCTGACTGAAATCTGAACTCAGGCTCTTTTATGTGCCAACATCTGAGAGTAGAGCTGTGTTTATCCTGCCAGCTGCATTCTTGATGTTACCTGAGAGGCTGGTGATGTCATTGCTTTCCGAGAGCTGTGCGATCTGGGAATGAGGTTTTGGCAGGTCAGTAAAGGAGGAGAGGAATCTAACTGCAATACTTTAAAATGTCTCTGTACTTTAAAAGGCATATTAACATGCATACAAATCATCTTCTGTTAATTCTAAGTCATCACGGGATGTCTTCCAAGCTTTTTTAGTAGATCCATACACTTTTTATTATTTTCTCATAACAAGTCCAGCTGTTTTATTTTCATTTCTAATCTCTCACAGTGGTACAGTGTTATATATACATTCATCCAAATACATACTATATGTGTGGGTTCCATATATATAAATAGATACATAAAATATCTTTACACACTCATATGCATGTGGAGTCAGTAAGGTGTTGATTTTTGACCACAGTATTTCGGTTTATCAGTGCAGCACTGTGGTCTGGTTTAGTCTGTGACACGATTCTTGCAGAGCCACATACAGCCAACAGGAGTATAATGCAGTGGGAATAAGGTTGTGGCTCGTTAAGTACCCTGTTTGTGTTGTTTCTAGAAAGCAGGAGCGATGGGTCATGTTTCAACAAAGAGGAGGCTTATTTACGGGGCCACAGCCATGTCTGCAGCAGTCTGTGAACCTTTGTGACAGCTGGATCTGTGGCAGTCAACTGGATACCAGCATTTTCCTTTGAGAGAATTCCACTCAAAGATAGAATCCACAAACATTCAAGCGCACATTTACACAGGGAGTTAAAAGTATATTTTAGTGAACCTCTTACAAAGCCGGTGAAAAGTTAATAAACAGCCTTTCCAGAAAGAAGATTGAAAAGAAATGCTTAAAAAGACACCAGAGAAACTCACTGAATCTCTCCAGTTTCCTGGTAGCTTCTATTCCTGTGCACTGTAAGTTCATAGTAAGATTTACTGCCAGGGTTCAGTAGTACTGGGTTCTAAGAACATGAATTCCTGGTTCAGTGTCACTGGAGGAACTGGCAGTTTCTTGTGGGATTCAAGTCATTTGGGGACTGAGGTGCTGTTTGTGGAAAACCATTAATTTCTGCTCCGTCTCTGCCTGCTGTTAAGATCTGATCCTATTTCCTTCTTTTATTTCACATAGGCTTTACTTGTCACCAGTGCTGGGGCTGGGGCATTTTAGGTTCAGTGATTTGCTAAGAGGGGGAAAGGTCATGGAAGGAGCTGGGAGCTGGCACAGCATGGACAAAGAACTTACGATGGTATCTGGGCTGGCGGACAGCCTTCGTAGCAGCCAGGAGTAGTGACGGTCTTGGTTGCACTGGGAAAAAAATGGAATCTCTTGATTGCCATCAGCTGGTTCCGTGCAGCCTGTAAAGGAGGCCCTGGGCCCGGGGCTGGGCCCTTCCCTGCCTCCCCTTTCCCATTGCCTTTCCTCCCCGATGCACCATTCTTGAGGGCTGAGCTGTCATGGTCTTACTGGCTGACTCCTTTTGTTGCCAGTCTGTTAGTTTTGGCAAGCCCAGGCTTCCAAGTACCTGTAGCCTTGATTTCATGTCAGAACTTGCCAGGTGTATCTATTTGAATGACTCAGTTGCAGGCAGCTGTCAAGTGCTTACACAGCATGTTTCTCTCCTCACGTGACATGAAAGGGCACATGGACCTGTTTATTCAACAGCCTGTTTAGTATCTAGGCGGACAGTATGATAGGAATTAACATAACGCTCTGGGGCAGACTAGGAAATCATCCTTTTTGTTTTCAAGACATTCTTTCAGAGGTAATTTGTACTTTTGCAATGTCAAAATAATTAGCACATGGAATTTTTGTGTGTAGACTAAATAGCTGATCTTACCCACAATGGACCAAGCTGCTCCTCCTGACAGTGACAAAGGAATGTGTTGGTTTGTCTCAAGTGCTTTCTAGGCAGGTTGCTGCTCCAGGCTGACCTGGGTTTCTAATGACAGCACCACTCAGGGAAAGAGGTTCCTGTACCTGCACAAAGGTTTCCTGCCGATGGGGGTAGGTGAAAGTCTGCCACCTTTCGGCAGCGCTGGCATGAGTAAAAAGGGATTTTGGGATGTGGAAATCCATCTAGTGGAAGTTGGGGTAGAGGTGGCTGGGGATTTTGTGCCTCTTGTACCTTCCTCATGTTTATTTTCTTTCTTCCCGTTGTGGAAGAGATGGAAATGAAAAACTAAATCTGTGCAATAGACACCTTCTCAGGGCCTAGTAGAAGAGTGGTACTTTGGGCAGTGGGAAATGCTGGCTAAAGGCTCCCATTGAAGGGTTATTTATGGCGATTTTCTAGTGCACTGTGCTGAAATGGTGATTCAAAACAGTTGGTGCCTGAGTGTTTGAGGAGGCTCCCGGGAGAAGTGTGAATGTGCCATTGTCTATTTTCTGAAACTTCCCTGCAGAGCTTAGGTAGCTGTTCTGCAGGTACTTTAGACCTAACCAGAATGGGCTTTTGCAAGTCCTAGGCATCTTGGATCTCCTTGGCACACTGAGCTGTGCAGCTCTGCTAACCACATGCTTTCCATTGTACTTTCCTCATCAGAGAACAGTGTACAGTGCTCCTGTGCAGCCAGTAGAGTCATCCATTTCTTGTAGGGTCATCCATCTCTTGTCCCAAAATCTGTCTTTTCTTCATGAAAACTGCCCTTTCTTAGCTTCTTCCTGAATTCTGTCCCTCCAAGGCCTGTTCTTTGCTAACTGTGCTCTTAGCCAGCAAGCCTGTCTCCAGAGGTTGTCAGCAGCATTCCTGGGGCCGGCCAGAAAAGAGCCAGAGCTGGATACTAGAGCTCCTATTTAGCCAGCACCAACTTCCTCCCTTGCACTGTGTTTCTAGGCCCTACAATGTGAAGAGAAACTTGTGGGTAACTTTTTCACCGTGGAAGGATGGATAAGATGCCCTTTTCTCAGACATTCAAAGTTCATTGTAAAACAAGACATGTTTCTCCTACCTCTGTAGCTTTTCCTGAAGAATTCAGTAAGCCCGCACGTAATTTTTCAGGCAGATCTGAATTGTCACTTGTTCTCCCTAAGTCTCTTGCTAAGCTTGAAGTCTGATTACTCTGTCAGGTTTGAGAGGCACTGTTCTCAAAGGAATCGTGTTTGATCTGAGTGTCAGTGATAGCATCATGCCTTTTGGGTGTCCAAACCACATCATTCACAGCTGAAGTTGAGAGTTGCTCTAGCAAGAGCAGCTTTTGCCATTGCTTGTCATCTCTGATAAAGCTGCAGAGAGGTGGAAGGAAAAAAAAAACCCAAACCACTTAGAAGAACACTCAAAGGGGGTTCCTGCCATTAAATGGCTCAGACTGGAACTTGATTGGGAATTTAGGGGGTTGGTGCTATAAATCCTGAAAAGTGTGTGGTGGGATCACAGGCTGCCCTCCAGGACTTGAGGCTTCTGTCTGTAGCAATGGTTCCATGAATGTGCTATATCCAGACCTTGATTCAGCACTTAGTCAGAAAGGAAGGGTTCTGCTTGCTGTACCTTTGTTGAGTCATCTTTGTTGATCAGACCTTGTCACCTTGCTGCAAGATGTTATTTTTTTTTGTGGTCATAACTGAAAGCTAGTGTTGACATGCACTTGGTTAGGAAATCACCTTTAGGTTTCACTGAGGCAGTCCCCTGAAATAGTAAGTCATTGCTTGGACACCCCACCCCACCAGTGATTCCTGTAACTGGGTAGAGAGACCAGTTGGAACAGATGCTTGCAAGTGATGGTGAAGCTTTGGAGCTTTCTCCTCAACTGCTGCACCCCTGTTCCCATGACTTCTTTATTCCCGTTTGAGCCACCGTGAATAAGGGAATGAGGTAGTATTTTCTGTTCAAGAAGGGTGCTTGCTGACCCGGTTGTGTAGGATTTAGCACAAGTTCAGAACCTTGGTAGCCATGGATCGTGCTTTTGCACAGCAAAACCATCCAGGCAGTCTAGGCAGCTTACAACTCTCATGGGGCATTCAGCTAAAATTGAACCATGGAGAAGGGAGGGGAGGGAGGAGTCCCAGCATTCATCCTCACTCATGGCTGCAGAGCTGGCAGGCGGGAGCACTAGAAATGCAATAGTTTGTCGTGAGATAAGGAAAAGACTAATTAGCTATTAATTGAATTCAGACTGGGAAGGATACTGAGAATAATGTAGTGCTGTCCTTGTGTCCTAAACCCCTGCTATTCCTGGGATAGATTTTCTGAATGGATTGCAGGTTGGATAGTGCTGAGATTACTTTGTGTGAATCTCCCATAGTCATTTCTGTACATGTTCCTCAAGAGCAAGTGATTTATTTACAGTCTGTGCTTTCTCAAAGCTGTGCTGGACTGTCTCAGAAGCTTGCTCTGTGCAGTGCTGACTGAATCAGCTCACAGTAAACTGACGTACTGACTGTTTGCTGCACACAGTGTCTGTTCTGCTCAAGGTATGAAAATACGTTCAAACGATGTTTTGTCCTAAACATAACATGACTTTATTCTGTTTCACAGTAGATTATAGAGAGCAGCCAAAACTCTTGAAGCTGATGCAGACCTGCCTTGAGGAACACTACAGCTATTGCATCAATGGGCTCTGCGCCTTCCACAGCGAACTGAGGAAGCCCATATGCAAGTAAGGAACACTGCCTATTATATCCTTCTTCAGAAATGACGCTGTCATTGATTCTTTATGTGCTGCTTATGCAGCCTCACAGTGTTAGTCGGGTATTTGGAGGATTAAAGTTTGGGACAAACCTGAGTGCTGTGGTGCCTCAGGACTGCTAACAAGGCTGTAGTGCTGTGCTAGTGTAAATCTAAGGAAGGGAGAGGGGAATTCACAGCTTAGTTCGTCACTGCCATGGTGCCATCTCAAATCAACAGCAGTAGAGGGATCAACAGATGTTCGCGGTGAGTACTAAGAAGGGAACAGGATCTTCCAACATATCGGCTACAACTCCCTCATTCCACAGACACATCCCAATCAGACACCTGGTGTCCTTACAATTCTCTAGAATGCACAGTGGGCAGCCTTGGCCTTTGGAGACATTACAGCAGGAAAGGATCAGCAGAGCACAGTGATCTTGGTCCACACCCTGCACGACGAGGGGATGTTTAGACTGTATTGCTGCTGTGACTGCAGTACTCGAGCTAGCTTTAAACTAGATAAACTGGGGCAACTGGTAGTCTTGGCAGAGGGAAAAGTTTCTGAGTGAGCACCAGGTTCAGCCCCTCCTTGTTTAGACTTCTTGTGATTTGTTTAAAACTGATGAAAACTAACGCATGTTTGAAATAGAAAGCAAAACAAGTTCTGAATAATTTTTGCATGATGTGTATTTATTTTGTAGGTGCCTTGCAGGTTATAATGGAGAGAGGTGTGAACATTTAACACTAAATTCATATGCACATAATCCTTATGAGCGCTACATTGCTGTGGGAATTGGCGTAGGAATACTGACCAGTGGAATACTTGCCATCATCTACTACTACGTAAGAAAGAGGTACAGGAAATCTGGAACCTTCTGACTACATTGATTTGAATTTCAGTGGGCAGAGTTTTGAGGGCACTGGGATTGTATTTTTGCCTGATACTAGTCTGTAGTGTGATCTTAAAGGAGCTAACACCCTATATCTCTGATTTCTGATCTACCAGTGGGGCCAGCAGCGTAGTTGTCTGAAACGTGGGGTTCCTCTGGGCTGCCTAAATGAGTGAGGGGATTAGATTTTGGTTCTGTGCAGGCTGCTACAGTTTCAGGTTTGGCTGATATAAATCATGTAATGGTGTCCTCTTTAGATGCAGGAAACTGAAATCACCCTACAAAGTGTGCGTGGGCGAGACAGCTCTGTGAAGCCCTGGCGCTGGAACACTCACCAGTTTGCCTGCTGAGGAGGAAGGCCCCTGCGCCATCGGACAGGTACCCCGGCCTCGCTGAGGAGACGAGCTCCAGGGAATGGCAGAGAAGTGCGTGAAGGGAACTCCTGCAGGACAGACAGGCTCTGTGTGTTGTTGAAGAAGGACTTCCTCTCTTGGGTGAGGGTGGCTCATGCTCAGGTCCGAGCAGCTGAGGATACTGGCAGGCCTCTCGGCCCTGTCCTGTGCCCAGTGTTTGCCGTGGGGAGGATGGTTGGTTTTAGCTGTTTTCGGTCATTTCAAGTGCTCATACAGTGTTCTGCTTTGGTCTTTTGTGTGTTTTGTTTGGTTTTGTTTGATTTTGTTATCTTTTTTCTCCTCTGGAGGATAAGCACCACCTCCCTCACAGTGGAGCTGTATTCAGGACATCATGCACTGACCACAAACCGTTTGGGTTCTGATTTTGGTGTCTGCTGGCTGTGTGTGTGGATAAACAGCCCTCTCCCAACCAACAGTTACCTTTGGTGTGCTGGGCCAAGTATGGGCTTCTGGTGCCATAAAGGACAAAAAATGCTTTGGACTGAGGAAAATGTCTGGTTCTGAAAACCTTCCTTAAATTAGAATATAGAGAGTAGGCAATTCCTGGAAAATTAGACCGTGACACCTCTGGGCATGGCATGTTCTTATGGTTTGCATAAGCAAAGCAACCAGACGCCTTTCTTGGAATGGATTATGGAGTTGTGTTTGTGACAAAGAACTCTCCTCTTCCCAGAGATCCTGTAGCAGCTCCTCAGTTCCATGGAATTTCAGGTAGAATATTGCCTTGCTGCACCTTGATTTCTGCACAAGACTTGAATTGCCAGAGAAGCTGGAATTTCGTTATGAAACTTCAATACAGCTTTTCCCAGAAAACAGACTTTCTCTATTCCATTTGCAAATTATGGGTACAATGTGACCACTCAAATAAGAAAGAAATTATTTTAGGGATTCAGTTCCACCCAGGACAAATAGATTCCATAATGGCTGCTTGTTTCTGTTCATCTTATCTACAAAGAATTGGGAAGTTACAAAGACTTGGTTCAAGGAAAAGCGAAGAAAATTGGTTCTGAAGATGGAGGCACTAACTGGGACTTCTCACTGACAGCTGGAGTGTTTGCCAATGCTGATGTGACTAGAGATGGCTCTCAGAGATTTTCATTTCAGCTGTTGCACATTGTAGACTCACCTGCTGTGCTCAGCCATCTACCAGAGAAAGGCAGTTGTACTTTGAGATCTTGTGGGGTAATAGTGGCTCCTAAATTCAGGTGCACTGCTGAAAGCTCAGTTTCTTTGTTATGTGAGTTAATTTTCACAACAAGGATGCATTGCTGTTTGTTGAAAAAACTGTGTATTTGTGAGACTATGGTGACAATGCTGAAATGTGTATGAACGGTGGGGTTTGAAAAGGGTAAAAGTGCATGTGGCACTTGAATGGTCTGAAGTTCAGAGGGCTTCTCATGTGGGGATCCCGGTCAGTAGCTGAGCCATCTTGGCTCTGTGATACTAGTAAATAAAACAGCACATCACACACTGCTTGGAGTCCCGTGTAGTGGAGGGAGGAAGCAGCATATGCGCACACAAGAAGGATTGCTGGTGAGGATGGACACTAGTCCTCCCCTCTGCACATTGACATCAGTGTTTTCCAACTCTCAGCCTCTTTCTCATCTTCATCTCCAGTCAAATCTTCAAATCTTGGCACTGTTTCCTCCTTTCCATTCTTCTGACCTTTTCTTAGGTTCCACTGGCAAATAACTTGTGCTCTTCACAGTCTTCAAGTCAGTTTTCAGTAGTGGCCCTAACATTTTCTATCACACATATGTGGTGAGAGGGAAATTAGGTGTAAATTACAGTACACACATCCTCACAAACAAAAAACACCCTTCACCCATCTCACACAGAAATTGAAAATGTGCATGTTGTTAGGAAAACACAGGGAAAGGCCTTTCTCACTGGTCTCTGGAGAAGATTGTAGAGCTGACTATCCAAAGGATGAAAAGCCTTAGAGTTTTTGTCACATGAGTGGATCTCCTTTCCCCAGTGAGTTGTCTCTTCCTGTGCTCACACTGCCAGTGTTGGATTCACTTCCCAAGGACCAGCCCTTCTCCATTGCAGAGGCTGTGTCTTGGAGCGGACGCACACCCTACACAACTGGCTCAGGGGGTACATGCACTTGTCACAGGAGTTCTAAGGGCATGAGTTGAAACAACTGGACTTCACCTCGCCCAAAGAAAACTGTTGGAGAGAGATGCATTTTATTTGCATGTCCTCTAACTGATGTTTGTTACACCCTTTGTGTACCAGAGGCCAAGCAGGTGCCCTGCAGGATATGCAAGTGCCTCTTCAGTGGTATTTACTCATTGCAGTGAGCCATTTTGTACCTAAAGCAACATACACTGGCTTGACTTTTTCTATGTTTGGTTACACATCAGTGAAAAGGAAGGTGTACTTAAGGGCCAAAATTTAGCAGGAGACTACATAGTGAAATATGGTTTTTCAGTTGGCTTTCAGGCCCAAGGTGGATTTGGAAGTGAGAGTTTGCTGATATTTTTCTGCTGTGGAAGAAAAACTGGAGACTGAAACACCAGATAAACCCATGCCATGCAAAATGAGACTGTGTCAGGGCAGAATGAGAATAAAATGGAAAGATGAAGATGAGAAGGCAGGAATGCAGGAAGGAAGGCAGGAAGGCAGGAATGAAGGAAGGCAGGCAGGAAGGAAGGAAAAGAAGATGCTTGCTTGCTTTATTTTGATTTTCTTTTTCCAAGTGGTGTCATGGCTTCCAGCACTGGGTTTCTCACCACCTGGATGCTGTGTGCCCATCCTGCAGAAGCACAGCCTCTGAGCAGGCCCCAGCTGTCTGTGAGGCATCATTGCGTGACTGACTCACGGTGCAGTTTGACTGAGGGAATCTGCATGGCCTCAGATCACTTCCTGGAGTCAGCCCTGCTGAGCCTTGCCTTGATAAGTGATAGATGCTGCCAGCCTGGAATGGTATGTTGCTGCTTATGGTGCTGAATTTCCTGCAGAACTGGCCTGTCAAAGGATCAGGATCATCTTTCCTACCTCATTTATCAGGCTCAGACTCTTTCTGTAGTGGCATAATTAAGAGAGTTGTAAGCTTCTCCTTCCCATTCCAGCTGCACGTGCCAAAAACTGTCATTTCAAGAGGAGTCCCTGCATTTGTGTGACTTTTAGGCAGGGCTGCCTCAGCTGTGAGGGGCAGCAGCTCAGCAGGGCCAAGCCAGAGACATCAAAGACCGGGATCTGCCTCTCTGAAGGACAGAGCGCTTGCCCTGTGAATGATCCAGGTTGGTGGAACCACCCTGGCTTTTCCTGCGGCACATCTCTCAAGCTGAGTTGCCCTTAAGCCACCCAGCCCTGAGCCTGCTTCACTGGCATCTGCAGCCACTGTGCAGGTGTGCTGGGCTGCCACAACAACATCTTCCCTGAATTCAATTCCCATTTGCTGCTTAGGTGTGTGGGTGGCCTGCAGTTTCCCTAATCCAGCAAGGTCTGTTTCAAACAGTGAGATGCAAGCCTGGGAAAAAGATGACTTTAAAGGCTCTACCTTTGGTTTTGGAGAGAAGTGTAAAGGAGCTGGACTGATGCTCTGAGTGTGCAGTGTCTCTGTTCTGCCTGCCTGTCACAGCACACTGGTGTGGTGGACAACAGGCAGGTGGGAGACAGTTTTTCCTTGGAGATTTTCTCTTATTCGTAGTAACCCACAGTATATTTGGATAATGACACACCAGGGTTTCTTCTCCATCCTACTTACAGTTAAAGTACAAATCTCATTCGTGCTGCTGCAGCAGTGCAGTCCCGCCTTGTGTTCATGTACTAAGAACTAGCTGTGAAACTGGTTACTTCCTAGTGACTCTCAACTTCATGCAAAAAAGGAAACCAAAACAAACCTCCCCCAAAAAACCCATTCCAACTCTCCCACCCCTCTCCAAAAAAAACCTCCAAACCAAAAATCAAACCCAAAAAAATCATACTCTTCTTGGCAAAATTTTAGAGCTTTGTAATTCTTTTATGTCTGTTATCTATTTTGTTTTATTTCTGGCCCATGAAATACACTGTAGGTGGCAAAGCATCTCACAAGGAGAAGGCTAATTCAGCAACATAATTGATTTCATAATTAAGTTCAGAACATCTCCTGTCACCCCTGAAGGTTGCAGTTCTTAGTGGATTGCCTTTACACCATCCCTGAAAAAGGAAGCAAGGCTTTAAGAATGATGTTCTGTGGAAAACTAAAACAAGGAGGGATTTAAAGTCACATGATGGAGTGACATCAAACTTCAAACCTTTTGAAAAAGTAGATAATCTGTGAGTTCTTTTAAGAAATGGTGCTTGGGTAGATCAGTAACCCAGTAAGTGTTGAGAGAGGGGAAAGATGGATCAGATTTGGTAAAATGCAAGTTCAGTGACAAACAGCAAGGGTTTCTTTTTGAATATTCATTTCAGTTCTTGCTCTCTCGTGAGTGCAGATTTTCTGTTTGTGTTTTAACTTCTGGAGCTATTCTGAAAAGTATAATGGCAAAGTATAAGTGTTTGAAATCAGACAATTTGCACGATGCAGATAAATAATCTGAAGGCTGGATTCAGTCAGCTCCAGCCTTGTCATAGTCAGAGTCTCCATAGCCCTGCTGATTTCATTGAATGCCGGCACGGAACCCAGTGCTGGCTGCCCCACGGTCTGTGTGTCACAGCGCTCTGGTGCGGCTGCTCTTACCTGTCCTGAGCTTTGCTCGGAGCAGGGAAACGCCTGTAGAGGTCCCTATTGTACTGCAAATCCAGGACACCACTTAGGACTCCTCCTTTATGACCCAGTTAAGAAACAAACAAAAAAAAAAGTGCAGGTACTCATTAAATTCTCAGTGTAAGTAATCATTAATTATCATGACAGCAGTAAAATCCTGTACTATGACTAGACTTGGGGCTGCTCCTACTCTCGCTGAACTGAGTGGAAGTGAGAGCAGGTTCTGTGAGCAGCAGACCTTGGTGAGCTGGAGGAGGAATGCACAAGAGGGAACTCTTCACTGGGCTGGTTTGGGAGCACTGGTACTCCAGGCCCTTTTGGCTCTTGGCTGCACAGGTGGGAAGAGCTCACTCTGTGTGGCCGCCGGGGTTGGGAGCTGGGGCACAGGCTGGTTTGGGTTGAGAACAGGGTTTGACTTGGTATGAAGCCCATGGCCTATGGGCAAGCAAACCTCTAAATGAGAGGTTGCTTGAGTCAAATTAAAATTCTAATTCCATTTTTCATAAATATAAACATAAAAATAGCCTATGAGACACAGTTTCACAGACAAATTAGGGTTAAAACTGCTTTAGATGTTTATTCTCTGGAGCAGTTTGAGATGAGCTGAACTTGGTAGTCAAGGCATGTCTTTTGCACAGCCATTCTGGGGGGGTTTTCCATTTGATGGTTTTGGGGTTTTGCCCTATTGTGGGATTAGGTCCATATGTGAATGTCACCTGCCTTAGCTTTGGACTCAGTTTTCTAATACATAAAAGGTTAAAGATATCCAAAGGTGAGGTTTCGATTCCATATCTAAGACTGAGTCACTTAAATGCTAATTTTTAATCAAAACTTCCTGTGGAATTTATCTGGTGAATATTGGGAAGGAAGATCCTTGTACAGATTCCCTAGTGGCATTTCTTTCTGAAAGTATTTTGTCCTTTAATAAGCAAAAATACAGTCTACTGCATTTTGAATACCTGATATTCAAATGCCAGGTGTGTTTCCTGACCAGGACTGACCAAAATGTGGCAATGACCTCAGCTGATGGGAGCCAGGCTGTTGGAGAGCCAGCCTGAGGTGCCCAGTGTGGGGGGACAGCCTCCTAGGCAGGGTCTGTCTGTGTGCCCAGAGCTGAGCATCCACACCTGCTGCCTCAGGCCTGGATTGCTCCTGGAAGCCCAGTTTTTGGAGCACTATTGCTGTGTGCCAATTCATCTTCAGCTTCCAAGCTAAGGGGAACATTATGAACCAGTTATAGGAGTGTGAGAGCGTGGGCCTTGTCACTCCAAATCTGTTATGCTCTTTGCCTTTTTTTAAAATTGTTATTCAGGTTGTTTTGTTTGGGGGGTACAAGGAATGCAAGAACCCTTCCTTTCTCCTCCTTGTCCAAGGCTGTTGTGCAGAGAGGCCTCTCCACAGCTCCCTCTGGCAAACAGCATAGCCAGGCTTGAGACACAAGACGACAGGGCCGAGCTTTGCAAGGATGTCTGAGTAACTTGGGCAAAGCTAATTTGTTTGACATCATTTCAGTATGTAAGGCTAAGTCCCATTGCATCCCATTGTTATGGCAAATCCCACGATGAACAGCATTTTATTGACTTCTGCCGGCCGTTTGAGCATGGCAGCGGATTTGGCCGTGAGCACTGTTCCAGGAAGCTGCCTATAATAGATGCCAGCGCTGAATTCAAAGGCTGTGGGGCAACAGCTGGGCCTGGAAGGGAGCTGTGGCAGCTTCACCACAGGGAGGGCCCAAGCGCTTCCCCTGAGAGCCTCCCTAATCTGCCAGCCGGGCGGGGGAAGCAGGGCGGGATGAGTCAGTCGCACGGGGTGGGAGGGGGACCTTGAGTTACAGGCCGTGCCAGAACATGCAAGATTTGGCTGAGAACTTCGTCCTTTTCCCCTTCTTTTCAAGGCTATGGCATTGCATGTTCATGGGCGTTCCTTGGAGGGATGCTCTTCAGGAAGGGAAGCTCAAAGAGGCCAAGTGGCCTTGTCTGTGTTTGTGATTTTTGGAAACTCAGCATCTCAGGTGCTGAGATTTTGGGTATAAGTCTTTGTAGTTCTGACACGGTACTTCAGTAGCTTAATCTGCCTCATGTCTCAGGATGGATGACTCCTGCAGCACCAGCTGCTGCTGTCAAAGCAGTGCCCTTTCAGGCTGTCTGAATTTGCCAGAGCAAACTGATGCCCTGAAACACAGGCAGGACTCCCAAGGAGCTGAAAGAGAGGAAATTCTCTTGCCCTTTCCTCTTGCCTTATTAATGTTTCTCTTGACTTCTTTGGTGGCATGTTCACGATGTCTCTTGTGCAAATAGATATGAACATTCTCCCTCAGGCACTTCTCAGCCGTCTCCTGAATTCCTTTCTCCATCACTAACTACATTTTCCATCAAGATTACAGCAGGGAAAAAATGTTCTCTATGGGCTAGGTACTCCCGTGTGTGTGAAAAGTGTGTGCAGGAGCCAAGAAACACTAGGAGTTTCTTCCTGATGGTTCCTAAGAAGAATGGAGTGACGCAGGGGAAGGGCATGACCTTGCACCAACACACACACTCCAAGACCTGCATAGAAATGTCCGTGACCTCAGCAGCACAATGAGGAATTCAAAGGTGGTCTAACCTGGTTGTGTGTCCCCTTACATTCCTGTTCCTCCCTGACCTTTTCCTTCTGGCCCGTGCAGTTCCTTTCAGCCTCATCCTTCCTGGCCTACCCAAAAGAGGTGTCTCCCCGCCAGGAGCAAGTGCCCCTGTGTAATTCAGGTGGCACATTCAAATTGCATCCTGAAAGGACTTTAAAAGGGTGTTTAAGATGATTCCAAGTAACGGTTAGTTTGATTGCTTTTTAAACCATTTAGGATTTGTGAAATGTACTGCTGGAATACCTCCACTGAAGGCTTTTCCATTAATTAAAGACAATTAATCACAAAGTAGGGCTCTGATTTTCCCAGTCAGCTCCGGCCTTACTCCAAGCCTTGCTACAGGCTGTAATAAAGCATTTGTCATCTTCAGTGGGTGCAGACTCCGGCTACTTGCACTGCCTTCAGTCTGTGGGTATTTAAGTGTTTAAGCCTTTTGAGTGCTGTGGGATTCTTAAAAATTCCTATCTGTTTGTGATGGTTTCTTGAGTGAGAAGTGCCATGATACATAAGAAGAGCAAGGTGAGAGATACAAGCCAACCTGACACTCAGTGGCAGCAACTCAGAGATGTGTGCTTTGAATGCTACTTGAAGATTAAAAACCCTGGGTGGAGGAGGAAACTCAGGGGCACTTGGTCCAGTGAGTGTGTGTGTGTGTGTGTGTGTGTGTGTGTGTGTGTGTGTGTGTATAGGCACAATTTGGGTAAAGCCTGTTGAAGTCCTGGGCTGCCACAGGGTTCCTGGGGACTGTGCATTGTCCATAATTTCAGTGAATTGAAGTGAGACTGCTTCTCTCCCTCAGTACAAATAGTTCTGTGTATGTGCATTGAAAGAAAACATGACACAGATGGGAGACAAATTCCCTTTGTCCTCCAAACACTGAAATACATTCGTTTAAGACTGCATTGCTTCATTACTTGCACATCCTTCCTTCAGCACTTAAGCTGTGTGCTCAATTCTTATTATGCCAAATGATATTTTTTGTGATCGGTGTCCAGGTGACATGTAAAAATGCGGTCAAATATTGACAGAGGTGCCTTGTATGTGTCTGATAAAAAAACCTCTGACTTTAATGTGCATACCATACCTTGTGCTGATGAAGAGGTGAGGCTCTGCCCTAGATATCAGGTGGTTTGGTAATGTTGAACAGCATGTTTGTCTTTATTTCTCATAAAAATAATCTTTGTTGACCTAGAGCTTGGGTTCATGCAGATCAGTACATGTACAGAAAGCCCTGCAGAAAACATTCCATTATCCTTCAAATAACTCAGGGAAACCCAAACCCCACCAATGTGGGGGGGCAGTTGGACCGCCTGTGCCCCCTGCCATGTCCCTCCTGTGGCCGGTGGAGGGTTTGGAGTGGGAGGCTCTGCCCTGGCACAGGGGCAGGTCTGTATGCAAAGGGTGCAGATCAGGGCCTGCACCATCTTCTTATTCTGCACCAGAGGTTTAGTCCAGTCCTTTCCATGCACAAATTCCCCCAGGGACTATGGTCCTGTGCAGAATGCAAAAATGATAATTGATAGATAATACAATTAATGTAAATAAGACAAAATTACAGTTCCGTACGATTTAGTGCAAGTCACTGCCAAAGAAGTCCAAGCAGAGGTTTCCACATATCACAAAGAGTGAGATGGTACAAAAGCAGCTTGATCTGCTTCAGGTGGCCTGTTAGTTCAGAGCATGGCTTCTGTCTCTTATGTAAATCAACAAGCTACCTGGGTGCCAAGCAGGAGCTCAGCATTTTTTAGCCCGTGCTATGGGTGAGCAAGCAGCAAAGGGAATAGCACAGATTGTTGGGCTGAGCCCACCATGCACAGGGTCAGCTGTGTCCCAGGGGAAGTAGGCCCAAGGGACAGAGTGGTCATGGCATGGGAATATAATGACCTGATGGTTTTCCACTCTTTCAAGCTCTCTCCATGGTCACCTTTAAATTTCCCTTCTCCCGCAGGATAGATCAGGACTGCAGCATCAAGAACAGGAGCCTGGTAGGCAGCAGTGCTGCTCTGGCTCAGTGCCCACAGAGGAAGTGATCCATGAGAAGAGCAGGAGTGGAGCACAGGACAAAGGTAGGAGTCTCTGCCTCTGCACCTTTGGTAAGTTTTAGACCCTGTGCTTGCCTCCCTGCTGCCATCAGACAAATATCCAAATAGCTACAAGGACGCCACAGGGATGAAAGTGTTACAGACTTTGAAGGTAGTTCAGAGGTGCTGGGGTATGGTAAACCAACACTTAGTCCATACGTAGCACTTTGCATTGGTAGATGGAAAAGCGGTCTTGCTCCCAGTGTGAACTCTGGGGGAAGCGGGCTGAAATTATCCAGCTGAAATTATCCGAAGATTCCCTTGGCCTGTCATGCTGCAGAGAAAGTGGAGCCTTCTCTGCCTCTGCTTTTGCCCTTTGCCTCTTTCAGCCCTGCCATCCATAAACAACTGGGGGGAGTTTTGGGTGTTGCTAATTTTAAGGAAGTGGGTTTAAGAATTTTTTGCCTCTCCAGAGCTTTCATAGTAATAGAGGCTTTTGGCAGGAGCAGTAAAGCAAATTGCTCCCACCCTCCCTTAGCATGCAGTAAGCTGTGTGTGTGCCAGCAGCCACGTGACTGAAAGTCTGAACACGGTGCAGCACCTGGGAAGGCTGGGAATGCCCATGTGAAACACGCAGGCTCCGTGTCCTGCACAGGAGCACCAGCCTCTGCTCTCCCACGCTCACTGGGCCCATGATCTCTGCCAACTCATGCAGTTCTCTGGAACTGCTTATTTTGGAGATGATGGGGAATGTTCTGTCACTGGGGATGCACATCCTTGCACCATGGTTTACTCTAAGCCTTAATTTTCTTTGCTCTTGAGGGCTTGCATCAGATTTCAGGCACTATTGAGCAGAGACATTTGTGTTTATCTGCCTCCTTGGTAAGGGAAAGGTAAGCAATTTTTATGTTTCAAATGCCTCTCATATCTCCCCAAGGGCATTTAATTATCTCGTTCCTTGGCTGTAGGTACACTTGTAGTGAGTGTAAGCTACAGCTTCCTCCTGCTCTATCTGCAAAGCAATCTGGATCCCAGCTGAGTTCATAGTGCAGTATGCAGTGATCTACCTCAGAACAAGTAGGGTCAGGACTTCACACTGCTGCCTTTCCCCCTTGTTTTAAATTAAACAAGTACCTGGTGATTCCTTTACAGCGAGTATCTGTTTCAGGTGTGGCTGTCACTGTTGGGATGGTGCTAATTGTTACTGCCCAGTCCTAGAGAGCCACCCGTGTCTCTGAGCCCCGAGCATGCTGCTGTAATGTCACTGATGATAAAGCAAAGGGACGTGTTCTCATTTGGATATCCCGAGACTGTTTATTTAGGAACACGAACAGGGAACAGCAAAGGGGTCCAGGGATCAGAATAGCTTCGAACAGTTTCAGGGATGAGGACAGGATTGGGCTGAAGGCACAGGCTTATAGAGGAGACAAGAGGGGCGGATCTCGGGGTCAAAGGCCAATAGGGATAAGGGGAAGTGGTGCAGGGGCGTGGCTAGGAACCGGGGGAACTAATAGGATAACAGGGGCAGGGCTGCAAAATTAGGCCAATAGGGGTTAAGGGAGGGAAGAACATTCTGGAAAGGGTATATAAATGGTGAACAGGGGCTAAACAGGGGTGACATCCAACTAACTAACCAATAATGTAACAGAACTTAAAAGATATTATCATGTGGCTGCAAAGGCCCATGGGAGGGAGGCTTTTCTCCCCATGACCTAGAGGGGTGTTTCTCCCCATTTGCATTGGTCCCTCCAGGGCTGAGGTGTAACTACCCTGGTGGCAGGCCCTTGGGCCTCCACAGCTAATGATGGGTTAAAGGAGTGTAACACAGGCCTGACATTTCCAGGTGACAGTAGGGATGACACCAGAGCAGTCTGTGCCACTCACAGGAGCAGAGGAGAAGAAAATGCTGTCCTGTCTATGAAGGTTTTGGGAACACCACTGAGTTTACGGTGGGAATCAGACTGAAATGAGACTTGTTCTAGTTTTTTTCTTGCTTGTGATGTAGCATATGAGTCTTCTATGCCCTTTTAGCCAAAGTCTGGGTGATGTAGCTGAATGCTTTGCTGGCATCTGACCTGATGCTACTGTGGTTGTAGCCTGGAGTTACAGTTCTTCAGGGCACTTGTTTTTGGAGCTAAGGATGTCTTGTCAGACTACTTGACATCAGCACACTGCCAGTAGTAGGTTGTTCACATGTGAATGAGCAGTGACTCAACTCGGTGCTTCTACATCAACAGTTCTTAGTGTTGCTCTCCTGTTTGCTTCCAAGCTGGAGCTTCCCTCTGCATAAAAGCAATTCCTCCATCCCTCAGAGCTGGCTACCCAGCTAGTCAAATATGAGCCAACCAGGATAGGTATGCCTTGCTTTTAATAAAGCATTTAGCTGACAGGAAACTTTGAGCTTCTCTCTAGCTCTGCTAGGAGGTTCTGTCCTGAGATGCACTGCCAAAACGTAAGAATTTGGTGTTATGGCTTCTTTATGAAAGGTGTCTTTATATTTACTGCAGAAAATGTGCAGATTACAGACAGGTATGTAATTATTGACCATAGAAAACCCCTATTTGCAACACTGAAGAAACTCACAATAAAATTTAGATTTTTCTCCGTATGTCACTGTCTTCATTCAGCTGGAATGGACTGTTTATATGAAAGAGCAGAAAGCCCTACCTCTAGGCAAGATATAGCAACATGCATTCGTATCAGTGTAACTCCCTTGCCTTCTCTACCTGAATGAGAACTACACAGCATAAGCCTCTGGGAAATAATGCCAACAGTAATGTATCATTCCTTTGATTTAAAATTCCCCAGCAAATGCTCTCCAAATGTGCCACCTCTACAAACAATTTGTAGAAGCCATGAAGCAGAAGTCTTGGTACCATGAGAGGTAATGCGTGGTCAGCAAGAGTTGTGCAACATTACCAGCGAAGCTGTAGGAGAGAAGACTTGCTGCAGATGGGCATGTATCAAATTGGTTAAGTGCAGCTGAGGGGCTTCTGACAGGATATTTACAAATTGGTGATATCCTGTTTATGGGAGCCATGTAAACAATCAAAGGCCGTTGCCCAAAGGCTCCACAGTTACTCAGATCTGCGTAAAAAGCAGTTCCGACACGAGCAATGCGGTCGGCAGCTCTGATGATGTGACATGGCAATCAAAGCTGCTCCGCTGTAATTAAACGTGCGCAGTGATGCACAGCGCGTTGCATAAGGTGCAGCGTGGGGCACTGGGAAAAGGCTTGCAGAGGGACCTCTGGTTTAGTTTAGTTAACCTGTGCGCCCTTTAAAGTGGCTGGTTTGGAAAGATGGGTAATGAGCTTTGCGTACTGTAGCTCTTCCTGGAAATCTCTCTCCTGCTTCACAAAGGGGAATGTTACGGGAACAAAACAGGGGGAAGAGTGGAGGAGGCAGGATGGAGATAGAAGAGCAGAGCTGTGTTCTGCACAGGCTCTCAGGTCTGGCATGCTTCACCTGAGACAGGTCGTCTCCAGTGCTGGCTTAATGGGCTTCAGGCTGATGTCAGGCTGCTTGTGTTCTGGGTTTGGGCAGGGTAGCTTAATCCGGGTGTGGAGCTGCAAGGTAAGTGTGTGTGATGTTTGAGGGGGTGACCTCGGCTGTAGGCGTGCTGCAAGTCAGTCTCATCCTGAGCGTCTGATGTGCAGCCTCAAAAAAGGGGCTCTCAGGGATATCTATTGAAAATGCTATAGAGGAACTATTGTTGTTCAGAAGTTTAACGAAGTTCAGAGACCAAATTTTCGGTTGGCAGCCTTGGCTAATTCATCCTTGTTCCCCAGCCCTTAATTTCCTATATGAAGGACAAAGACGCTGGCTGCAGGAGGATTGATCAAGAACTGCCAGCCATAGCTTAGTGCTGTTGTTAATTTAATAGCATCACTGATCTAATTGAACCCAGCCCTGGCCTTTGTCCTGTCCCACTTGATTTACACGCATGCGCTCCCAGCGTCATAAAGGAAATCTTCTGCCTCTCTTAAATAACACTAAGCTGCAGGAACGAGGACGAGGGGGTGGATGTGTAGATTCCCACATGGAGGAGTTATCCGGGAAGTGTCACAGTCAGCCATCTGGCTGCTGCCACCTCCCCCCTGGGACATCCAGTTGCAGATTCCCGTCTTGTCCCATCTCCTACTTGCACCTCAAACGACCATCACCCTCTGTACGCATGGATGGAGAGATGGAACAAGTTCCCTGGGGCCTGGGCCTTTGCCTCCCCTTGGCCCTTGGGCAAACCCACAGCTCTTTCCTGAGAGAGCAGAGAAATGTGCAGGCACTGAACACTTCTTATTTTGCTTTTTAAGTGTGGGAGGAATCCAGGCGGCACTCTTGAGATACACTGGAGAACAGCCAGCTCTGACCAGAGAACTGGGGTCTGTCTCCTGGTAGCTGACAGCAGCCTGACCTGCATAAATGGGAGGAAAAATCAGCATTGTAGGCAGGTAGTTTTCACCTGTGCAGGAGCTCTCCCTGCCCTTCTCAGCCCCATAGAGGCCTACAGCCGTTCCCTGTGAGTTCCAGTCAGTACCCAGTCTGTGGAGAAGTTGGCTAATCCATTTCTTCTGTGTGTAACTTGGGAACGGTGTCTAGGGAGACTTGGATACCTGAGATGATGTTCAGACCATTGATGGGAGGAGAAGGTGACTAGATGATTTCACATAGTCTTGGTCATTCCCAAACCAAACCCCAGAGGTTTCCACATACCATGTGACTCATGGGCTCTCACGAGCTGGTGGTACTGAATTCACTGGAGAACAAAGAATATGGAGTTTTATAGCAGGTTGGGCCCAGTCAGGGAAAACACCGAATGGAGATGTGTTGTTGGGTGTTGCAACGCTGAAGTATTCCTTATCAGCTTCTTTCCCTTCCACCTGCATCTACCTGCAGGCAGAGAGCATGATACCCAGCTGGGCTCCCAGCTGATGTGAGCTGGAGGGAGTGTCATGGATTATTTTTGCTAGAGTTATAGGAGAGCTTCATTGGGGACCACAGTGTCCTAGTTTGAAATATGACTGCAGCGATGAATTGGGCACCTGTGTTTATAGGCTCCCTGGGGCAGACTGTCTCATCACCTCTGCATGACAACAGCCAGCACAAGAAAAGGCCTGATCCTCACAGCCTTTTTTTTTTTTGGTCACTTCAGTAATAGTAATGATTAACAGTAATTATCAGAACAGTTGTGGGAGTGTCCCATAATGCTAGTGGATGGGGGAATTCCACTAAGTGCATCTGCTACAGTGCTTAGCACTGGTTGCCAGGTGAAACAAATACACCCGAGACCTGTGGCTCTTTCCTAGATTTGGTTTCTGAACATGTGCTGGCTAAGCTGGTTTCAGGTGAATTGCTGTTTACTCCATCATCCCTAATAACACATTCCTCCTGTCCAGGGTGCCCCAGCTCCCTGTGTGCATGGCTGGTGTGCAGGTGACAATCACTGCTGTGTTGCAGCCAAAACGTGGAGTCTGAGGACAGCCAAAGTGCCAGTGGTGGAACAGGGCCTGGAGCATGGGGCGAGTCACAGCTCAGTGCTGCTTTGGATTCAGCAGGCCAAGCACAGGCAGGGAAAGAGCCCAGGAGTCAGCCCTTCCTCTGCCCATATATGCTTGAGCTATAAGAGCGAAATATTTATTGAGGGCCAAAATAAACTTGCCGAAGGGATTGAAGCCAATGCAGCTGAGGCCTGTGATGGGCCAAGATTCCCAGATGGAGCAGTGAAGAGTCAGGGGCTCTACTGATGGTGTGTGTGCAGCACATATTGCTCAGGCTTTAGTGCAGGCCTTAGAGGCTGGTGTTGTGCTTCAGCAGGTCTGTGCTTCTCTCTGGTAGTGTCTTCCTCTTGTCTTCCCCATGCTGGCACCAGCTGTCCCAATGGGAGGTACAGGAGAGGCATAGAAAGTTGAGACAGAGAGCCCACAGCCAGGAGGGACTGCTGTGCAGAAAACCTGAGAGCAGCTGGTGAGTCACACCGGTCCCCATCACAGTGGGTTTACTATCATTTCACTGTCCTGAGGTGGATGTCACCCTGGGCAGAGCCATGGAGTGGGTGGGCCATGTCCAGGTGGGTGGGTGGTCGGTCATCTACCAGGAACATGCTGCCATGCAGAAATTTCAGTTCTATTGGTCACTAATCAGGAGCATAAAGGATGCGCCCATGTGTGCATATGGTGACCTGTCAGAGAAGGCAATCTTCATCTCTGTGTATGTTCTGTCTCTCAAGGTTATTCTCCTTGTCCGTAGAGAATAAGAAATTCTGTGGAAGACATGACTTTATAAACTCAAAAGAGGTGCTGATGGACAGAACAGCATGCAGGACTGATGGGTAAGGGGCTGGTGTTCTCCCAGCTTGCTTGCAACCTACTGCATGCTGTGGGGAAATCTGCTTTGCCTCAAGCTTTGTCCTTCTGTTATTCTATTCTATGTAATTGTTCTAAACAGTTCACCCAAAGCAAGGAGAAACTATTAATAGATAGGGACATATGGGACTATTAATATAGGGACAGTGATATGGGGGGGACTTGGCTTGATAATACTCTCAGCAAAGGCATAGATTTGTTTAACACCAAGTAAAGGTAGAAGCCATGGAAAGATTCCACAAATGAGAAAGGCTTCAACACCTGGGAGGCTAAGAAATCACTCAGCGTGGAGCACTGGTCTGTAATTAGGAAAGGGAAATCACCAGCTGAGCATTTAGAAGTTCTTGCTGCCCGTGAGATGTGTTGAGCCATTCAGGATTTGCCCAGAGGAGTGTAATGGCAAAGTCATACAAGACATGAGAATGAAGTGTTAAAAATTGCCCTTTAGGGAGGAATGCAGCATGAACTAGGAGACCTGTCTCCCTTGACATTGCCATCTTCTGAGATGGATGAGAATTAGCTGCTTGGGGTTTTTTTTCTTTCTTTTTTAAACTGTTGGTTAATGTTGACCCAAGAAGTTGATAAAGAAATCAGTGAATCTGGGGCATTGTTCTCTATTTTTAATAGCAAAACATCTAGGTTGTCCAGTAACTTTGACCTCATGCTGTGTTTACAGGAAGAGGCATCAGCCACTTTCAGCCGTGGGTGCAGAATTTGAACTCTCATAGTTTATAGGAGAGACTGGTTGTTTAATTCATCCCTCACATTCATAGCAAATTTGAAAGTGACCTTTAAATGGAGTAATTTGGCTCAAGGTTTTTCTTTACTCCATTTCCTCCAGACAGTTGCATCTACGTATTCCAGTTAAAAATACATTCCCTTCTTAGGGCATTTGTGTTCCTGTGAGCCCCAAGATTTTTACCATTTATGATTTTCACAAAATCGTGGAAATCATTTGGGTTGGGAAGGCCCTCTAAGATCATTGAATCCAACCATTCCCCCCAGCACTGCAAAGCCCACCACTGAACTGTGACTCCAATGCCACATCTACAAGCCTTTTATATCCCTTTGGGAACTTAATAATAATCTTGTGTAGTTTACATGAAAATGCTGTCGAGTGAGGTGCATTCCAATTGATGTCTGACCTTCTGAGAGTATTTCTTGAGCATCTCTCATTTTGTGCAATAAAGCTTGCTGTATGTAAGTCTGCTTACAGACAGACTGACGTGTGCACTCATGCTGTTTGAAAAATTCTGGATGGTTTTCCCAAGAATTTATGAAATTACTGCTTTTTGTTACTTTGCAGGTGTGCGGAACAGTGGTGAGTGCATCGGTGCAAGGCTAAGAATGATTTTCTCTCCATTTCAAAAATACTTTCTAGCAAGACAAGATGTTGATTTTGCAAATTTGTCTTGTTTTCAAGACACAAAACCAATGCAGATCCATGCCCTCAGCAGCAATGTATAAAACTGGGTGTAAGTCCTACAGAAGGCAGCTAAAGTAAGTGGTACAGACACTTGCCATGTATGATTTTAGTTACACAAAAATGCACAGATGAAGGGGCAGTTCATTGCTGTGAACACATGTATTCTTCTACAGCAAGTCCCCAGGAGGAAAATGGACACCACAGAAAAATATACGCTTAAGCTGTGTGTTTTCCCCTTTAAAGCCAAAAGGGCATGCTGTTCATAGAAAGTGCTGTAGGTCATCAGTGATGGCTACACTGACAGACAAGGCTCAGTCCGTGCCCTTGGCAATAATCACTGCTGTGAATCTGCTGCTCCGTCACAGAAGGGGAGACAAACGCTTGAGGCATTGCAAGGACTGAAGCAAGCTGAAGCAGGGACTTCAGCTGAGCCTCTGTGTAAAGAGATGTTTTCTTTAAAGGTTCTTATTAAGGTGGCGCAAAGTAAAAAAAAAGCAAGCAAGCCTTTCGCACAAGTTCCTCGCATTCTCATTGCACTTAGTAAAGAAAAAAAATCCTGAAATGTCAAAGCACTCAGGCAGGGGGCTGCTCACTGGTCGGGTGCCAAGGGGCACAAATCCATGGGCACCTTGCCCTGGGCGTGTCGGTTCACCCCAGCTGAAATTGAGGCCAGCAGCGGAGATGCACCCGTGATGCTCTGTTGCCCAACCGGTGCTGCCTCTCAGCATTGCACAGACTTGTCGCTCCTACCAGGACCTGTGGGATGCAATGAGCCTGCCTTACAATGACCCCATTGATGCTGCAAGGTCTCTTGGAAAACTGGCTCTTAAGGTGTGTGCCAGCCTTATCCCAAGAGGCATCCTCCACGTGGAGGAGGAGATGGTGAAAGCCGCACACGGGGATGATGCCGGATGCGAGATCAGGTACTGTGAAACAAAGCACATTACAGAAAGATGAAACAAAGATGTGTCCATGATACTTGTTTTCCATATATTCAGATCTGAAAGAGGAAATTCCAATGAATTGCTCCAATTGTGTCAGCGTTACTTGGTATCTGGGTACCAGAACAAGGCTGTAATTAAATGTTGCCTTTCAGAGGACAAATCATGCAGGAATTTAAGGGTAAAATTAATTACAAAGTGGAAGTTCTTCGGTGATGCTGCTTTTCAAGGCATCTGTAAGCCCACACAAAGAAACACGTTGCTAATAGTTGCAATTCCTTCCTTTACTCATTTTGATCCCTGAAAGAGCAGACAATAAAATCCTTAATAAGGGGGATCAGCACAAATTAAAGAAACAACAAAAACAGTCATGCGGCATCAAAAAAAACCATCTGCATGGCATGACTAATTAGAGGGGAAAAAAAAAGGGGACTTAGAAAAAGATTCCAACTATATCGTGTCCCACTTCCTGTGGAGGGCATCCTTCTAAGTGCTACTTTCACACTGAGCTTTATTACATTTATCTTGCCAACTCTCATGCCATTTAGGTAATTAATAAATGGTGCTGACACACAGTTCTGTAGCAACATGCTGCCTTTTTTCACTTCAGCATCTCCATTCAGCTGTAGACCTAAGAAAATGCTTCAAAATTAAGGAATGTGATTTGTAAGTACCAGATCTCTTGGAGCCCCCCGAATGAATGTCTTTATTACTTAGAACTGCATTCTGAACATGGAGTTGTGGTGTATGGTATTCTGCAGTATCTTCCACAGTTACCTCTCTTGTATCCATAACTGCTTCTAAAACAGGGAAACTAGGAACACTTGAGTCATCAGCTGTTACAGTGCAGCTCAGTGTCAATACTCAGGTTCCTTTCACAGTGAGATAGGCTTATCAGTGCCACAATAAACTGGGTATCAATGTGCCTTTATGGAGAGCGGTAAGGCAGAGGAAGATGATTTTTCCTTTAAAAGGAAAAGAAGTAAACCATCATTGCTGAGCAGCTTGTCGAGATGAAGCACACTTCATATTTTAGGCAAATCTGTGCAGTAGGGATTTGGTGGGTGGGATCTCTCAGTTATCCAATGCTAGGATGTAACTGCTCAGTGAGGTCTTGCCTAATATAGACAGAGTGCATGGGCTTCAACAGGATGCTCGAAAGGAATTTTTTAAAAAATAGCTGTAACTGGTTGGCTGCTCTTTCAAGGATCTTGTAACTGTTGCTTCCAGGAGCTGCCTGTGCTGCTGGGCCATGATGAGGCCGAGGGCTGGAGGGTGAACATGGCACGTTCCACACCCTCTGAGCTCAAGATCATTGCGGCCAGCCTAGGTGCCGGGCGAGGTGCTGGCATTCCTAATGCCTGTGCTGTAACTTCACAAACCATTTCTGCCCCTAGCTCCGAGGCCCCGTGGCAGGTGCACGTGGGTGCTGAGGGTCACTTCAGAAATGCCAGGAGATGGGAGATTAGGCCAGCAAGTTTCCCACTGCCTACCCTGGGGTGTTTCCCAAACCTTGGTTTAGGCACAGGTGGTGTTCAATGCAATGGCCCGATGGTTCCTTGTGTGCCGGCAGGTCTTACCTGGGCAGCTGGCTCCGGGTCCGCAGGGACTCGTGCCATTGCACATCGCATAGATGCTTTGAGGGCAAGCAGAGACAGCGGTCCCGAGGCTGTGCCGTAGGCATCCACAGCCCCGGCAAGTCCTGGGCAGCAGTGCCTGGGCTAGACTGCTCAGAGGGCTCGGGTAATTTTACAGCCCCAGGTACTATTTGGAGTGCTACTTGCTGGAACGAGGGACATCTAGTGTACCCGGACACCTGCCGACGGCCGGAGGGGGCAGAGCTGTCCCCCGCTCCCGGCGAAGGGCCGGGACATACGGGCCGGGGCGCTGGCCCTGGCGGGGGCATCGCCCGCGGGCAAAGCAGGGGGCGGCACGGCCCGGCCCGAACGCCGGGGGCGGCGGGACAGGAAGCGCGGAGGCCGAGCCGGGCCGCTGCCCCGAGCCGGGCGGGCCGAGTGTCACCGCGGCGGCCCCGCCTCTCCGCGGGCAGNGGCGAGGTGCTGGCATTCCTAATGCCTGTGCTGTAACTTCACAAACCATTTCTGCCCCTAGCTCCGGGGCCCCGTGGCAGGTGCACGTGTGTGCTGAGGGTCACTTCAGAAATGCCAGGAGATGGGAGATTAGGCCAGCAAGTTTCCCACTGCCTACCCTGGGGTGTTTCCCAAACCTTGGTTTAGGCACAGGTGGTGTTCAATGCAATGGCCCGATGGTTCCTTGTGTGCCGGCAGGTCTTACCTGGGCAGCTGGCTCCGGGTCCGCAGGGACTCGTGCCATTGCACATCGCATAGATGCTTTGAGGGCAAGCAGAGACAGCGGTCCCGAGGCTGTGCCGTAGGCATCCACAGCCCCGGCAAGTCCTGGGCAGCAGTGCCTGGGCTAGACTGCTCAGAGGGCTCGGGTAATTTTACAGCCCCAGGTACTATTTGGAGTGCTACTTGCTGGAACAAGGGACATCTAGTGTACCCGGACACCTGCCGACGGCCGGAGGGGGCAGAGCTGTCCCCCGCTCCCGGCGAAGGGCCGGGACATACGGGCCGGGGCGCTGGCCCTGGCGGGGGCATCGCCCGCGGGCAAAGCAGGGGGCGGCACGGCCCGGCCCGAACGCCGGGGGCGGCGGGACAGGAAGCGCGGAGGCCGAGCCGGGCCGCTGCCCCGAGCCGGGCGGGCCGAGTGTCACCGCGGCGGCCCCGCCTCTCCGCGGGCAGATAAAAGTGCGGGCGGGCGGCCGGCTGACTCCACGCCGCTGAGCCGCTCCTGACGCCGCCGCCTGCCTTTCCTGCCGCTGCTCCCTGGGGACGAGGGCGATGGACGCCGGCTGCCTGTGGCCCAGCAGCCTGCTGCTCTTCCTTGGTAAGCGGCGATGTCCCCCTTCCGCGGTGAAGGGCCGGCAGGGCATCGGGTGCTGCGTCCTGGGGCAGGGGCATCCTTTGGCTGTTGGGAAATCTGAGTCAAAGCATAAAGTTCAGGTTCCCTTCAGAAGAAGCTGATGGGTCTCTNACGAGGGACATCTAGTGTACCCGGACACCTGCCGACGGCCGGAGGGGGCAGAGCTGTCCCCCGCTCCCGGCGAAGGGCCGGGACATACGGGCCGGGGCGCTGGCCCTGGCGGGGGCATCGCCCGCGGGCAAAGCAGGGGGCGGCACGGCCCGGCCCGAACGCCGGGGGCGGCGGGACAGGAAGCGCGGAGGCCGAGCCGGGCCGCTGCCCCGAGCCGGGCGGGCCGAGTGTCACCGCGGCGGCCCCGCCTCTCCGCGGGCAGATAAAAGTGCGGGCGGGCGGCCGGCTGACTCCACGCCGCTGAGCCGCTCCTGCCGCCGCCGCCTGCCTTTCCTGCCGCTGCTCCCTGGGGACGAGGGCGATGGACGCCGGCTGCCTGTGGCCCAGCAGCCTGCTGCTCTTCCTTGGTAAGCGGCGATGTCCCCGTTCCGCGGTGAAGGGCCGGCAGGGCATCGGGTGCTGCGTCCTGGGGCAGGGGCATCCTTTGGCTGTTGGGAAATCTGAGTCAAAGCATAAAGTTCAGGTTCCCTTCAGAAGAAGCTGATGGGTCTCTCTCCGAGATGAAGTCCCAGGCGCTGACAGGTGTACCCGGGTGGATTGTATGAGCTGAGGAGTGGAGCACACACCGCACTCTC
The DNA here is from genome assembly GCA_013397195.1 of Hylia prasina. NCBI lineage: Eukaryota > Metazoa > Chordata > Aves > Passeriformes > Sylviidae > Hylia > Hylia prasina. Next base: position 624,338 of record VYXD01004010.1, read on the forward strand.
TGGTGTGTTGTTACAGGATGTTTGGTTGCTTGTGCGATGCCCAAGTGTGTCCTGTGACTGAGTGAAGGTGAACATTTCCCTTTTCCCCAGCTCTGCTCCCAGTGCAGTCTGTTTTCATTTACCTTGATCTGTCCTGTTTGTAGCTCGGTCGTGCTGCCTTCGCCCAGGCCATGCTCTGGGCGAGCTCAGTGGGTGAATCCTCACAGCAGTAGAGACTTTCTTGTGATAACAAAACAGGTTGTGGCCTCCCTCGGCTTGACACTTCTCCACCTTCTTGCTGGGAGCGTGTTACTCTGTTGTATGACATAAGCTACCTGAAAGTCTCAAGTGAACACGTGTATCCTTAGAGCATCAAGGGTCCTGGGGCCTGGGCGTGCTGTGATGCAAGAACTGATCCTTGTCACACACCTCCACGGAGCGCTGGCAGTGACATGTGGCGACGGCTGAGAGCTGACCCTGTTGGACAACTTGAGCTGTGTGGGCAGCAGAGTTCTGAGACCTGGCACACTCGCACCTTGCTTTAATGACAAAGCATATTCTCACACTCAGGATGTTGGGCTCAAGGTTGTAGTTGATGGACAAACTCAGTTCCCAAGATTTCTCTTTTGGGACAGATGTTTTTCTCACCTTCTAAGCCTACTGCAGTATGAGTTTGTGTCTTTCATCTTAGCCGGGTATTTCCATAACAGTTGATGGATCAGCTGCTACACAGCATCTCACTTGCCAGGACAGCAGGCCAAACATCTTGTAGTCTGTGAGTCAGCCATGCTTTGCACAAAACTGACACTGGTAGGAACAGGTATGTCTTCATGGATCTGTATATGAATTTCTTTGTTTCCGGGGCAGGCACAACGTCTAATAGTAAGGGATGGATTAGTCATAGCTAGGTGGCATCATAACAAGTGCTATGAGCAGTTTACTGCCTTCCCCTCCCAGGGCAGGAGTGTAAGCAGAGCTTGGTGCTTCTGGGAATACTGTCACTGCTGTTATGCCAGACTGGAAGAAGTTCCCTGCTGAATGGCTGAAGCCTTACTGAAGTGACAGTCCTTGCCAGATTCATATCCTGGCTATATCCTGGGCTTGGAGACTGCACAGCAGAAAGGCAGTTGTGGGAGAGAGATGTCACTCACTCCTGAGGGGACATGGTGCTATGCCAGCCACATACGGACTTAATGCAATGGGGACAAGCCCCAGCCCTGCCTTTTCTGAGAGTTGCTGCAGGAGCCTTGGCACCAATCTTCGTGTACTTAGTGTAATGCCCACTCAGTGGGGAAGGCAGGTGTTGGACCTCCAGGCACTGGACAGTTCCAGGAACTGCTGACATTATGCTTTCCTGTGTCAAATTCTCCTGGCTGTCAGCAAATTGGCTCAACATAAAGATAGCCGCATCTGACAATGGGGAAAGTGCTAGTGGCTAATGTGTCTGGCTGGAAGTAATAATGGATTTCTGCTTTTGTGGCGTAGGGAGCTCAGCCCCCATGCAGGTGGTGGAAGGCAGTATGGCTGAGGCACAGGGGGAGCATGTGAGTAAGATCACTGGTGCATAGGTCTCCAGAAGGGTGGAAGCAGTACTGGGATGACTGGATGTACATAACTGCCTGATCTCTGCTTAAGGGTAAGTGCTGGTGCAATGCTGAAGGTGATCATGTAGGCCTGTAGCAATTTTGGAGCACCAATCTTCCCATGACACACTGGTGTTTCCAGGGCTGCCTTAGAGCTGCTGTGAGCTGATCCTGGACATCACAACTGTGAGTCTGCTATCATGGTGAGTGATAGTAGGGATGCTCACAAGTGGGATGGACCAGCTAACTTCCATGTTCCCTACTTGGTTTACCCACAGAAGGCCTTAGACAGTTAAGACATGCCCTGGATGTCCAAAATCAGGTGATAGGGATGCACCTTGATCTGTCTTTTCAGTTAAAATGGGCTGAGATCCTTCAGGTGTGTATCACCCAGGCACCTCTGCTTTGGAAGTGCAACCCATGCAGAGGGTGTGGGTGCTGCTGCTGTGGAGAGCAGAGACACTGCAGAGATGGCAAATGGGAGGTTGCATCGTTCAGGTGAATTAGTACAAGACTGGCAATCTCGGTGACAGACGAAGCCAACTCAAATAATGATTGAGCTCTCAGAAGCTTGACAGTTACCCTAGTGTAAATCCTTCACAGAGAAGTCCTCAGTTTAGTGTATCTCACGTGTGCATCCTTCATCCTTAGCAGTCATCCTGCCACTGGAAACTACAGCTGGCTCGCAGTGGGCAAACCTGATGATTAACCCTTGCGGGTCATCTCTGATGGAGGCTGCAGGAAGCAAAGGCAGTTGGTCACTGGCCCTCACTTTCCTTTCATCCCTCATGGAAGGACAAGTAAGCAGCAGCATTATTCCTGTTCCTGTAAATGCTGTCAGTGTTAACCTGTCAGGAATACCCATGAAGCCAGATGGGATCATGTGTTCGTGCAGTGATGTAGGAATACGATGTGTAACACTCTCATTCCTGCAAGACACACATGAAAATCCACCACCTCATTACTGTTATCTTGTACCCTGTGTTTGCTTAAAGAACAGTGAAGGAATAAAAATATAACCTCTCCCAGGTGCTGTGTTTAGTATGCATCATCTGATAAATATCCTGGGAAAGGCTCTCCTTTGCCATCGCTGTGTGCGGATCCCTTATCCTCCCAGTGATGTCAGAGGGGAAATATGTGCATGGGGGAAAGGGCAAAACAGCAGTGCAGAGCAGGAAGAACTTTGCCCAAAAGCAGCAAATACTGCTGGGTGTCAGCAAATATCCATGCCTGCAGTCCAGCCTTTCCAGCGCTGAGTGCCTGCAATCAGGTGGAGGAGGCACCTGCACATGGCTGGGCTCGGGAAAGCCCTTGGGCAGTGTTGGAGGAGGAGGTTATTTTTAATTTGTCCCTCATAGATGTGCAAGTTGTGTGGCCTTTAACTGGAATGCCATGCTTCCTTCTGGAGCCAAGAGGAGAACTGACCTGTCTCTTCCATGGAGTTTTCTCAAATGCGAAAGCCGGGTTCTGCTGAGTCTCAAACTGGGAACTTCAGCTTAAAAAGCAGCTGCTCGGGTTATGCCCAGGTCAAGGAAATGTGCAAACTGTGACAGACAGAAATGTGTAGGCTGCATGACATCCTCACCTGGCTTAATCCATCTGCTTAACAAGTGGGTATTTGGGATATCTCTGGCATATTTAGCCTTGACTTTTGTTAATTTCTGTCCTTACTTCTTTCTGTGACATGAGGTATCCTTAGAGGAATGCTGCTGTCTATGACACAGCTCCTCCCTGTCAAGGGAGCAGCTTCATCCTTGGAGCACTCCTAAAATGTCCCCCTAGTTCCTGGGAAGAACTGACTCGGTAAATCTTTTTCCAGCATCTTTTGGGACCCCAGGTCCCTGGGCTGCCACTGTCTGACAGCTGATGGCCTCTTCTTTCACAGACCTGAACTTTCTGTTTTAGCAACTCAGACTGGCCCCACAGAAATGTTAAATTGCTGCTGCTGAGGAAATCTAGAGTGAGCACACTGCCGCTTAAAAAAAATCCCACCCTGAAAGTAAACTTGAATGTCCTGCCCCATTGGAGGGAAAGGCAGGCGCTGCTGAGTCATGCTGGCAGGCACAGGAGTCTCCAGCTGGGAAAGGGGCTGGCATCATGGACTTGTTACTGTTGCTCTGGCTCTGGGGGACCTGGGCTTTGTTCATTCTTCTAGAGCTCGGTGGAAATCTGGCTTATTAGCTTTGCAAGGAATGCAGTGTAGAGGGAGGTAAGAAGGAGGAATGGTGTTTTTAAAAATGCAAACACAGGAAGAAGCCCTGTCCTCTTAGATATTCCTGCTGGTTTTGTGTGTAGCTGGAATGATAAAGGAAGCCTACTAATCACCCAGAAATAGATGAGCTGCCGGAAATCCATAAATTACCACTACTAGATTTAACCCTGAGATGTAATGAAACTTTCTAATAACTGGAGTTGAATTAGAACAATCAGGAAATTATGGAGGCACACTCCCTCCATTAGACATGCATGATCTGACAAGTTAATAGAGGCAAACAGCCCAAAGACACAAATTACAGACTTCCGTGGAATGGGGCTGATGACTAAGCAGTTCATGAGCAAGTTAATTTGGGACCATAGCAGGAGTGTTAGCCAGGTGGATTTCATGGCCAGCTGGGACAGACGTTCACTATTCCTCATGGACTAGCCATGAAGCTGCAGGTACTTGTGCTGGCTTTCAAATCCCATTTGGAAATGTTCCTTTAAGTAGTGGAATACCTGAAAGCTCTCCTGTTTCTTCTGGTGTTCTGCTAAGTAATAGTGGCCCAGGGTCCATAAAGTGGTCAGTAAACCTCTCCAAGCCCGTGGGAGTGTTTAGTATCCCATGTTAGCGGCTTTGCAAGCACGCTTTTAACCAAAGAACTGCCAGAAGAGTGTGTCAGTGCAGGAACTGTCCAGCCTTTCAGCTGTCTTCAGCAAGGAGAGGGCTGAGGAAGTTCTTTGGTGGTAAAGAGCAGCTTTTGTGTTAAGCCTACCCCGAGCAGTTAGTGGTCTCTGAAGCCAGTGGTGGGGTGCTGAGCCTGGCTTAGCACTGACCTGGTGTGCTGTGTCACCAGCTGCACTGACTTGCAGATTCCTAGGAAATTCTCTTCCTGTGGGCTGTAGTGAGTCAAGGATATCTTGGTTTTGATCAGCAAAAGGACTCCTCCTGTGATGAATGCTGGATTGTCATGCCTAATTGTGGAAGCCTGGCTATTTCCCTTGCACAGGTGTCATGCCTGACCAGTCATAAACCTAACATAATCATCAAATGGCCTAATTCCTGCCTCTCCCCTAATCTCTCCAAGCCTGTTCCTGCCCAGTTTCACTCAGAGTGTTGGTGAGAGGTGGTCACAGACACCAGGTTTCTGTTGAATCTTTGCTCTGCATTATAAGTTTGTATTTCAGAGATGTTTCTTTGGGCCAGCATGTATAATGTAGGCAGCACATCACTCAGACCTATATTTTTTCAGCTTTCAACTTCAGGTCTTTCCTTTCTCATCCATGACGAGAAGCTTCTCTTCTTCTTGTACTAACTACTACTGCAGCTTAAATACTGAACTCAAAATGCATCTAGTTTTGACTGTTGTTTTTATTCTCTTATAGGTTGCCTATTGCAAGCAGTCCTGGGCACGACAGTGATCCCGTTATGTGGGCCTGGTGAAATGGAGAACTGCACAACAGCGCTCAGTAAGTACTGCACAGATCTTTGTAAATAACGGATCTTTGGTTCCCATCTTCCTTGGGCTGGCAGCCTCACAGAGGTGCCCTTGGGAATCAATTTTCTCTCAGCAACATTGCCCACATCCAAAGGTGCTAATGAAATATCCTTGCAGTCCAGACAGAGAACAGCCCACGTGTGGCCCAAGTTGGGATAACGAGATGCAAGCCTGAAATGAAGGACTACTGCTTCCATGGGCAGTGTGTGTACATTGTGGACTTGGATGAGCACTACTGCAGGTATGGACAGGCCCCACTCATCCTGCACATCTCCCTGAGGTGGGCTTTGAGGTGAACTTTGATCTGGCTGCCATTGACACTTAGCTGAAACACCAATCCAGCCAAGTATTCAATGCTCACAAGAAGGTCAAGAGGAGTACCATGTCTATAATGCTCAGCTGCATTTAAGGAAGCGTTAAGGACATGTGCTGCCTCCAGTCATCTCTGTGAGAGTCTCAGACACCTGAAATTAATGACTAACCCAGCTTAGACTTGGGACATTCATTCTGCTGTGCTTCCCTGTACATCTGTATTTATAGTAGTATGAGATCCAGAACTCAGACACAGCACCAAGGCATCTCCTTTGATCCAACCTATGAAATAAAGACCCTTTAGGCATTTTTAAGGGAATAGCTCATTTACCTGAACCATTTGCAACCATCTCCAGGACCACGTGGGCTTGAGTTACATCAGTTTAAGTGTCTTGTCCCTGAGGAAACAGCAGGCCAGCCGCATGGGATGCTCTGTGAGCTGCTGAGGTGTAACCCCATTACCATATCTCTGTGCCTCTCTTACCTTCAGGTGTGATGTGGGCTTCTCTGGAGTGCGGTGCGTGCACTCGGAGCTCGTCCGGCAGCCCCTCAGCAAGGAGTACGTGGCACTGACTGTCATCGTGGTCCTGCTCTTCCTCGCTGCCCTCTCTCTTGCCAGCTACTACATCTGTAGGAGGTGAGACTTGTGTTCCTAGTGGCTCAGGGGGCCAAGCCAGCTGGAGGTGTCAGGCATCCGCTGAGAACTCCCGGGTAGCCTGGAGCACCTCGCTCACTGCACAGTTCCATACCTAGACCCACTCACCTGTGCCTGAAGCATGCAGGACAGGCAGTGTGCTGGCAGCGTGGCACGGCCCAGACCACAGGCCAGGCAGCAGCACTCCCTGGTGCCTGTTCACTTTGGTAACTGGGGCTCTGTAGGTTGGTTCATGTCTGTTGTAGAGGGTGTGTTGCGATCAAGGAGAGAGCAGACAGGGAATAGGAAAACTCTAGTTCTTTCATCGGTAATGCCATTCCCTCAGGCATCAGGGACTGGAGAGCAGCTGGATTTCTACCAGCTGATTTGTTGACCTGCTATGTTATTGTGGTGAGTGCAATATCATGAGCACTGCCTTATCAGCTTTACCGTGCGGGACAGTGCTCTTCTCCATGAACAGATCCAAAGCAGTAGGAATCGTTCTCCAGCCTAAAAACTAATGATAAGCATTTGTCAGAGACCTGAGGTGGTGGAACAACTCCAGAGGGAGAGCTCAGCTTCCCAGACCTGGTAGGTAGCTATATGGTAACCATAGCAGGATTTCTCCAAAATAAACCTAGTACCAGCAGGAAGACTTTAATGCAGATGTGGAATTTTCAGTGAAGAGTCAAGAAAGGAGGCTGCATTCAAGTGATGTCAGACCTGGAAATGAGCACAGAGACTAGCTGCTAGAGATTTAAAACATGTGAGGACCTCATACAGCTTTTTTTGCCTTCCTTCCTTTACCCCCCACTTCTCATCACTCTCCAAAAGCAATTGGCTTTCCAGAACTCACATTTCTCTCTTCTACTCCAGGTACCGAAACAAGAGGAGACAAACAAATGCCAGTGAATACAAGGAAGTTGGTGCCCTATAGGAGAAACTGTGGCTTCCTGCAGTGTTCTGTTCATCTGGATGGACTCAGTGGCCACCCATCTATTTAAATGTTATTTTTATTAATAATATTTACAATATTTATAACCTTTTCAAAATTTCAATTGTTTGGTGATTCAATAAGCATAGGTCAAGCATTTTATTTTCAGTGTTTTATTTTTTTATTAAATAATATTTCCTAAAGGGAATCCCACCTAAGTGGTTCTTTGGGATAGAGATATATTTTTATAAAAACTCATCTTCTTGCTCTGGAGAGAAGAATTTTATATTTATTCTTGTGAATATACTCAAAGCAATTGTATTCCTTGAAATAAAAGTTCTAGACAAAGTCAAAATGTCTGCTGCTTCTAGAGAGTGGTGGTGAATGGAGTTACCACCAGCTGGCAGCCTGTCACTGGGGATGTTCCCCAGGGCTTGGTAGTGTTTTGTATTTTTATCAACAAATCCTCATGAAAGGAAAGACATTGAGAGCCTGGAGCATATCCAGAAACAGGAAGTGGGAAAGGGTCTGGAGCACACATCTGATGAAGAGCAGCTGAGGGAGATCAGCAGGGAGAAAAGGAGGCTCCAGAGTGGGCTTTCTGTCTCCCCACAACTCCCTGACAGGAGGGGGCAGCTGGGGTGGGTCGGGGGATCTGCTCCCAGGGAACAGGGACAGGACAAAAGAAAACAGCCTCAAGCTGTGCCAGGGGAGGTTTAGATTGGATTTTAGGGAAAATTTCCTCACTCTAAGAGCTGTCCAGCCCTGGCAGAGGCTGCCCAGGGCAGAGGTTTAACAGACATGTAGATGTGGCACTTGGGGAGATGGGTTATTGGTGGGTTTGGCAGTGCTGGATTAATGCTGGGACTCTATGATCTTAGAGTGAAACACAGCGTGGCTTGACTGAGCAGTGTCTTTGAAGCCTCAGCAGTTATTCTTGGAGAGAGAAACCTCAGTATTATTAATAAAGTGTATCAATGCACCTTAGTTCCAGTGGGTAGTTTTAACTGGCACAACTGAAGGAAGTCTCAGAGGACACCTTCTTGTGCAGCATATCCAACACATACTGCATGACAGCAGCACAGACCTTGGCTCATCCATACCATCAGGAAGGTTGTGCTGGCTATATTTTGGATTTCAGCAGGGAGGCAGCAGCACAAGCTGATGAGTCCCTGCAGCTGGACACACACATGGCAGCTCAGGGTGAGTGTAGCTACAGCAAGACACCTGCTTTGGAACCAGCACAAGTCCTCCCCACAGCGTCCGCTGTACAGCTTGGGGCAGGGCAAGGAAAAATTTTGACTTTGGCCATAAATCTCTTGTTGGCCTAAAATAATGATAAAATAGCCTGCTGAGTTTAGCTGAACCCCAAGTGTTGGCTCCCTGTGAACAGGAAGGATTCTTGCAGCGCCTGAATCCCCCCTGCTAATCCCATCCCTTCTCACACTTTCAGAAGATGGGAGAAAAAGCCCAACCTTTACGTCATTCCTGGTCATTGCCAGGCATCCAGGCAGGCTGTGTTGGGCTGTGTTGTTGGGTGTTCATGGGTGTGAGATCGGTGATCCCTTGGCTTGTGCAACAGTGGGTTATCCTGTAGGGATTATGCTCACTGTGCTGGGTCTGTGCAGGTAGCCTGTGGCTACCTTCTGCCACCTTCTGAAGTGACCTAAGTGCTCAGTGTTGGCAGTGCTACAGGGCTGTCTTTGCCCAGCTCGCAGTCCAGGTCAGTCAGTGGCTGAGATGAGTTTGGTTGGTGCAAAGTTTTCCCTGCTCTGCCTGGACCCTTGTGTCTCCCTTCAGCATTGAACTAGAAGAGGATTGTTGGTCATTCCCAGTTAACTGGGTTAACTCTGTGTCACAGGGCCCTTATTAACTGCTCTTCGGCTTTTCACTTCCTCTCTCCTGTCGCTGTTTTACACCACAACAACACAGACTCCGAGATTCAGAAGGCTAAAAAATGACTCTTTATTTTGGGATGCATCTCCCTTATACACTATTTTACACAGACCAATTTGATTGGTGAAACAAAGGCAAACCTCTTCAATCACATTGGTCAAACCAGAGGGACATCAAGGAGTCCCTCCTGTCAGAAGGAATGAATAACACAGGTACAGTTACAAAAACACTCCTCATGGTTACAGAACTTCGCTGGGAAAAGAATTTCGGAAAAACCAAAACACCTCAGGCATGGAACCAGGGCTACACTCTCCTTTTCCTATAATCCAGTTGTGACACAGGAACCTGTTCTGCTGGGTAACTGGTAGCAGCTAATGGCAATTCCAGCCACAGCCTCATTGTTACACAGCCTTTCCCAGTGGGAAGATACGTCAAAAATTGATTCTTGGAGCTTCCTTCCATTCTTGCTGTGACCCAGTTAGGATACATGGTGACACATCTTTTTTCCCCCTCAGGCTTCCCTGCTTGTCTGTGAACTACCCTGGCCCATCCCTGTTTATCCTCCAGAAACTTTTCCTGCACTCCTGGAGGGACTCAGCCCAGAGGCCTGGCCCCCAAACACTGACCTTTTTCCTCCTCTGCTCCACTTGGCAGGAGAATCCCAAAAGGGGGATCTGAGCAGCCCCTGGAGCTGCAGATGCACCTTTCTGCTGCAGCACTCCAACCCACATGCCCCTTGCTGCTCTTGCAGAAGGTTACAACTGCAATAACAGCAGCAGCCTGGGGTTTATCATGCCTTAACACTTTGGGTCAGACACATCTAACAGGAATAGTCCACTTTCAGGCCTGTGCAGGATTTGTTTGGAGTTTTTTATCTGTCAACTTTTAGCTGACTGTCCTTATCTGGCTTGGGCTTTCTCCACCTATCCTGTTGCTCATCTGACTCCCAGCCCACAGCAGCCCTTCTAACACCTGTGTTTTTCTCGTTCCTGCACATGATTGAGAAACTGCAGAGCTTAGGGCCACATACCAGCCTGCCACCTCAACAGCTTGTGCTGGCTGGACGAAGATTGCCAGTCCAGCAACCACACAGCTGGGTCCTGGGGACACACCCCAAATAGTTTGTCTCTGAGAATGAACCTCCCTCATTCTTTCCATGGTTTCTGCTGGCACCACCTCTGTCCCTCTGGTGCAGCTCTTCCTCACCTGCACCACTCACTGTCAGAGTCACCTTTGGCTGCCTCTTTCCTGCGGTGAGAGCACCTTGTGGTGTGTCTCTTGGGTGGCCCTGCCCAAGCCTTCCTGACACAATGGCTTTGCCTGCTGCATGAGTGTTACAGGCTCCTACCAGAGCACATTTTCTCTGCCTGTGACAAACTGCTTCACAGCAGAAGGGGTGCAGGGGGGCACAGGGACTAGAGGCTGGTGCTGGAGAAATCCACCTGATGACCTGGTCATTGTACAGGTAGGTGACAAGTGGCCATCAGTCTGTCCTCTGGGCCGCTGTGCAGGGTTTCTGCCTGGGACACTTGTGCTGGCAGCTCTCTGGAGGACTGGGCAGCCACAGTTCCCATAGCTGCAGCGGTGCTCAGTTTGACATCTCCCTATCCTTTTCAAACCTGTCTCGTCCCAGATTTGCCCTCTTGGTAACCCTGCCCTACAAGGGATTCTTGCCCCCAGGTCTGTGTATTTTATCCGAAACTCATTCCAGCCTCTTGGGATTCAGGCAAAGGCCAGCTGATGCTTGTTTTCAGGCCTGGGGCTGGCTGACCTAGAAAGCAACAGCAACAATTCCTTCCTGGTGTCCTGTGGAAGGATTGTGCTTGTGTGAAGGCTCACTGTAAACCCTCAAAAATGCTCTGACTTTGTGCAGACATGAAGCACTGGTGTTGCTTCCTCTGGTCACTACATGGCTGACTTGTTTTAAGAGGGCATTAGAAGAAAAACCTTTCCAAAAGCAGCCACCAAGTTTAGAACTGCAAAGAGATCAGTGTGAGTCCTCACAGCAACTTAACTCATTACTTCTTGAGGGACAAATATTTTCAGTGTCTGTGCTGTGCCTAGGTACGAAAGCTAGAACTGCCATTTGCACAGTGTCTCCGGCTGGTGGAGTGTTTAAGAACAGCCCCCATGTAGCACACTTTGCAGCTGCAGCTAACAGGGCAGCTGCCGTGGCAGTGCAGTCAGCTCCAGAGCTGACCCTCCTGTCTCCATAGGCCTCCTGCCTTTGCATGCCTCCCCGCCTTGGGCAATCCCAGTGCTTGGAGATTCACGTGTTCCCCTCAGCGGGTTTCCTTGGAGTGCATCAGCCGCAGAGCTCAGGAAGCCTCCGTGACTGTCCTGGTTACATCACAGAGGCAGAGGACATTCGGACAACTGGTCCTTGTCCCTGCTGAGGCAAGCCTCAGATTGCACAGCACATCTGGCACCTCATCCCGGGGCTGCTCGTGAGAAGGGCAGGGATGTAGTTCAGGGAGGAGAGAGGAGCTTAAGTAGGCTGGAAGGACTCACAGGTCATGTACTCATTGCATATCTGACCTGGGTCAGTAGCAGTCATCCTTTGTGTCTGTGCTGAAGAAAGGATGGGTGGCCGGACCAGTGAACAGATGGAAGAAGGGAAGAAAGGAAGGACAGATGGAAGGTGTTTCATCAGTAAATGTAGAATTTTAGTCTTGCACAAATAGACATCATTATTTTAATAAAGCTGGTGCCAAACCTAAATTACCCCAACACTCTCATGATATAATCCCATCCTATATGATTAAAAGATTTCCCAGCAAACTTGAAGATTAAGAAAACTGATCAAAAAATATTGAGAAATCTCTGTGCCCTACCCTGATGGATGCCAGTCTGGTCCTCCTGACCCCGTCACCAGAGGGCATCAGCCTCTTCATAAGAAAATCCAGTTGGAAGTTAGGTGATGAAATATAGTAGTGAACAGGCACCAGTCACAATTTTGAACCACCATTTGTCCATGGACAATTGTTCCCAATGGTCCTGTGATAGTGGCTCTTTCTGGTCTGCTTTGTTGGGCTCATTATTGATGCCCTTCGTTATAATGGGAAGCTGAGGAAGTTGGCAAAGTGAAGAGGGGGAGAAGTCAGTTCAGCTGCCTCTCCCAGAGCTGCTGTAATTTGTGTGGTACAGCTAGGGAAATGGAGCTTAATTTTAGGAGAGAAAACTGACTGCTGGGAGTGGATATCCATCTGGATACACACAACAACAGGAGAATAAAGCTTCAGGTCATGGCTGAGAGGGGGACGAGGGAAACCTGACTGAGGAGTTGTAATAAGGGGACAGAAAACCAGAAAATAGCGTTTCAGTGAGAGCAAGAAAGGATGGTGAGGGGTTTGACAGCAAAAAAGATCCAGAAGTGAAGTCTGGAGGAAACAGGACTCAGTACCTCATAAAATCAGAGGACCTGCCACCTCCCAAAACCATGGAGCTCACTGAGGGTCAGGTCACCCAACCCGTCAATGCTCACCAGAAGGAGAGGATCACGTGTTTAAAGGGGGAAGGGCAAATATCAGTAATCAGATTGGTAATCAGACTCAGGGTTGTTCCTTCTCCCAGCACATTCACCTATTTATTTGGATTTCCTTTCTGCTCTGATAACTGAACTGGGGTATTTCATCTCAGCTGGTTCATCATTGGTCAAAGCTTGTTGCTTTTTTTCCCAACTCACCCAGGTTGTTCTGTTCCAATGAATTCATATCGAACAGACGATAAAAAAATCTGTCCATCAGCTGGTATTTCTGACTGGTTCGGAATACCGCGACGTTCCTAGCGCTGCTTTCGTTCCCATCTAGCGGCCACCTGGAAGATTACACTCCCAGATCCCCAGGTCTTTGCGGGAGTGCCATGCCATGCTGGCGGGCGTGGGGCTTGGGCATAGGACGGAGACGGGTGGGAGCACAGCTTCCCTGCCTTGTTCGTGGCAGGCCATGGGGAGTTTGCTGGGAAATTTCCTGTAGAAAAGCAGTGTTTTATGCTCATCCTGAAAAAAGACAGAACATTCTGGACTTAGAAATACTGATGGTTTTGTGTGCATCCAAAAAAAAGGTGGAAGTTACGGCTCTCAGCATTTTCTTAATGAAGAGTTTGGAGTACCACCACCCCCGACACGCATAACATAATAGTATTTTTGGCATGTTGCCCTGTTTGGGATTAGAAGTGGAAACTGGAAAACCCGACTTCCCAAACAGGCAGATGCATGCCCTTGGTCAGTCTTGATCTTAAGTGCAGAGTTTCTCTGGAAGGTTCTTACCTGTCCTTGGAGTGATTCATCACTAATGCAAGAATCAGTTTCCTGATATTTATGGCAAAGTTTTCCTTTCTTTGGAAATCCAAAGGTGAGCATCAGCTGTCAGAGCTGTGCAGCCACCAAGAGCATTTGTCAGCCTCATCCCTCACTTCTCCAGGAACCCTGAGCTCAGCCTGCCTTTGGCAGAGGCTGGAAGCCATGCCAAGCTCCGTGACAGATTTTATTTACCCCACAGCCGCCCTTCCTGCAAATTCATCACCTTCCAAACGAGCTGCTCAGGTTCATGGTCTGAGAATGCAAGAATCACCATGCCTGCCCTCCCAGGGTTTTGGCAGTGACCTCAGCCCTGATGCATTGAGCCCACCAAAGGACACCCTGGATCTCTGAGTGCCGCGGCAGTGATCTGGGAGTTGTGAGTGGCAAGGAAATGCAGTTTGTGTCTCTCCTGGCATGGGGTTCAGACCTGTGCCAGAGAAGGCCATCCCATGGCCTCCCCTCTCTGCTGCTGAAGTGATGCTTTACCTGTTTGTCTTCTTTGCAGGTTTCTGCCCGTGGTACAGTGTGGAGTCACCATTTCCAGCAGCAGAGTTCAGGGGTTGGGGAGAGGCTGCCTTTGTGCCCCACTTGCTGCACCAAAGGTCTGAGATGACTGGGTGGGGACCAGCTGATTTGGCAGTGCCGCAGAGCACAGCAACAGTGAGGTGGGTGCCTGGCATCCGACAGCCACAGGCACAATCCTGTTGGACTGAAAAACTCAAGAGAGCCAGGATGGGGCTCTGGGGAAGGGCTGCAGGGACGAGAGCAGCTGCCCCCAGGGCTACAGGCACAGGCATGGTAGTGGCTCTGTCTCTGCGGCACGCGCTGGGAGGATAAGGATGCTGTGCTCAGGAGTGGAGGTGGGACAGAGCCAGTGTGAAAATCCCTTTTGTGGAGGCATTTTAAGGTTGGTTGAGCACAAGGCCACTTGTTGCAGGCCAAACTGTTTACTTCCTCTGTGGCTTCATGTGTAGTACCTAACACCTGTGAAATGAAGAATTTGGAATTCACAGGGGTCAGGTTACTTGAAATGTGACTCATATTGTCACTGTAGGACCAGTTTCAAATTTTCATACAGTCTTATGCATTTTTTTTTTCAGCTCAACTCCTTTTAAGTGTTTTTTATTTTATTTGCCACCACTTTGCTATGGGAGGGGAAAATCCCATTTGGCTATCTGGCTGCAATGCTTAGTGGCAGATTTCATGCATGTCTTTAAATCCTGAAGTAATTTAACTGTAGTCAAACTGTAGTCAAACACCATTGAATTTTCTTCTTCTTTTTACACAGAAACGTGTTAGTCAAATTGCTCAGGCAATTTGAGCTCTCAGCCTTGAACATGCCATTTCCAGGTTTCTCCCTCCCTGCTGAAGCAGACCTCTGCTCCTTCTGAAATGTCCTGGGTGAAGCCTACAAGGAGAGGAGCCATGCAGACACTGGTATAGTGGTGATGTTGAGAGACATTTCAGGAGTGGTGAGAACCATTGTCAACAAAGCACACATTTGAGAGTGGGACATCTGAGTGCACCTCAGAGAGAGAGGAGACTGGGCTTTGCTCCAGAGAGGCAGAATGTGCTTCCCTGCAGTCGGGCTTGGGCGGACCCAAACATGCCAGGATGTCATCGTGGCGTGCCAATGTAAACTGGGTCCTGTCCAAGGCCTTCAAGAATAGGGTTTTTCCTACATGAAGGCAAACCTGCCTACAGGAGGAAATGAGCCTGTGCCTTGGAAACCTCCTTCGCAGCATGAGTGTGCAATCTTTATGCAAATGAGTCCTTACTCACGCGGTGTCTCAGCAGCCCTGTCCTGGGAACACGCTGGTCCCACGCTGCTGGGACACACGTGACACACGGGCAAAGGGAGCAGCAGGTGACAAACAGGGAAGGGGGGGACACCAGGTGCTCTACCTGCTCAGGTTCTGCTGATGGATGGAAGCAGCTTACAAAGCCCTCACTGAACCCAGCTTCAGCACACTGACAAGAATGCTCCAGCTGCCAGGACTGACTGATTCCAGCAGCACCTTTCTCGTTTGCCAAATTTCATGCCCCCTTGCTGGCACCCCGGCGCAGTTCAAGGCAGCCGGAGTCACGAGGGCACAGCACCCGTAGTCAAAGGCAGGCTCCACCAGCAAACAATGGGATTTCCAAGGGTGCATAACTAACATGCCTGTGAAATGGAGTGTTCTCCTGAGCTGCTTTGCTTGCCCATGGCCTGTGAAAAAAGTCAAAATCCAGAGTGATCTACGTAATCCTTGTTGTGCGTAGGAAGCCTTGCCCGGGCTTTGTGCTAGGGAAAAAACTTAGCTATGACAAAGGTGAGAGGAAAGAAGTTGCTAATTGCTGTAGGCTTCTCCCGTGATTCATTCTTTCTCCACATACCAAATGACTTCAAATAGGTAAAGAAAATTCACCACCTGATGCACTGATGGGAAAGCACTAGGAAGATCTCAAAGCAAAAAACCCTAAGACTTAAGCTGTACTTCCAGAAGAAAATTCCCAAACAATCATCACACGTCTTTTATTTCTCTGCTGCTCTGACCACAATTGGAAATAACGTGCAAGATACAGAGGGAACATCACACTCTCTGTCATATGGCCCCAGTCCTTATGTGAGGCTGCATTCCCCCAAAACAGGCAGCACTGTGTAATTTGCTCACAGGGTCTGTGCTGTCAAATGACCTGTGATAGACATCTCCCAGTTGATTTCATCCCCAGCCCCCAAGGTGAGGAAAGGGATATAACAAATTCAGTCAGAACCCCTACTGCAGCTTCCATCAGCACCAACACGCTTTAGGTCAGCCAGACTTCCATGGCCAAGACCCTTAAGCCCAGATTGTTACCACTCCTTCTACAACACCATACAATGGCATTTTGGTTTGGGGAGGCTTTTCTTAATTTGAAGATTTCTGTTCTGGCTCTTTTTCTGCTTAGTCTCTAAGACAGTAGGCCAAAAACAACTCTATTTTTCCAAGTATAGGCATCATTTTTCCAGCAGCCACCCTGCTCACATAACTATACTCAGGTCAGTGCATCCTGGATGCACTCAGGATCTGCCTGAGCTGGGAGATCTCCAAATTCAATGAACAGTAGTCACACAGCTTCTGCTCATGAAGCTTCGGCATGCTTCACATTTTAACATTGCTTTCTCTTCTCTTTAGAATGAGGACTTTTTGAGCCCTTGCAGAATGATCCAGTGGCTCCATACCATCTTGGGGAGGTGATGAGCTGGGTGCTCTCCTCTGCCAGGCGCTGTTCTGGGCTGCAATACTGGAGACGTTAGAGAGATGATCAGATTATTTTGCTCACCTAACAATGATGTGGTAAGCTCAATATGTAAAATAATGTGCACTTGCAGGTGAATTCTGAAGGTAAAGGGCTACAGTAATGTCACCAGGTAAATGAGTGTCAGGCACTGGCTACAACAGCTGAGCCTTTGTTTCCTTAGAGATTCCTATCTAAAGCATCTTCCCCCTTCTGTCCAGTGGCGTCAGCAGGGTGTGTTTGCACTGGGGTACCATTGGGGAGCTCAGCTTGGGGTGCATGTGGGGATATAGCCTTAAGCCTGCCCTCTTCAGAAAGTCCTGGGAGAAGTTCCTGCGAATTGCCCTAGGAAAATAGAAGAAAGGGCAGCAATTTTCAGAGCAGCATGGCAGGATGTGGTATTTTAGAGAAGAAGATTGTTAGCTGAGGGACAGCTCCCCATTCTAGTGTAAATCCAGTATTGCTTCACCCATGTCCTGGCTTCAAGGCCCTTAAAATTACTGCTGGGGTCAGGATGTGCCCCATAGCATTTGCAGGTTGAGCCATTGCACAAAAACAAGTGGGCGAGTGCTGGAGAATGTGTTTGGTCAAAGCAGAGCAGTGCAGTGCATGCTGTGTGAAAAACAGAGCAGCTGAAACCCAGGACATTGTGCTAACAGCAGGCAACTTCCCAAAAACCTTCTTAGCAGGTGGCAGGATGGCTGTCCTGGGCAGGCTTGCAGCACGCTACCCCATCCCTGAATCAAAACCAAGCCAGGCATGTCCTGCTGAACTCTGCCTAGTGCCAGTGAGAGGCAGCAACTGGAGCCACAACATGGCACAGGGCATTTTGGGAATGATCAGGCTGTGTTCCCCATTGCCAGCCATTCAGGAAAGCCTGTGGAAAGCAAGTGTAAAACTCCACTGCTGTGATTTGGTAACGTCACACTCCTTAGCACTGCTGCATGTTTCATCATATTAAGCAGGGATGCTCTGGGTCCCTGGAGTTGATGTTGTCTGAGAAGGTACCCCTTAGATTTTCAGGAGGGACTGTTTTTTCATTTGTATTGATATGATAGAAAATTCCACAAAATCTTATCATCACAGGGCCAGCAAATTCTGTTATTTTTGTTTTCTCTCCTTAGACATGCTCCAAAAGACATGCTCAAACACGGAGTGATGGAAAACAGAGCACTGGGCAGACTTTCCTGGGGGAACAGTGCATAAATTGCTCCCTTTCTGGACAAGTTTTGCTCATGTGATCCCTGCTTCAGTTAAGTCTCCAGGAAAGGAGTGGAGCACAGGGAGAATATCACCATCTTAGGAAAGTGATTCTTTGCTGAGGGCTTTCTCGGCAGGAAGGCACAGCCACCTCAATGCCTGCATGTCTCAGAGGCCAACAAACTCTACCAATATCCATAAAGGCAATATCCATAAAGGCAATACCCAGGCCTTTTCCTTCCTTCCTCCCCAACACCCTGGCTATGCACTTTATTACAGCAATCTTGATTTACATCAGCAGGAACTAGAGTCACACATGCCTCACTTCAAAGCTCCCTCCCTGCCTGTGAGGGAGCTGCTGATAGCAGCAGATAGTGGTGTCTGCAGCTCACAAGTGAAGTGAAAGTCTGGTGAGCTGCCCAGACAGACACCACTCTGGTTTGAGTCATTACCCTTTTCCACCTGTTCTCAGCTGGAGGGATGAGAAAGGATAACTCATGTTCAAACACCAGGTCAGCTGTGCCCGCCCTTGCAAAATAAACATTTGATGTCAGTGAAGAAAATTAATGGGATGGTAATGCAAAGACTTCTTTTGCCTTCACGCATTTCTCAGGGGTTTTATCAAAAGTAAAGAGAGTGAATAAGATCCTAGTAGGCACTCAGAGTCTCCTGGAAGAAACGATGTCCAAGTGCGCTCCGCCAAGGCCTAGCAGCTGTCAGCATGGGTGGCACTGCTCCTCCACAAGTCCATGCCCAGATCACCATGGCACACCTGGGAAGTGACGGCTGTGTCCTGGCCAGCCCCTATGCCATGAACAAGGACAGGGGTCAGAGGGGCAAAGAGATATCATCAATTCACCTGCACTGGGTGCTGCCCCGTGCTATCTGATCCCAGTCTGTGCTGAAGGTTTTCAAAATGATGGGTGAGGCCCAGGGAGGACTAGCAAGACTCCTGAGCCCATCTCACCTCACTTCACTGCAAGCCGATGGAAAACCAGGTCTGGCTCAGGGCAGATGCCAAGAGCTGTGGCCGAACACACAGCCCCCTGCACAGGTTCCCTGCTCATCTGTAAGCTGCACACATTTGGGCTCGCCAGCCTTTGGGGCAGCTCCCTATTCCCTGGGACCAAGCTCATGGAACAGCCAGAGCAAGGACTCTCTGAGCAGCAGCTCCAGCCTGGGTGTCCTGCCAGAAAACCGTGGGTGCTACTGGGAGCAAGCAGTGGCTCAGTAGGTGGCACTCTGCATTCACAGGGAACCAGCACCTTCCCAAAGGTGAGGCCTGCCCGTGCAGCCCCAGCAACTCACCCACAGGCTTCAGTGCAGCGGGGCAGCCCAGGGGGGTGAGCCTTGCAGCCCCTCTCAAGGCTTCTCCTCCTTGCACCATGCCTGGGGATATCCTCTGGAAGTTCTTCCTGGGGACAGAATCCAAATTTCCTTCCAGTCCTGGAAGAGGGCAACGGCCAAGCTTAGTGCTGTTACCTCACAGCACACATAAGAGCTGGGGCTTGTGGCAGATCCCACCCAGAATGTCCTGAAACGTGTGGCCTCTGAAGGGTGTTCTCTCCAAGAAACAGCCAAGCAGGGCTTTGCTAGGAGGCTGCCATTTGGGAAGATGATGTCCCATCAGAACCTCTCCATCCATAACTGGGTACCCATCACCATCTTGCTGCACTTCCTGGACTTTGAGGAGTTGTGCTGGTTGATGTCAGGGTGCCTCTTCTTCAAGGTCACAGGATCAGCAGGAGGAATTTGATGAAATGACAAATTCAAAGCATGGCAAGCCAAATTCCTCGCTGCTGGTGGTCTGTGAGATGGAGCTATCAGCTGCAGACTGGAGAAGAGAGGGAACACGGTGAGTCACTTGCTGGATATGCCATGTTTGGTCTCTAAACAGTGCAGGTAACACGGGCAATTGCACTTGGGACATTCAACCTTTCCTCCGTTAAGCCTCTTCCAATTGCTCAGCAATTTGCCAAGTGCAGCAAACAGGACTGGAATGTTCAGTGGTCAGTATATTTCTCAGACTGGACTTAAAAAAATTTTGAATCTCTGATTTTTTTTAAAAAAGGAGAGATATTTTGTTTTAACAGCTGAAGAAAAGAAAATCTGTGGGGGAAGCTGGGGTGCTTGGCTGAGGAAGACAGCCTTAAGCACAGCAGGAGGGAGGAAGAGAGGGAGGATTCCTAGCTGACAAACCTTGCTTTGGCCATTCTCAAACCACCAACCCCATGTTTCGGCAGAAGAGACCCCAAACCCTAAAGTCTCTGCCTTTAGAGAAACTCCCCTCACATCTCTGTGAGCTCCAGGCACTGAGACTTGTGGAGGTCTTGCGGGAAGGGAACTCCAGTCCGAGGGGGAAAGGAGGAGCCCTGTGAAGCTCCTGACTGACCCCAAATAGCCCAGGAGCTGCTTGCTGATGGCCTGCAGAGCTCTCTGACGTGGGGTTGCAGTGATAAGCAGGATTTGCCTTTTCTCTGCTGTACCTCTGAGGATAGACAACAAAGGGGAAACACAACAAAATCCCAGAAGTAAAGCTGTCAGCTCATACCAGCTGTTTCAGACAGTTTCAATTGCACCATGAACAAAAGGGCTGTCAAAGGTTTGCTGGAGCTGTCTGTATCAGCTTAACATCTGAGTGACTGATTCAGCATCTTCTTTTCCAGACCTCGGGCATTGCCTCTCGGGATTGGCATGACCTGGCAAAGGCACCGGAACCACGTATCGTGTATGCCTGTAGAAGAAGGGAGAAGTTTCAGTGACTGAGTACTTGGATCCCTGCCACCTCGAGCAAAGGCTCCATCAGCTTCCTGAGCTGTGAGTAACATTCTGTCCTCTCTCAGTTAAAAGGTCCAGATCCTCCTTTCCCAATACAGCACTGCCTTCCCACCCTGCTGTGCCATGGGACTGGAGTCGGGGGGGTACCTTCATCCTCAACACCCTGGACTTCTCTGCGTTCCCATGCTAGACCAGCACGTTACAACCTGCTGTCCCAGTTTTTCTCCCCTCAAAGCAACAGTTCCCTCTACAACTACCTGAAAGGAGATTGTAGTGATGTGGAGCACCCAGTTGCTTCTGCTGTGCCTGCAGTGAGACTACTAGAGGAAATGGCCTTAAGATGAGACAAGGGAGACTCAGATTAGATACTAGAAAACTGTTTTCACTGTTTGGGTGCCCAGGCACTGGAATAGGTTGCCCAAGGAGGTGGTGGACTCACCATCCCTGGAGGTGTTCAAGAAGCATCTGGATCTGGCACTGGGCGATGTGGTTCAGTGGTTTAGGGGTCACGGTGGCAGTGCTGGGTTGATGGTTGGACTTGGTGGTCTTACAGGCCCCTTCCAGCCTTGGTGATTCTGGGACTCTTCAGCAAGTCTGCTTCCCGCTTCTTCACACAATAGCTCGGAGAGGCGGCCGTGGGGCGGTGCCCTCCGGGGAGTCCTGCCGGTGCAGCTGTGAGTCGCAATGCCCCGAGGAGCACATTTGTCCCTGCCCGGTGGGTGCCGCCGCGTACTCAGCCGTTACTCATGCGCCGCTCAGGAAAACGCAACCACCGAGGAGGGGTGGTTGATGGCCAGGTTTATCACTGGAAAATATTCCTCCGGGAGCTGCCGGGAGAGCAAGGAGCACGGAGCCAGCCGACAGACAGGTGTGCCCGCAATAACCCGGCGCACCCCCGACGCCGTGACCCGCGAGGGATCCAGGTTGCCCGGGGAAGCTGTGGGTGCCCGATCCTTAGAGGCGTTCAAGGCCAGGCTGGACGGGGCTTGGAGCGACCTAGTCTAGCAGAAGGAGTCCTTGCCCACGGCAGGGGGTGGAATGAGGTGATATTCAGCGTCCCTAGCAACAAAAAAACATTGTGAGATTCTGGGTTTCTACCATTCCTGGACTCCGTCATTCTTCGATTCTGGGACTCTACGATCCCGCCCCTGCTCCGCTCCGCCCCGCTGACGCCACTCCACGTCCGCGCCCCCAGCTCCAGCCGCCCATAAAGTGGGCGGCGGCAGCCGGCGGCTCCTCATGGAGCGCTGTGCGCCGCCGGCACCTGTTGTGGTACGGCGATTCCTTCCCCCTTTCTCTCAGTGTCTCTGTCACCACCCGCCCCGGGACGGACGATGCGGGCCGTGGTGCTGATGGCCGCGCTGGCCGTGCTGGCAGGTGCGTGCGGGACGGGACGGGGGAGATCGGGACTCGAGGGGAGCTCGTGCTCGCGCCTGAGGGGGGCTCGCGCCTGAGGGGGGCTCGCGCCTGAGGGGAGCTCGTGCTCGTGCCTGAGGGGGGCTCGCGCCAGAGGGGAGCTCGTGCTCGTGCCTGAGGGGGGCTCGTGCCTGAGGGGGGCTCGCGCTCGTGCCTGAGGGGGGCTCGTGCTCGTGCCTGAGGGGAGCTCGTGNNGGGCAGCCCGCGCGCGGCGGACGTTGGCGGGAAAGTGCTGAGGCGAGCGAGGGACCCCTGTGCCCCCTGCTCACGGCGCCATTTCCCCTCCCTCAAAGCCAACCGTGCGGCCGCCGGGTCTTTGCCCAACGCCACGGAGCCACAGCGGCACGAGGAGAGGGAGCCCGGAAGCCGCGAGGGCGAGCCCGTGCCGGGTCCTGACTACGAGGAGGATGAGGAGGAGTACGAAGAGGCGCCGCCCGTCCACCAGTACATCGTGGACGACTTGATCCGAGGTGAGTCGGCGGCGCTGGGGCTGGGATCTCGCAAGTTACGAGTCCCAACTTACGCCTTTTCTTTCTTGTAAATGCTCCTATGCTTAGCGTGTGGAGTGTGGAGCAAAAACGTGCTTGTGCTTGAAGCTGCTGCTTTAGGTATAGCTGTCAGGAGTGGAAACCTAGTGTGAATGTGCCCAGGATGTGTGGCAGCTACATGCTAGCTGGTAGCTTGCTGTATGTAGCTTTATCTCCTGATAAACCTCACAGGAGGGCTGTGGTCAGGTGGCGACCACCTGCGTAATGTGGAAGCATCGGTGGAATTTATAGGTGCTGTTTGGCCCTAAAGGTTTGTTTTACATCAGGTTGTCTGTCCTGCTCCAAGAATTTTCTGGGTAACTTCTGATGGTGGCTTATTTTGGTTGGAGTCAACTGAAACTTTCTTGGGAAAGCAGACACTTAAATCCCTTAAGTGACTGCAGGAAAACTTGTTAGGCATCTTTAGGGCAATGCTTCACTGTCAATAGCTGTTGTGTGTATTAATTGTAATTTGCCCACTTGCTGAGCTGTGAGTAGATCTCAGCAGTCTGCCTTACTGTGGGAATGGGAGTATTTTGTTGGTTCTGGGCTAAGTGTAGTTGCAGTACAACCCAGGTATCTACAAGTGATTTGAACCTCAGTAGGTGTGAGTAGGCTGGTCCTGTTGCCTCCAGGGTGGATCTGACTACTGATTTTCCTGCAGAAGCCCCCTGTGACTTAAACGTGAGTGACTAAAGGACCTCTTAAATGAAGTGGGACCATGCTGTATGTGGTCACTTGAGGGAATTAATGGACTTTTGCTTAAGTTCTCCCTGAAGATCTCTGGGGGAAACGCGCCTGTTGGTGTTATCAAGCAGTTTAGCCTGTAAAACTACTGGCTTGGTGACTGAACTGCACAGAAACCAGACTTGTTACCTAAGGTGGTTGGTTTGTAGACCAGCTCTTCTGCTTGGCATGAGGTTTATATGTGGATAAACCTTGAAGCTGTTATGATTCAGCTGTGGATGGCTTTCCTGGCCATGCAGCCTGCAGACAGGGACACACAGATCAAGCTGACAAGCTGAGCCTGGGAGAGGGAGGAAGGGAAACGGCCTCAATTATGAAAGCGCAAACCTAAAGATCAAGTCAGACAGGACGGGAACAGGGGCCTTTGACTGTCAGGAGTGAGCACACACTTCCAGGCACGGGAAACCTTGCTGCAGGAACTGTGTACCTCGTTTACATATTAATATAGCTCATACCATTTTAATCAGACTTCTGGTTGCTGAAGGCATTTTTGCTTTTAAGTAACTTCAAGCCAGGCTTGTTGCTCTAGAAGTGAAAATGATCAGCTGTCTAGACAACAGTGAACTTCACCTTGTTCCTTTGTACGGGCTCTTGGCACCAGAAATACAGGGTTAGGAAGCAGTTAGATCCAGTTGTGCCCTATTGTGGTGATTGCCTGTATGCATAGAGGTGTGGGTAAAGTATTAATCCTCCAAAAATGATTTTCATTAGGTCTTCAGAGCACAAGAGCAAAATTGAAGCTTGCTGTAAATAGCTTGGCTGTTTCTTAGGGCCTGTTTAAATCCCCTGGGTAACTGTTATTCCTAAGCAGCATCATTGTGCTGCCAGTGCAGGTGTTAGGGCTAGCAGTGCAGGGGGTGGGTTCTTGCAAAGACTTTCTGTGCTAGGTCAGTCCAAACTAGTGCTGTTGAACTTGGATTGCTGCATGGGGCAGCTCTAGAGCTTCTGACGCTTAGTCAGCGGCTGGTTTGTTCTCCTCAGCGAAAGGAACGTGATTGCCCTCGCTTAAATCCAAGGGGTACTGTCACCAGCATTTTAAACCACACTCTTCTAGAGGTTTGTCTTAATTGAGATAATGAGGGGCAGCAGTAAGCGGCAGAATAAGTAGTCTGACTGTCGCAGACTCTTGTCCTCACTCCTTCCCTGCGCTCAGCATCTCTCACAAAGGAGAACTGGAAAGGAACTCTCTCCTTCTGAAGGCAGAGCTGCTGGTAGTTTAGGAGAAACCGGGATAGCAAGCTGCTTTGCCTCGGCAAGTGCCCAGGACTACCTAGCGACTTACAGTGCCTTTCATCACTGATGCAAATGGAGGCTTTAGAGACATGGAGACATTAGGCTTGTATCTGAGTCCATATAAAACCAGGGGATGGCTTGGCTCAGCGTGAACTCCCTGTTCTTTACAGGCCTTTGCTTGATGCTGTGCTGTTGCACTCAAGTATCTTTTGCTAAGAAATGCTGCAGTCCTGCACCTCTGCTCCTCTTCATCTTTTGTGGGTCTTGGCTCATCTGCTCCTACTGCCTCTGGTCTGTGTGGCACAGGACTTAAGGGTAGCAGAGTTGTGCTGTAATGAGCTGCTGAGCTTGCTGCCTTTGTGCTGGGTGTGAGGTGCCCAGCAGCATTCTCACTTGCATCCTGTGCTTCCTGATCACAGATTCTCCTGCAGTGATGATCCTCCTTGCTCTTACCAAATTCTTTAATGCAATTTTCTCAGAACTGTGCTTTCTAGCACTTTCTATACCAAGTCATTGTGTCCTTTTTTTCAGTTGAACCTGTGGTTAAACCCAAGCCAGCAAAGAGGGGGGGGGAGAAGAACGCTGGCAAATCAAGAAGGAGGAAGAACAAAGGGAAAAACAAGAAGAAAGGGACTCCCTGTGAAATGGAATACAAAAACTTTTGCATCCATGGCGAATGCATATACCTAGAACATCTGCAGATGGTGACCTGCAAGTAAGTTACTTGTACCTTGTGTGCTAGGTGTCATTGCCATGAGCCAGTGGCATATGAGGGCTCAGAGGAAAAATCAGTGTCAACTTGGTATAGATCCATCTCCTGCTGTATTTTGACTGAGAATTTTTCTGCCATGTAAATTAAGTGATGATGGAATCTGAGATGCATAACAAGCCACTGAACTCATCAGTTGGTCATAAACTCAAACCAAAAGAATGAAAAGGCGTGTCTTTCTGGAACATCACACCCAAACTAATCTCGACTTGTTGAAATGCTGACAAACCTTGTGTTAGAGCAGTGACTGCATTTCACGAACATGCTCTGAAGTGAGCATCTTGAGATTCATGGGAAACTCGGAAGATGTCTAAGTCAGGTCTGATTATGTGTGGGTGTCCTTGGCTCCAGACAGCACAAGAGCTGATAAGAACTTGTGTTAATGTTTACTTGCAGGTGTCATCAGGATTTTTTTGGTGAGCGCTGTGGTGAACAGTTCATGAAGACTCAAAGGAAGAATGATGTGGCAGACTACTCAAAGACTGTGTTGGTAGTGGTAGCTGTCCTGCTCTCAAGCGTCAGCTTCATTACTGTGCTTATCATTGTGATAGTGCAGTAAGTATTATCCCCTTTGGTGTCTGTCTTACTTAAGTGTGAGCGGGGCCTGAGCCTGATAGCCCCAGAATGTGCGTCGCTCATCTGAATTACCTTTGTGAAAAGCATCTGGAAAGGATGAGTTCTTACCCTAGCTTGGATATGTCTGGAGGGTAGAAGCAAGATCTGTGACCATTATATTGTAAACCAAGAGCCTTCCTGCTCTTGCTACAACCAGGAGTGCTGCAGAATATCAGCAGGAAGCCCAGGAGGGGCATTGATGCTGACTCAGCAGTGCCTTCACTAATCCTTGTGGAGAAACCTGCAAGCGGCAGTGTGATAGCCTCATGCATGGCTGTTAGCCAACAGCTGCGTACACAGGTGGAGGGTAGGAAATGGTGCTGTGAGAGTCCATTTGTTAGTGGATGTTGCTGGGCTTAAATGCTTTTACTTGGAGTGAAAGCAAATGGGAAACAATTGCTGGTGGTCCCAAATTCTGCTTGCAGTTAATGGGAAGGGAACACTATTTCAGCTGAACTAGCTGCTGCATTTCAGTGTGGTGGGTTGTCAGATTCTGGAGTCCTATTGAGAATAAATTCAAAGAGCTTTTCTGGGTACGTGTTTCAAGCCATATAACAAACTGAATACTGGAACAGTCCTGCAGTTCTGTCACTGCACCTCCGGGACTGTAGGGCTCAGGATATTGTAGAAACTCCAAGGTTTGGTCTAATTTTAGATGTTGATGAAGCACATCATCTGAATTGGGTACGTGCTGTACCTTTTCCTGCAATTCAGGAAACAAGGTACACGTTTGTCATTTCAGTGTTGCTTCATATTTAACTCTGAATTTGAAGAATGCTGGGATGAACACTTGTTCTCTGAACACTGCCTCATTCCTTGCTGCTAGGAGAGATAACCAGTTCTGTAGTGATCTAAGAGCAAATGATTATTTATAGTTTCTGAAGTGCATTTGCTTCATGTTCTGAACTCGCACAAGGTGGGAGCATGCTAATCTGTACCCTCATCCAGAGAAGCTGCTTGGAATAGTCACTAGAAAACACTGGAGAAATGAGGGGAAAATCAGGGGGTTCCTTATTAGGCATTCAAGGGACGGGGGGTAGATTTGAAGCCTGCAGGGCTCTGCTGTGGAGAGGAGGAAGACAGCATGGTCTCTGCAGCTATAAGCTAAAGCCACTAGGAAATCTGTCACCCAGAAAATCTCCCAGTGCTTTGCTCAGTCCCAGCAATAACCTCTCTTCATCTTGCTCCCTAATCTAGTTTTAGTCAAGAAGCTCTATCTCTATGAGGCACAAATGTTGGCATCTACTTCAGGGTTCCTTGATTTTATCAGCAGCTACTGCTTGATGCTGAATGCTTAAAAACTGTCTTGCTTGAAATTCCCTGGTGCCAAGGAGTTGCTTGAGGATTCAAGGAGCAGGAGTCTAAATGCTGCAGAGGATGTGGAGGCTGGTGACAACAGGATGTGCATCAGGGTTCAGAATTATCTCTAATGTGCCATAATTCCACAGGATCAGGAAAAAGTGTCCTCAGTATGAAGAGAAAGAAGAAAGGAAAAAACTCAGACAAGAAAACAGAAATGGCCATGTTGGTGTGTAAATGGGGAGAAAGCAGGTATGAATGCTGACTTCAAACACCTTTCAGTCCTTCGACGCTGTATGGGAATTGCATGCTTGTTTTGCAAAGCTAGTGTTTGCTTTTAGTGCTCCAAGTATCTTGAACACATAGGTTACATGTGAGCAGCTGGGTTGGTTTTCTGGTTTTTCAAAACCACCTTGAGTTGTACAAGTTGTTCAACAGCTCTTTTAAATTTCTGGCTGTGTTAAAGACCGAGTGAGGATGGGAAGCTGTACTGAGATAAGTGGAACTATCAAGAAAAGGTCCTGAATATCTGGACAGAGACAGATGTAGCGCAGGAAGCAGTGGTAGACTTCAGTCATGGAAGATGGTGCCACAGCATCATCACCTCTTAGAAGAAAAGTACTGAGCATTTTCACATGTTTCCTGTAAGGAGAGTTTCAGGAAGTTTCTGGTGCTGAGAAGCTGTGGACCAAAAGAAAGCTGTGAATTCTGTGAGCACACAGATAGCCTCTCAGTGAAGTTTCATACTGTCACATCAACTGAGGCCCAAAGCTCCTTGGCATATGTAGATTGCTTCTGGGAGTGATCTGGTGGATTTTACTGAGCAGGCAAGTTAGTCTTTTCCAAGGCCAAGTGTATGTAACAGCAGACTCGAGGACTGTTACTGAAAAGGAGTTAAACTACAAGCGGAGGAGGAAGCCATATACAATAGTCCTGAAAAATTCTGGCAAAACTGTGAGGTTTTGCTTTGCCACATGTCAGCTATAGATATTTTCTAGTTTTGTCCAGTGACAATTGGAGGGTTTTGCTCGAAGCTTACTTAAAGCTGAAGAGTATCTGTCCTCATATGTGTGCACATCCTTAACCTACCTACCTTGCTGATGGGTTTGCCATGGTGCTAGCACAGGGTGCTTGTGTCTCAGATGGTGATTAATGTCCCTGGTCTGCCCATTACAGAACAATTCTGAAGTGGCCATTGCCAAGCTGCGGGGTACCTCTGGCTACCTGACACATCCACCTGGACAGTGTGGGCTGGAGCTGTTGCCACTAAGCCCTGATTCATCAAGAGAGAGGCTGCTGAAAGGAGATGTCGACAGGCCACTTGCTGCTGAATCACTTGCTGAGGAGACCAGTTATCACTGCATCTTGGCACAATGATGTAGAAGGAGCTGGCTCATTTGGGGACAGGACCTGTTGTCAAGACCTGCTGGAGACTACTGCTGCTACTGAGCCTTCTGTCTCTGTGCGAGAGCTCGAGTCTCGGCTGTTGTGTGGATGGACTTTGTTCTCTTAGCAAGTCTCCTTTGGCATCTCTAACTCTAATGGGGAGAACCTGTTGCTGCTTTCAGGAATGGATGGAAGGGAGAAAATTCCCTTCCTTCCCTCTACCAAAGTGAAAAAGGGGAGAGGTTGGGATGGCTTCTCTCCATAGATCTCAGTGGATGAAAAACCTAGTTCTTTTGTCACTGTGCTCCCTGTCCATGTTGGCTTCCAAGAGCTTCAACTGTAGTTGTGGCTTGCAGGGTGTTGGTTGACAGATCTTTGTCAGCCACACTTGAGTTCTGTTACTGTGTGTGTGGAAGTAATCCCTCCGAGTTCTGTAGGACTTGTGGTGTGTGTGGAGCTATCCATTTGCGTGTGTCCTAGCCCGAGTTAAAATTAGTCTCCTCAGGATGCTGAGACAGTAGATGCAAGACCTGAAGCTTTGCATCTAAAGGAAAAGATCCATGTTCAAACCAACGCATAAGGCTGGACCCATCTCTTACAAACACAAAACTGCTTCTGTTAAACAGATACTTGTTGCTGCTTTAAGCAGTGCTTAAATATAAAATGCTTCACATCAGATCCCATCAGTTGAACTTGACTGAGAACCTGTCCTTTGAAGAATTTAATTCAGGCACTGATGCTTTGCAAGCAGTGGTCTCTTGTGCTCTACCTTCAGGTATAGAGAACTCATCTTACCTCAGTCTTTTCTGACCAAGCGTCCTTGGTTTCTTAACTGTCCATGCAGTCTTGAGCACAGAGTATTATTTGAGTTCAGTTTCTGCTTGGAAGAGTGACTGTGTTCTGTATAAACAGGGCAGAATTCTTCTGGTAGCAGAGAAACACCATTAATTGTCAAGTTGTATCTGTAAATGTGTAAATATTTATTATTGTATTTAATATTTAATGTTTCCATAACAAACTTATTTATTTTATAATTAAACTTTTTACATAACCTAATCATGGTAAGATTTTTTTTTCTTGCTCTCAGGAGTACATGTAAACACTTGAAATTAGAGCTTGGTTTCTCCTCAAAGCAAGAATTTCAACACTTGGGAGCATGATGTACTGCTGTGAAGAATTGTAGCCGTGTGTCAGGCATGGGCTTAGTGCTCTTACAAGAGTGCAAGCTGTTTGTAAACAAAACGTAGAAATGCAAGTGCCTGTTTGGGTAAGAAATCCATTTCATTCAGCTACAAGGGATCTTCTAGTTACTGAATTAGGGAGATGCTAAGTCAGCCATCTCATTGGCAGAGAAACTTCAAACTGAAGTTTGAGCCAATGTTGCAGCCCTTTGCACTTGAGTCAAGAGTTGGAATATTGAATGGCCAGAGCCTTTCATCTCTGTGCAGTCAGAGAGAATTTGGACAGCAGCTTGAAACCTGGTCTTAAACTGAAACCTGGTCTTAAAGGAGGAAAAGCAGCATAGCCTCAGGCCAGTTACTCCCTAAGCAGAAAGGGAGCCTTGGTCTCCACTGTCTGCTGGAAATTCTTTTCTTCCTTGGTATTCATTAGTCCAACTATGTGCTAATGTTCCCTCTAAGCACTTCTGGCAGTGAGCTGGGGCCTAAGTTCAGAGTTGCTTGAAAAAAAAAAACGTTTCAAGGAGGAGAGTTTGGCTTTGTATAGTTAAAAAGGAGGGGATGGAGAAGATTGTTTTGAGTCCCTTTTTTGTAAGCATCTCCAAGAGGCGTTGATGGCTGGAGCTTAGCTTGAAGCAGAGCTGGAAAAAACCCCAGCCATCAGTTTTAATTGGGATGCAGGTTGTGCATCCAGTGTAGGAGTAGAGCTTAGTCCTGCCCAGAGTTGCTGAGATGCCTTGACCTCCTGAGTTGGCCTGGGAGTTCCCAGGCTCTGAGGGCAGCCTGTATATATGTAGCTGAGGTACAGGTAAGGTATTGCAACATCTCTTGGGAAGATTGCAAGACTTCATTCCAGGGAACTTGCTTCATTACCAAAGTAAACAGCATTTCTCCAAGTGGCTTTTCCACAGACATTTGCTATTAGAGCTCTGGCAAGAAAAGCTGTTTCTGTCAGTCCTGCCAAGTTTTTTTTTTGCTTTGGAGTAAACAAGCTTGATCTCAGTGGTAACCAAGCCATGGTGAGAGTGAGGATGGATTATAACTCCCTTCTAAAAGCCATTAGACTCTTTTCCAGAAACTTTTATCTGTCTAGTCTGCATTTTGGGGGAAGTAACAAGTTTTTTACTTGTTAAGGGAGACCAACATTAGTGTGGGAAACAGCTGATCTCCCCCTTCCCTCCCCAGCTTCCAAGCCTGACAGGAGTGAAGCTACCAGTGTAAGTTGTAGATTCCATCTGTTGTGTACTTTTAATACTCTGACTACTGAGTGGGCTGGAAAGTATTTTCCAAAAATAAGGAGCTAGGAACTGGAGAAGGCAACAGTGGAGGGCAGAATTCATAGAGGGCTTGCTCCTCTCTAAGGATTTAGGTTTTAGCCAGGTTTTCTGAGAGGTGGTGTAGCCAGCAACTCTACTGCAGAGCTCTTGTTTGTGCACATCCAGCACTGCTGTAGCTCTTGCTAGTAGAGCTTTGCTGTGCCTAAGAGATGATGTCTTGCGCAGGGCAGAGAACTGCTGGTGTTCCCTGTGGTGGCTTGTTGAGCACTTGGAACTGTTTGCTGTGTTTGGGAAATTTAGTGCAGGGAACTGAGGGCAAATCTCCCTGCTCATGAACGGCATACGTAATTATAGATCCAGAACTGATGTATATAAGAAAGTAAAAATTCCCTTCATTATGCTGTAATCAATTACAAGTTCTAGCAAGCAGTAATGTGTTTTTTCTGCTATGGCCCTGGCTAATAACAGCCTGCACCAAGCTTCTGAATAGAAGTCTGATACACAAGCACCATCTAGACCTACAGTGTCCAGTGGGCTGGTTGCTTAAAAAAACCCACAATAGATGGGTGGAACTGTGTGTCTGGAAGTCACTTGCTGCCCAAGGATGCTGTGCTTGTGTGACAAGAAAATCTGATTTGCTGCAAGGCAAGGGCAAAGATAATTTTTGTTGTTGATCCTGCACAGCCAGGTCTGCTCTTCAGGATGTACATCATCTGGCTTTTGACTTTCTTCACTCACCATGGAGTTACCTTGGTTTCACTGAGCATGCCTGGATTTCTGGTCGCACATCTTATTAATAAGTTATGCCTCCAGATTTTTCTTGATCTTCTGTTGACAATGCAACTTTGAGAGGAGCGCATCTATGTTCTTCTCATTTGTAGCTGCTTCAGCTAAGACCTGAGGGAGGAGCCTCATGTGCTTGCACAATTTTCTGCACACAGGGCTGATTTAGCAAGGTATTTTTGATATCCAGATCAGTATCCAGGGATAATGTGATGGTCATGCCTTCTTGCACAATTCCTTCGTCTTTCCTGAACATTTTGTTCTTTGTGACTATTGTTGAAAGAAGGATAGCTCATCATGGTGTTATTTATTGTGCACTTAATGGAGTTTTTGAGTGTTTGCAGTTGTCTATGACCAGGGAGCTTCCTGGCTGCTTCTGGACTTGGCTTCCCTCCTCCTGCCCACCTCCCAGTATGCCCCTTTTCCCTTAAAGCAGTAGCAGATGTTACATTGAAATTAAGACATTTTCTTGGGTAAATCTGGATGTACATGGACATCTGTAAAGGTGTTTGTACTGTCAGCAATCCCATATAGCTGTGCAGTGGTTTGCTTCACCTGCATTTGAGTAGTTTGATGCTATTTCCAAAGACTGGTATAAAGGTTTGAGTCCTTAAAAGACTTTGGGTGTTTTTTATAGCAATATACTTACCTAGCACTAGTGATGCTTTAGTAAACTCCCTGAGCATGCACGCCTGCAAGCAAGGCTGTGAACTGGGACAGATGCTTGCCTGTCTTTGGAGGGAGGTCCTTGATGTCCCACTTCAGAGAACAATCCTGCACTCACCTGGCTCTTGAGGCATTCCCTGGGATGGGAAGCCATGGTGGCATGGTGGCTCCTGAATACAGTGAGTGAGCATGTGTGAGGAGCAAGGGCTGCTTTTTGCTGTCACTGTTGGACTTTGTTCACATGAGACAAATCAGTGGACAGAAGGGTCAGACAGTCCTTAATAAGCAAACCTAGCTTCCTTCTCATTCTGTGAATAAAGATGTGCATACCTATCGTTCCTCTGCTGGTTACACCTTTCATGAGCCAGTAATCCTCGTTTGCTGCAGGTCTGGCTTTGTCTATGACTCGGGAGTCGCTCAGCTGAGACAGCTACGCCTGTGAGTGTTAGAGGGAAGCAGCTATTGTTTGCTTTCTGTGTAGGCCCACAGTCAAGGAAGCAGGATTTGTGCCTTCTTCAACCAAAGACCTTTGAGGTAGCACTTTCTAAGTCCAAAGTAGAGAAATGCTTTCAGAATGCATTTTCCTAGTATGGACAGTCATTGCATCTTTTTTGAGAAAAAACAAGTTTTCATTTATAGGCTTTTTGTGTCATTAATATATATCTTTTTGTATATGTTCCAGAAAAAGAGCCAATTCTCAGCTCAGCATTTTTTGACTGAAATAATGCAGTCTGTTCTCTTTGCATCTTGGGACAAAAAGCAAAGCTAAATAGTCTGGGAGTCTGATCTAATCCAGCATTTCCAATATGTCTTAATTAATGTGTCATACCCTCATTCCAACATCATGCACCCTAAGTCAGAGAACACTGTCATCACTTCTAACTGCCTTTGGGTTCCTGCCTTTTGATGCTTTGTTCCAGACCTTGGAAAATAGTTTCTTTCTTTGGGGATGTTTTTTCCTTACACTACTGCAATGAATTTGTATTTCAGCATCTGACAGCAGTCAGAGGCTGGATTGGTTTGTGGGTGGTACTGGAAACCTGCTCTTCTTCCAGAGGATAAAAAAGTTCTGCTGATGTTGTACCATTAGTTACATTCTTTTTGCTTAGGAAAGGAAATCTTTTCAGCACTGCAGATAACCAGTTAAAAAAAAGTACTTTTAGAAGTTTAAAGTGAGGAATATATTTTAAAATGTCTATATTAGAGCATCCACAGCTCCTGTCAGTGCAGGGTCGTAGCATCTCAGCAAATGTCTTGTCAGGTCTAGACAGTACAATGTCTTGTCAGGTCTCCCTTCCTCTCCTTGCATCCCTGCTGGGATGGTAATGTGAATTGTTGGTGATTGAACAAGGGTTGAGCCTGGTAGCTGTCCCAGGTTTTGCCCACAAGACTGCCCTTTTCTTGCATTGTTTGCCCTCACGTTTCTAAGTACTGTCATTTATGTTCAGAAATTCTTCAAGGTGCACACAGCAAATGCAGATGAAGAGTTTCAAATGAAACTTCCAAGTGTAATTTGGGTATGTACAGAGTTAGTGTGGCTCCCATGAATACTTGTCTGCATTGCTTTCAGACTGTATCTGGCTCCTTGCAGTTAAAAGGCACTTCCCTGCCTTATGCCTGGGGATGATTTCTTTTGGGGATGAAAGGCAGACACCTCCTGGGTGGAGCAGAGCAGAGCAAAACCAAACCAGGGCTTAGGGCAACAAACGTTCTCTCAGGTCTCGGTCCCCCTCCTGATGAAAGCTTTTCAAATATATGCACTGTAGTGATGTGTGTCAATCCTGTGAGATGTTGTTCTAGGGAAGTGCTATAACGTTGCCTGAAAAAGACAGCAGCAGTTGGGATTTCAGCTGGAAAGAGGAGTGAGGTGGAAGGATAGAGTAGCAGGGTTGAGCAAAATGGACCAGAGTGAGGACAGGATTTGAACCACTTCTCTCATACCATAGGCATAGCAAGGGAATACTAAAGCATATTGAGGTGTATTAAGGAATGACCCCTGTGCGGTCTAATTGCACATCATAGTGTCAGTTGATACCAGTTCCAGGGCCTTTCACAGGCTCAGCGGGAAACACCTCTTCCCTTTCTGCACTGGGGGAGAGACTGGAGGGAAAACTGATACAGTGATGCATGCTGTGACAGGGATAAAACCAGAAAACCTTCTTGGACCTCTGGGAAGCTTAATTAGCACCAGTGAGAAGAAAAGGATCTCCTTAGCATGGCTGCACACTTATTTTTCTCAGTCACATTCACAGTCTTATAAGGTCATGAGACATCACATAGAAAAGATATGGTGCTGTTAGCTATGCAGCCATGCCTTTAAAAGATAAAGTTCAGATTTGAAAGAAGACATGAAGTCCGCAGACAAAAATGCTCATTGGTTTTTCAAACATCTAATTAGGTGCACAGAAGCTGCTGTTGTAGGTGCAAAGTTGGTGACAGTACCTGCAAAAAGATAGCCGGTGGAATTTTGTATGTGGGAGGGTCTTTCTGCAGATGTGAAGGGATTTCTGCTTATAGTGGAAGATAGGCAATGACTGCTTTTATGTTTGGTCCTTGGTTTACTATTTAAAAAAAAGAAAAAGTAAAACAGAACATTAGCACTTCTCTGTTCTATGTCTATCCCAGCAATGCAGACTGGAATTGAACTGGTTTTTCTGTGGGCTGACATGATTTCCATAAGGAATCACTTACTGCAATGCTAATGAGCAAGCAGTGCAAGACTCCACACTGTGTCTCTTGGCAAAACTATCACAGGAAAAGTTGGTACAGCGGCTGAACAATAGTGGTGGGGTGCTTGGTCATCATCAGCCCTATCTCACCTAGATCCTAGGAACATCAGCCTGAGTTTTGTCATGAATTTAGTGGGAACTCAAGGAGAACAGCATGTTCAGAAGAACCCGTCTTTTTGCTGGAGTCTGAAAAATTCTGCTTGAAGATGGGACTAAAGCATTTAATAATTCTTTTTGGCTTATCTTGGCTTGTGCCAAAAGGACCTTTCATTCACAAGGCATCTATGGGTAACTGAGGCCTTGTCAGTGCACTGAGATTATTGTTTGAACACGTGGCTTGAATTTGCATCTTTCTGTCTGCTAAAACCTTGTTTCTGGTTTTACCTGGTTCTGAGTATACTTAAACAATGCTCACTTGTTAAGCTGTTTCATCTTCAGGATGTGTTTCAGTCCCTGCTCTGGTGCAGACCATGTGACATAAAGCTGTTACACACTGAATCCTGAGTGGGAGTAGGGTGAGTGTTGCCACTGAAATAACTCTGTGCTTTTCCGTCTCACACCAGTGTTGCACAAGAGCCTCTAAATGAATCCCACTCAGACATCCCAAGTGATTGCATTACAGTTCAACACTATGATTCAACATCCATGGTCTTACTGGCGTGGGGAAGATGCTCCACAGAATGGTAAACTCACAGCAGAACAAGGCAGCTTGTGTTTTCCTGGGAGGAGCCAATTAACAACATTATCTTCATCAAGAGTTCCCACCTTTAATGAAGGCCAAAAGCCTTTTGTCCCCTCGCTCAAATTTCATCACAGCCATCCCCTGGGCTCAGTGTGCAAGCCAGTCTGGAGGGAGCTCTTTGGAAAGTAGCCAGCTGGTCTGCCAGGAGATTGGATCCAGTTGCATCAGCATGGGAGCAGGAATGCTCCCAGGGCTGGTGGAACCTGTCCTAACTGGTTTTCCAAAGCTCCTCCCACAAGAGCTCCTGCAAGGACATCCACTTACCTCACCAAAACCTGGGTGATCCAACCATGGTGAAAGTAGAACAGCTGTTACCTGGCAAAAGCAGAGAAGGTTAACCTTTCTCTGGGCTCTGAAGCTGAAGACAGCGTGAAGTGATAAGTGAAACAGCACAAAAGTGCTATCAAGCCATTCTGTCTTAACTATAGGACTATCACAGGCTAACATCTATCAAAACAAGAATGAGCCAGGCCCTTGTTTAGTAGAAGATTAGATCAATTGGTCTGTGATGATTAACAGCTGGTACTACAGATAATTTTATGGAAAGCACTCCAGCCTTTCAGAAGGGCTGTCTTGGACCCACTGCTTTGTGCAGGGTTATCAGTGCTCATGATTTTACTGTGAACTTCTCTATCAGCCATGGTGCTTCATCAAGGAAACAGTTGTAGCTTTTGGTTTTTTGTATGAACCAAATGTATTTTATATGTATTTTGGTGTGAAGCTTTGTGGGAGCTTGAAGTTTTGGGTTTTTTTACTTGTACTCATGCATATCAGGTCTGAGTATCTACAGTTGCCTGGTACTGTGAGGCACTCCCTTCAGGGGCCAGTCCCTGGAGATGCTTAATTACACAAAGGACTGGCTTCTGGCATAGCGGCATGGCCTGGGAACCTAAAGTTTCATGTACTTCTTTGGAGCAAGGGCATTTATGGCCCCTAGGACCAGTAGGGATGGAGGGGATGGAATTCAGTGTATGGCCTAAATATTACTATAAAGGCTTTAGAAAATAGCTACACTTAACTATATTTCCTCTCCTAATTTTGAGTCAGTGCCATGATATGGGATGTCTGTCTGACACCTGTAGCGTGGCTTAAGGTGGGAGCCAAAACCGTGAGTGAGAAGTCAACAGCAGCAGAAAAGTTTCCATCTCTCATCCAGGCAGCATGGGAGCAGGATATGGGCTGACATTCCAGCCCAGCTGATCTCGTGTGCCCTGAAGGAAGTAGGACAGGCAGCAGACAAACCCTCAGGCCTGTATATGAAATATTCCTGTATGATAGCTCCCAAAGTGAAGTGTAGGGAGACTCACAGTTACCAGGGAAGAGGGGAGCAGGAAGCAGGGCTTGAGGGGAGACTGTTAACTAAAGCCACGACCTATGCAAGAAGAAGCCTGACAATTCCTTCTTCACCCCCCTACCTCGCTAATGACTGCTGGAAAAGCTTTTCTCCAATGCAAAGCATCTGGGATGACTTTGTAGCACAGAGAACAGCGATTAAACAGATGGTATCACCCACGAGCACGGCTGAGTGCGGCTTGTACAGGTCTTTGGGAGAAACAGGATATGCCACACAAGAGAGTACTTTGCATTGGGCTGCTGTGCCCACACACCTTCTGCATGACCTGGTGTGGCGTGTCTGCCTGGCCTCCCAGAGTGCACTTGCTCACAGCCCACAGGCACAGCGCTGTGCTCACATGGCTCACTGCACTGCAGAGGCCTGGCTGATGCCATTGGGGTACTGGGCACAAAAGATGGAGGTGTTTTTTTCTGTGAACACTGGAGGTGTTTTTTTCCGTACTGCTCTGCTGGGAAGGTTTCGTCCTGCTAGGAGTGTAGCCTCCTGGTACCGCTTGTTCTTCCTTGCTGTGTGGGCAAGGAAGTGTTTGTGTTCTTCCTCTCTGTGGGCACTGTGTGTGTGAATAGCTGTTCCCCCAATACATGCACCCTAATAAGCTGTCTTTCCTCAGGAATCCTGACCTTCTGCTTTCCCTTCCCTAAGAAGCTGAGATTGGTGATACTTCAACTTCTAATCATCCTTTCCTCAGCACCCCTGTCGGATCTATGAAACGTACTGTGCCATCTCAGAGAATCACCACAGCTAAGTGGGGAATTCATCCCTGCTACAAAGACCTATCAATTGCAGGATATCCTGTGAGCCTCAGGTCTGTTTGCACATTTCTAACTGCTGTGATTAATTTGTGGCCACTGAGAGTCCTGTTAGTGTAACAGCACTGCTCTGACGTTCTGGCCCAACTGCAGTGGGATGATGATGCCTCTCCAGGACCTCTTTACTGTCTTCTTCAGGATAGTGTTCTCCAAGCTACTCCTGGGTTTTTATCCAATGCTGTTGTGGTGAGGGACATTTGGCTGGAGGTTCCAGCAAGGTGTAGGCAGGTCTTGCAGTGTCTGAGGCATTACTTCTCCCTGTGCAGCCTTTCTTGAAGAGGTTAAGCAACCACGACCTCATCACACTGCAACAGGCATGCTTTGTGACCTCCTTTCAAAGCTGTAGGAAACCAGCAGCGGGGCAATGACCGTTGCCTTGTGCTTCTGTCAGCCTACATGGTGCTCATGGAATTTGTAACTTCCACTGCACTAGTCAGTCCTCTCTAAGCAATATTAGGCTGATCAACTATTGAGCCTTAAAGGTTTTTCCAACAGAATCAGAAAATACTAGGAGTTACGGGAGTTAGCCTGGAGATTTCATCCCGCTTTGCACAGCCTCCCAGAAAGGCTTCTATCCTCCTTTGGCCAGGTGAGAGCCAAATTCTCCATTGGTGACATGCCTTCAGTACAGAACTGTTTATTCTCCACCTCCCAGCAGATGAGGTGTGAGCTGCAGTGTACAAAGGAGGCACTGAGCCAGGCTTGGAAAGCTGGTCTCCCTGTTCATATTGTCTTCCTGGCACAATCCCACACCTTTCTCCCAGTGCTCCTGCAAAGAAAGTGTGGCTGCCTGCTAGTCTGAGCTGTATTAGTTAGAAAGGCCCAGATGTCAGAGTTTAGCCCCCAGAAGAGAGAGCCCAAGTGAAGGTCTCAGTCAGCTCTGGCCTTTCTCAGAGGTGTCTCCTGCAGCCCTGTAGGATTTTTGGTGAGTCCTGGAAAACAGGAGGTAAAGAGAGTCTGCTCTGAGAAATACCATGCCATCATCTATTCCTAGCCTACTGCTGTGGGTTTGTTTCTTTCTGTGCTATCAGGACAATGTATAGAGGCTCTGCAACTGGTTCTCACCCATCCACTATTTCAGGATCTAGGTGTATCTACTTAGTGAAAATTTATATAGGTTGATTCCCACACTCCCAATGAATGAATCATTAAGGGAACAAAGAAAGGTGCCTCCTTTAAAGTATCACTGCCACCTGCATTATGAACATATGCCTAGGTTTACCTGTATGTATTTAACCCCTTATCAGAGCAAGTAAGTGACAGTCAGCTCTGGCACTGGCTGCACCTCTGACATGGATGGCAGGAGGAAACATGTTCTTGCACTTGGGAGTGATGTGCAAAATGCAAAAGAAAGCTGAAAAAAACCCTCAAATCCCCATCTAGGGCAGTTGAGTATGAAACTACGCCTGGCCAGAGATATGTCCCACCTCCCACACCCTTTCCAGACATACTGAGGAGGAGTGATATGCTACATCTGCTTAGCATCTGGTGAAACTGAGCTGGAAAACTGTCCCTCCCACTAGGAAAGCCTGAATGCTTCCTTGCTAGTAACTGATGAGCACTTGGAGGGGTGTAGCTGACAGTCCAAGCCAAAGGATGCAGTAGCTTCCCAGTAGAGCAAATTGTTTCCTCCTGGATGCAAGTAAGAACAGCATCCCTTTCAGTTGAGAGCTGCATTTTGGCTCGAGCTGCAAGGGGGAGGAAGGGGACGGCTCTATCTCCTGTGTGTTTTTTCCACATGGTTGGGTTGTCAGTGTACAGTCTGAAAGAGGTGTGCCCCGAGGATTCAAAAGGAGATAAGCCACTGAACTGTATTAGCACATGAAAGAAAAAACGGTGGGAGCTTCCAAAGGATGGCAAAGGTTCAAAACTTGCTCACAGAAGCACATAGTTGTGGATGATTACTGCAGCACACTCCTCCAGCTGGAGGCGTGGACACGTAGCATGAGATGAGAACGAAGCACAAAGTGATAAATGCCGGTGCTATTCGTAGTAAGGAATCCTATTTTTAGTACAGATTGGCTTGGAATATACATGGCTTTAAAATTAAAGAGCCACTGAAAGGAAAACTCCAGAAAAAGGCACTGTCTGCTAAGATCAAACTTCAGCTTCCTTCTAAAGGTGACTCCGAGAGACACGATGGTAGATGCTGAATGGTGTAGGCCCTTTGGTCCAGTGCTCTGTACCAGTGCTCTGTACCAGTGCGCTCCCATTCCCCTTCCTTTTAGGCATGATTAGAGGTAGGATCCTGGGCTTCTCTTTTGGCCTCTGCACGCTGAAGTCCAGTGAAGTACTGTACTTCCAAGGGACTCCAGCACTCAAATGAGACTGCATAAATAAAACAGATGCTGTCTGTCACAGTGACTCAAAAATTGAGTTTGGCTGATGGTTTGTGTGTGTGTTGCAGACGTGGCTGTGATTTCTGAAGATTTAATGCCCTGACTCACCTGTAGCACATCTAGAAATCCTGGGCAAGTATCCAGAGGCCTCAAATTCTGCATGGACACCATTTTCTATCAGAAGAGGAGGAACAAACCCTGGGGATCCGTGGCACCTACTGTGCACTAGCTGCTCCGACTGTTTCTCTTTGCTTCAGTTAACCTAGAAGTGACTCTTCCTCTTCTGGTTTTTCATAGTCCTTTAGTGTAAACAACAACAAAAAAATCTCTTTCCATTGTCATATTGGAGCATGTCTGAGATCCAGGGCACCTTTCAGAGTGGCCTTTGCAGCTGTTTGCATGTTGAAGGTAAAGGGATCTCAGAGGTGTTTGAGTACCACTCTGGAAAGTCTGTGGTGGAGAGGGAAGGGCTTGGGGTCTTCTTATTTAGTTTTCCCTTTGCTGTACAATATCACTGGTACAATTTGAGTTTTCTCCTCTTTTCTAATTTTGGGACATGGCACAAAATTAGGAAGCGTAGTCAGATGTGGCAACCACAAGCCCTGTAGGGAGCACAGCCAGTGTGCTGTGCTGCCCAGGGTTAGCAGCAGGGACCCCAAGTGACCTCCCTGCTGTCAGCAAGCATATCCAGCTGTGGGAGACAGCGAAGTTCACGTGAGAAGGTTCAGGTATGTGAAACAATGGGTGTGATCTGAAGGCTTCTGTGTTTGTTTTAGAGGTAAAGAAAATCAGTGTAATATTTGCGTTGTTTTTCTTTGATTAACATATAATCTCACATGGAAAGACTGCAGGGAGGGGAAATTCTGCCGTAGGATCAGCAGTGAGGGTTATTGGTAAAGTACCTGGCTTTAGTAAAGTACCAGTGGCTGCTGGTCTGACTGTGATTACAGGTGAGAGGTTTTTTGGGGAGCATGCTGCTTTTGTTTTGTCTGATCACAATGTCTGTCTAGCAGACCTGTGAAGTTAGTCCAGGGAGAAAGAAATGTTGCAGTAAGGTCTAATTTCAGTCTTTTCAATACAAAAATCTTGTAATTATTTTTTAAATGCTCAGTTTTTCAATTTTGTTATTTTTTATTTCCTGGAAAGTGAAAAAAAATATCAGTCACAGAAAGAGAGTTATTTGTTCTGAACAAAAGATGACATTTTGTTTGACCTGGAGTTTTGTGTTTGGGAGTGTTTTCTCTTGGCTAAGGCCACAAGAGAAAAACTGCTGTGAGGTGAGTGATCTCCAGGCTGCCTGGTGTGGACAGGGCACCAAGTATGCCTGCGCAGGTATGTGCCTGCTCTGCTCTCCACTCTGCACATTATTGAAGATATCTTTGTTTACAGTAAGGTGACTTAGGTGCATGGCTTTGTCCTTGCTGCCTACTCACCCAAACACACCTCAAAGTACAACTCAAGTAACTATAAATAGTTTGGGATCCTTTAAGGCAGAATACAGGTGCAGCACAACCACATTGTTTGGTCCAAGTTTCACGGATGACAGCAGAAGTCCTACTGAAATCTACAGCTGGTTTTCCAAAGCCAGGAGCACGCCACCTAATTGTGGTGTTTCCCCATTGATCTCCACAGGGCAGAGTTGGGCCCATGCTGAAGACTTCTGAAAATGCTGCTCTGCAGCTGTGGATCTGGTCCCATCACCTCCTGTGAACTCACCGATGTCTCACCACTGTAAGAGACAGCAAGATCTGGCAGCTCTGCTCATCTCCAGTGTAAGTGCTTAACAGATACCCATTGGGAAACAGGTATACAGCATAGCTGCAGAAGAGGCTGGTGCTCTTATTAACAAATATTGTCAACATCTCATTAAGTTCTTGTTCTCTGTTGGGAAGGCAGGGAAGTACAGGTAGATAACTGTACTCATGTTTGGGTTTACCTGGGCACTTTGCAGCCTACTGCATCCTGATATTTGTTTGTTCTTTGTTTTCCCTGTGATTGTGTCTGTGTGCAGACCCCTGGGGTTTTTAAGGTGTACTCCAGGAATGTGGTGAGTGAGAGGACCAAGCCCGGCTGGGAGGACAGAAGAAGTTTTTAATGGGCTCTTAGTTTCAGCAGGTGACAGTGTGGGCCTGCCATGAGTGTGGGTGTGGAGGAAATATGTCAAGATTCTGAGCCAGGGCTGGGTGCCACTGAAAAGCAGGGAAAGCAGAAGTAGTGTTGGTATGGTCTTGGTGAAGCCACCTGACAAGTACATCTGAGGTGGAGCAATAACAAGCAGCGTTAGGCCAGCCCACAGAAAAAGAGTAAGGTAGTGGAGAGGTGGAGACTGCAGAGATCAGCAGAGTTAGGAATGGTGCCTCTGCCTGCCAGTGCAAGGCTGCTCTCATGCAGCCCAGCAGCTGGCCTTTTCTGCTGGCTTGAACTTAGGAAGTGGAAGGAGAAGGTGTTTTGTGCACAAGCAAGCTCCACCTGTATATGTCAAAGCATTCAGTTTTTGCTGGACTAACCTGGATGTGTCAATGTTGCTGAGGTGCTGTCTGACCTTCCTCTGCTCTAAGGACTGAACTATGCAGCCAGGCTGTTTTTTGCACTGCTGCAACCAGATAGCTATGATTGGTCTGAATGTCCTGCAAGAAGGAGATCAAAGGCTCTGTCAGCCCAGCTACAAGGTGAAATAAGGCCTTGGTCCTGGTCAAGCAAAACCATTTGACTGGGCTCAAACTAACACCAAACAAATATTCTGGGAACGTTAGCATATTGTGAGGCAGTGAAGGAGTTGTTTGACTTCCTTTCCTTCTCTCCCTCCCTTGTCTATTTGCAAAAGAAGGTCTTACTCAGAAGAAAGGAATGAGGAAAGTGTAAGACATGATCTCCTGATGTTAATGACAGGGCCCATCCTATAGAAAGACTCACGCTTTTTCATTGGAGAGGTTGTGTGGGTCTTGGAAGAATAAGATGAGTTAATAATTGTGGCGGGGGCTTGGCAATGAATGAGCTATGAAACCCCTAGCCCCTTTTGACATGAATGGGAAGAACCCAAAACTTTCCCTAAGTTATTGAAAAGTGTCCAGTGTGAGGCCGTTCAGAATGTGGGTGATGGAGCAGGCAGGCCATGGAATCCTGTTTTAATGCAAGTCTGCATACAGGAATTTGGCCTCCCTGGGACCTACCTGAGCTGTGCAGGTACACTTTGCTGAAGTTACTCACAAGTAATGTGTGGGTTTTGTTGCTGTTTTACTTTCCCAAGCCCAGTAGATTCTGCATTGGCCAAGGACTCTGCAGTTGTCCAGGTTTCGGGCTGTTTTCTCTTTCTGAAACCTGTCTGCAAGGGAATTGCATGCAGTAGCACCTCTGTATCTCAGGATGCCTACGTGCACTCTCCCACACGTATCTGCAGACACAACTTGTCTGTGTCACAGGCTGAACCCGGGGATGGAAGGGCCCTGTGTGACCAGTAACGACATGAACACTTTCTTGCCCTGTCATGGTTCTGCTCTTCTGCCAAGATGCTGGGCCCTGCTTACAGAGAATGAGCAGGGAGGTGTGTGGGGACTGGCTAGCCTCACGCCTCCAGAACAGCCCCCAGGAGCCACGAAGACTGTTGCTAGCTCCAGTGAACAAAGTCAGGAACAGGTCCCTTGGTTCCTTTATCCAGTCTTTACTGAGATATTTCAGGCATGCATGATATAATGACAGTGTGCTGCAGCCCAAAGGTGTGGTGGAAAATCTGGTTAAGCACGCTGGCTGAGCTGCTCTGTGGATCCTCGGCTAGGACATGCTGTAAGGCACAGCTCAGCACTGTTAGCACAGGAGAGACAAGAGCTGCTCCTCTCTCACTTTAGCCTGAAGAAACTACATTTTTCCATTTTGATTTTTCCACCAGCTCTTCCATCACTACATAAGTGCTTGCCTGTGCATTTGTATTTCCAGCTGTTATGTGCTATCTCATATTTTTACTATGATCATCTCTTGAAGGCCCATTTATACAGATCCACTTGTCTCCTTCAGATGGAGCTTTTGGAGGCAAGTCATTCTCTCTCAGCTGCACTGCCTCTCTGGACGCAGACTGCTGAGTGTCACCCCAACCTGACACACTTCAGTGCAAGTCAAGTCAATATTAAGCCAAGTTTTCCCACAGCAGTACATTGCTTTATGTGCATTGCTTGCTTCCTTGTTATCCTCTCTGACCCAAGGCACCTGACCACAGCAGTCATAAGGTCCCCAAGATCACATGTTCCCATGCTGTACCTGGCAGAGGGATTGGCAGGGCACAGTCAGAAATGTTGCCCTCTGAGGTGTATTAAGGATGATGGAGTTCAAAGAGGGGAATTAGGACTTGCTATGTTATTCAATTAAAGCAAAGTTCAGCAGGAAAATCCAGTGGCTTAGTTTGCTCTGTTGGG
Organism: Hylia prasina; assembly: GCA_013397195.1. Lineage (NCBI taxonomy): Eukaryota > Metazoa > Chordata > Aves > Passeriformes > Sylviidae > Hylia > Hylia prasina. Next base: position 669,179 of record VYXD01004010.1, read on the forward strand.
TAAAAGTTCAGAAAGGAAAAAAACTCTTTTCTTTTCCCAAACTCATCAGTTTGTGATTTGCTTGGAAGAATGACTTGTGAGTGCAGAAATTGCATTTGCAATGACAGCTGGTAAAACTTAAGGATTTTACACTTGTAACCACTAAGAATTTTTGAACAAAGGAGAATAAGCAAAACAGAGAGAAGCTGAACGTACCAGCCTTCTTGCCTTGCAGTCTGGCCTGGTGACTCTGATGCTTCCTTTCATAATGGCTGCAAATCCAGCAGGTGTTAGATTTGGGCCAGGGAGCAAGGCCAGAGACACACCTTCCAGCTGTGCCAGAGACACACCTGCCCCCTTTCCTGCTGCCTGCTCTCCGCTGTCTGGCAGCTGAGGGCTCATTCCTGGAGGAATATGGCAGAGGCACACGGCATCCCCGCAGACAGGGCTGTGTGGGGAGATCAGAGCAACTCAGATAAAGATCACAGATATAGCTGACTCTATTAACTTCCTTAGGCTTCTTCTAAAGACTGCTGGGTCTCTGTGGCTGTGTGTTTTTGGGGTGCTCCACCATCTGGAAGTGAGAAATCCAAGCATCCTCTCTCCCGGGACTTGGGAGGAGTGCTTCTTGTTGGTGCTTGTGATTTTCCATGCACGAAAACCTTATGGAGGAGGGGAAGCACAACTGCCAGGCCCACTGGCTGGCATAGGTTTTATTACTCCTTTCAGCTTCCTCATTGTGTCAGTTTCTGTGCCTGCAAAATGAGATTAATCATCTTTGTCTTGTAAGCTCTTTCCTGGAAGAGGAAAAGGATGAGAGTGCAGAGACGCGTTGGTGCTGGAGTAACACACTTGGTGTGCAGCAAGGATGCAGTTACTCACAGAGGCTGTACTGAGAAACTGCAGTAGATTCCCTGTGCTGCCAGGTGCTAGCTTGTTATCCATATCCTGAGAGCTGCCCTTTTTGCTCTCTTGCCCTAGGAAGACTGTCTCACCCTCTGTAAATACACCTGAGTGCTTGCACAGGGCAGAGTGGCCCACACCAGCATTCCTTACTATGTGATCTTACTTTTGATCAGCCTTAGTATTTCTTTACCTTCCTCTTCTTGAGCACACAGGCTCTTCCCACCTGGGCATTGTGAGCTGTTCATGCAGAGCTGTTCATGCCCTTTACTCTGACACGTCTTTACTTAAGCCACCAGAGTGAACACTTGCATGGGTGACAGGAAAAGGGAAATGCAATACCCAAGCAGCAAAGGAGGCTTGGAGGAGAACAAATAGCCCCACTTGCTGTAAATCTGAATGCACACAGGCTGATCAGTGTTAGGGCAGCATTACCTGGTATTGGGAATCAAATTTTGTTTGTATTCTTGGCAAGTGGAGCACACTAAAGGCAAGCCTCGGGAAGCCTCAGGAAACCCTGTTTTAATTGAAGGGCTTTGGCTCAGGTCTGACTGCAGCATGTGACAGGGACTTAGAGCAGGAAAGGCCAAGGCCAGCTGCACTGTGCACAGCCCAGGATTTGCCTGTACTTGTACCTGGGCAGAAGTTTCTGCTAACATGAGCAGTAGGGAGGTGATTAGTGATACCAGCCTTTGACTAGAGTCAAGTAGAACAAAACCCCGGGGTCTTCATGTGGATTGTATGCAAAAGAGGACATTTTCCTTAGCTGGGGAATCTGGAGCTAGGAATGTGCTTTTAAATCACCCACTCAATACACGGATAATTCAGCAACTTCAGCTATAAAAACTTGATTGAGAACTCTGAAACTGTGGTGTAACTCTTAAAAATTTGCTTATGTGATGATTACAGGAGGGCCAGACTGATGGACATCTGCTCCTATGTATTCCCTCTTGGAAGTCACAATTCTCCTGTCATGATAATAATTTCCATACAACTGCATAAATGAGAGTGCCTAGATTAATGCTAGAAGGGAAGGGTATGAACAGGCAGGCTTTTCACTACAAATCCTGTGAAACAAGCCCTCTAAGCAACCACTGGTAGAGCAGACATGCCAGAAGGGTGGTTTCACATCCAGGAGCAGATAAATTCTGATATATTGAGATATACTTTTAGATATATTGAGGCCTTTTGTGGGTCTGCCAAGCCAGATCATTAAAGTTACTCTCTAACCACATACTCGTATCCTAGTGCTGATGATCTAGGTGTTTCAGGCACAGGAATTGTTCAGAAAAAGATCTCATTTTGGGTGAGATCTTTTAGTTGAAATTTCATTGAGGGAACAATTTATGGGTGACTCCACCTCACTTAACTCAGCATATACAGTGCCCAGGTGCAAGGGGAAGATACATGTGCTGCTTGTGACAAGAGTTTCATTGTGTTATTTGCAGATGGCCAGACACAGGAACTCTTCTGTTGTTTAATTCTAAACTTTGGGTCTCTGCTTCCTCTTTGTAATCTTTACTAGGCACAGCAATCATCATAAAATCACAGAATGGTTGGAAGGGACCTTGAAGTCCATCCAGTTCCAACTCCCTGCCATGGACAGTGACACTCCCTCATGCCCTTTCACTCCATGCTCTTATCCAAAGTCCCTTTTCTCCTCTCTTGGAGCTCTTTTAGGTACTGGAAGGTGCTGGAAGGTCTCCCTTCAGACTTAAATCCTTTATCACTACGAGGAATAGTTATTAAAATCAATCGCTGAATTATTATAGCCTCAACAACATGAATTATACTTGTGCATGGAACACCAGTGCCATATTTACATACAAATGAAGTTATGTTGTTTGTATTGTGTTGTTATTTACTGTGAGCAGTGGTAATTGCTAGGCTGGGCTGAAGCTGTGTGGGTCATTTTGAGCCTGGGTTCTGGAGGAGGTGAGCCTACACGAGTGCATTATCTGTCTCATCATTTATCAGTCTCCTCGTAATAACATTTGAAGGCATTGACTAATTTCATCTACATTTGACACAGGGGCAAAGGTTTTTGTGGTGGGGAGATTAAGGGACAAAGGACAGAGGTACACAGTGAGCTAGAACTCATTCATTCCTCTGCTCAAATAACAGCTTGTTTGGAATTTACCTCAGGAAATGCTCTTTCACTGCCCCTAACCATTCCTGCAATTAAATGGTTATTATTACAGTGTTTTACTGAAATTCTGGGAATCTTTCCATTTCAGCTTGCTGGACAGGGATGTTTGTGTTTACCTTCCAAAGCATGCTTTTCACTAACATGTTTGCTAAATTTTGAGAAGCCAAATCAGATCAAAATCGATGAACTGCTTCAGAGAGGAGAGTTACAAGAGTTGTGCTCTGAGGTATCAGAGGAGGAAGATCAGGAAGGACTTCAAGTCTGGTTTTTAGGATAGTGCAGCCACACAAACCCAATTTTGTCTTTAGAAACTGCTGATCATGAGTGCTATCTGTAGTCAGACAGAACTTGTCTCTAGACCATTTCTCTTTCTGTAGCACTATAAATTCCCAAATAAATATGCCAACGCTGTGACAGTCATGAAGTGGAAACTGAACAGAAGTAGTGGGAAGTACTTGCTTTTGAATGCCAGCATTGCACATTTGGAGTAATTTCATTAGGTTTTTATATGAAGTCCAGTTAGTGTTTGTCACTGCACAAATATCAGGTGTGGGGGCACTGGAGGGGGCGCTGCTCACAAAGTGACAGCCACCACATCCTCCTGTGAGTGCAACAGAGTCAGTTATGCTCAGGTGCTGCTTGTGCACAGCTGCTCTCAAGGCAGGAGTGAAGTAAAACTTTTCTTAGGATCCCACTGTGGATGAAGAGGATCTATATGGTCACTGCTTGCAAGCTGATAGCCTCTCATTTCTCAGTCAAGTCCATGTAGCCTCTTTTCCTCCTACTAGATGTGAAAACTATAATTCGTCTGTAGAATCCTTTGTCTCTGTGTCTGTAGATGTCAGATAAATAAGATAGTTTTGACCAGAATAACTGTAGTGAATAAGATATCTCTAACAGAAACACTTTTTTCAAGAAAACTTTTGTGCACACACCTGACATAGGGCCAAATTGGTTTGTTAGAAGACTCATGACAGTTCCACTGAATAATTCAAGTTGATTTTGTTATTTCAAATTCAAAACATAAACTCACTTCACACTTTTTCTTTATTGCTGAGTGTCTTTGTCTCAATTCCCCGTATAACCAGAAATGTTCCTAGATGGAAATAGCAGAAGACCAGAAAAGATTAAAAATTAGGCCAAATTACATAAGGGGAGGCAAGCAAAAGAGGGGAAAACAATAAGCTAAAAAAAAGTTTATTTTCTTCCATAAAAATATTTCAATGAAGTGCTTTTCCCCAACACTAATGTGTTCCCCGTGATGTGACGCAGAAGGAGGGAAGAAGCATGTTATAGGTAAAAATATGTAAAATAATTTTTATAAGTAAAAGTTATGTAAAACAGTTATTTATTATTTTGATGCTGCTATTTTTGTGGGTTTCTCAAAGATGAGATTTGAATGGGGACCTGTAACTAAATGAAATGCTCCCAGAAGTGAGCCTTTGCCTTGTACTTCTCATCAGCCTAATTCCAGGGAGTGTGAAGTCTGTTATTTGACATTGCCTTGAAGGCAAATTTTTATGCCAAATTTAAAATAAAAGACTGCAATTTATATTTCCTCCTTTTCATTAGGAACAGGGAATGTGCAAATCAGACAGAACTTCCTGTTTCCAATCTTCCAGCAAGTGCATATTTCAGTTTGTCTTCCTCTCCCATTGCAAAAGGGGAAAAAGAAAGATGCACTTGAAAAAGGATGGATCCTTGCCTTCATATTAGGTCTGCAAGAATAAGAATTAAACATGCCTGGACATGACAGGATCTTAGTAAGGGCTTTGATTCACAAGTGGGAACATTGTGTATTGGGACACCTCTTGTTATTCCTGCCCAAGCTCCCAGCTCCAGCCCTCACAGGATCCCGCCTCCCCTGCAGGGGTGTCTGGGTCAGTCACAGAGCAGCTGAACTGCCACAGTTTATAACCAAACAAGTTAAAGTAGCACCCTGCTGGTTTCACCGACCTTACAGTGTGACCAGAGGCACAGGACCTTCATTAGTGTCAGATCTGCAGCTCGTTAATATCCCCCTCAGACTTCCAGTAGACACAGCTATTCCAGTTACACCAGGTGAGTATCTGGTGCTGGATGGGCCACCTGTGAGAAGCAGCATGAGGAACTATGCAGAAATTAGTTGTTGTAACTCATAATGGAAGATGAGATTGTAAGAGAGTCAATGTTCTCAGCTCTGCTTCTTCACCACTATTGAAGGGATACCACTGTGCTAGGCTTTTATTTTAGAGTTGGGTTACTAGTTGTAGTTCTGCCGGGTAAGGGCAAAGTTCTTGGACACTCAAGGTCTGAGCTGAGCTGCCTGGTTTTTGGAGTGCACAGAGACAGAAACATGAAGCATAACTGAGGGCACAAGTCTTGCAAGAGAGAAGCAGCACCAAATGTGACCAAGGCCTTGTGATCATCACAGCCACAGAAGACACCCTGCAGTGTCTCACAGCAGCTGGGGATCAGCAGGGGCTCTTAGTGCTTTCAGGAGGAACCACAATTGATGTGCTGCTCTTGGTTTTATTTTCTCTTGCAGCCATCCTTTGACACAATCCTGAAGCGCAGAGTTTCCGAGGTGATGTGGCCAAGCCCTTTGGGGTCCCTGCCAGGCACTGGCCTTTGTGGCACATAAAGTCTCACCTCGCAGTGGGTCCCACTGCAGCGTGTCCCACAGTGCTGTTGTCCTTCACAGTGCCCTGGAGCAGAGCAGTGCCCATGCCAGACTGCCAGGCCCGGGATGCCTGCTGCTGCTTTGTGCCCTTCCCAATCTCCAGTGGGATGTCTGAGTTGCCCAGCCAGCTCCCTGTCAGGCCGTGCATTTCAGTGCAGCCATCAGCAGTAGCATGGCTAATAGGCTGCTGTTTAAACGGCTGTAATTAGGCTTCAAAGTAACCATTATGATGAAAGGGGGAAATCTCACATTCCTCTCCACTCTATCATTTCAGGGTGTCTGGCAGCACCCCAGAAAGACAAAAGCACATCGCTTGATACCACCAGAGCTACCCGTTTGCAAGGGACATCTCACCTTTGCTTTATAAAGACCCTTTTTTTTTCCAGGAAAAAAATGCATTCACCTGTGAATTAAGTACTCTATTCTCTCCATTCCTGTGGGTTTTTATCTACCTCATATGTAAGCACTTTGCAAATATTTGACTGGAAATTACCAGAGATAAGACAGGTCTGCCCTTGCTGCAGTAGGCAAGTGCCTACCAAGCAGCACAGGAACTGCAGGGATATATTTCAGCTTATAGTATCCTAGAATGAGTATGGTGTTTACTGAGAGACTGCCTCTTCTATTTGCTCATTTATCCACTACAAATTGTATTTGAGTATCTGAAATGCTGGCATTTGTTTATTTGCTGGCACTAGTCCTCTTTGTCCCACATTCCATGTTTCAGACAAACTGGGTTGTGCAGGAGGAATGATAAAGGTGATGCTGCTGATGTCAAATGCCAGCATGGACTTAGCACCGTCTTATTCTGGAGAAAGACCTGTCCCTTACTGAGCCTCTCTGCTCTGGGAGAAGAGCAGGTAGGGGTGTCCCAAGTGCAGTCCTATGTTCCAACTCCGTTTTGCAGCATATTAGCAGTTTCCATCCCCCCCCTAATTCCACTGCCATAAAACATCCTTCTTACTCAGGAAGCAGAATATCTAGATCCACCTTCTTGCCTCCTGGCTAATTACTGTCATTATCTGGCTAGACTAACTTGTCATGAGATTAGAATCTCCTCACAAAACAGGGTCATCTCAGGAAGTTCTTGCTATCTGGTTTTGTGCAAATCAGTCACCTCTGCACCTAAACAGCAGCTAGGATTGTTGAGAATTCACACATTCCCAGGAGGGGAGCAAAGGAGCATTTCCACATAAGAGATGCTTCAAAAGAAACTGGGTGTTCCTACTGGCATCAGTGGGGCAAAGCCTATGCCCACCCTCTTGCACCTGCTCAAGGAGTTATCCTTTAAAGATACTGAAAAGAACTAACCACTTGCAGTAATTTCATTGCCTGGATGGATCATTGCTGTAATAAAGTTGTTATATTCTACTTACCGTATCCTCCACCCCTCTGCTGTGGCAGTTCACCTCACCATAACTGTGCAGCAAGCCTCAACATGGACACAGTCAAGGAGGAAGCCACCAACCAGGCTGGTCATCTTTTTGTGGTTTTTAAAGCTTCAGGTAATTCTAGCTGAAGATCCCAAACTAAAATAAATTCAATTCCCCGTTTCAAACAGAAACTCAGCTTAGTGCTGTAGGTACTGGGTGGTTTGCCGTCAGCTCTGTGGGGCTTTTACACAGAGGCTGTTTCCACGTGTGGGGAATGTAGGTCTCCTTGTGCTTAGGCAACTGGAGAGCCAAGCACCTCTTACCCAACGAGCTTCCTAAGCAGGCGAGCACAGCAGGAATCCTTCCTCCCATAAACCTCTGGTGACTTCACTTTGCACACTAGCCCACATAGGGCCTGCCGTGCCAGAGAGCAATATGTCACCAATGCACTAAATAACTGTATTGCATTTTAACAGGCTTGTGGCATCAAGGAAACTTGTATTACCCCACCAGTGCTCCAAAACGGAAACGTGTGCAGTTATAGGTGACTGTAACCCATGGCTACAGCTAAACAAAACACTCCCTTCCTCAGCTATTGTAGCAACCTAAATTGTAGGTGGATCTGGCTGTCTATAGGCCTGTGATGCTCCAGTGATTCTCCTTCTCATTCTCTAGTGAGAAACACACAGCTGCACTGGAAGAAGGTTGCTCTGAGCCAGCCTTTGGTGTAAGTTATCTCATTTTCCATGTGAGTGTGTCTTGAGGCCTTGCTGCAATCCACTCTTCAAGTGGTACCCTGCAGACGAAATCAATGAGATGGTTCTTGAGCTTTTCTGAGCCCTCCACGCCTGTGATACCTGTGTATTTGGCAGGTCTTGTTGAAAAACTCAGACTGCTTCATGTGGTGCAGACTAAACTGAGGCTGGTAACACACTAAGCTTAAAAACAAACCCATTCCTTCCTTTCAGTGTCTGAGTTTCCTGAATTTCTGCAGGACCAGTGCAAGACTGTGCAGATGAACATTCAGAAAAGGGGTGTGTGCACACATTCTTAGTGATGAACGCTGAACAATTCTGGTTTGTTCCTTTGCACAGCAGGGCAGGAGAGCAGCCAGATCCTCAGGGCAGCAATTGGCTGCCCTAATCCTTCCTCTTCCTACAGTTTCCTGCTTCACTTACACACTTTTGTCCAATTTCAACAGATGTTGAAGCTGGGATGCTACAGACAATAGTGTTCTCCTCTGATTCATCCTTAGAGCAGGCCCTGTCCTGTGTAGGAAAGGAAGCAAAAATACAGTATTGTCTGTGTGTGTTTCATAATACATTCACACAAGACAGCCAAATGAGGGCCGTACAGACATGCTATTTCTGAAGGGTACCCAAATAAATGAAACTTCCTACTTGCTTTTTAAGGGCCTTATTTGGACAGTTTTGTGAACCAGCCAGCTCTGGGGTGAATCTAGGGTATACTTGGCAGTCTGCTTGGGAGTGAGCACTGTGGTTGAGGGTGCCTGTGTCAGACCTCTGAGCCATTCCTCAAGTAGTCACAACTTTATATAGCAGTGCTGTGAATTGTTCCAGGGGACAGAACTCAAAAAGCCTCGACACTAGTCAAAGGATGTGTCAGGATCAATTTGGTCAGTCCTAGAAAAGGCTTCTTCCAAACCACTGGTTCTTACATCTAGTCTGTGTGCCTGGATCATAGCAGCTGTAGCAGATCTTCCGCTGGGTTAATCTCAGTTAATATCACTTTTTGGTACTGTAGTAACTGGTCTCCAATGCACTACCAAGTATGCTGGTACAGCCAAGAGGGAACAACATGTTCTAGGGAACATGTGGTGGCTTCAAGGATCGCCAGTCAGCCCTCAAGAAAATGTCCTTGGTGAGGTGCAGACTGAGGCTTGAGCTGCCTCTTGTTCCTGCTGAGAATATGTTTATCTGCAGGCTGTTAAGCTAGCGGGAGCCACTTCTACATCTCCTTCTCTCCTGTTGAAGTGCTTCTGCTTTGGTGTCATCTGCTTTGTGAGATTTGAGAGAGGTTCAGGGTCACTCCCCAGGGCAACTTGAAAGAACAAGCTGTGCCATGTTCCCTCAAACCAGGGCCACATGCATCTGAAGTGTTTCTCTCAGCTCAGCTCAATATTAGTGGAGAGGAACAGTTAGATCAGAAGACAGTCCCCTGAGAATGCCACATTTGTGAAAGAAGCAGGTTGGTTGTATCTTGTAGTGAGCAGGGACCATGCTGGCTGTCCTGCTCCTGGCAGCTCTGCTGGACTGTAGAGGCAGAGAGGTAAAATAGACCACTAAGCACCTAATGGGGAAGGGCAGCTCCAGCAGAAGAGTCTGGGGGGAGAGAAAAAGACCCAGTTCACAGCCCATTTATCTGGGCACCTGCCTGAGATAAAGCACTGCTTCCAAGTCCTGTTCTGCTGGTTTTGTGTCTCAAGAGTTTCGTTTCTCCCAGAGCCACCTCTCAGTGTCATGGAGCTGCTGACCTCCCAGGCTGTGGTGCCCTTCCTCTGCGTGACCTCCAGCTCTTCTGTTGGTGCAGTGATACCATCAGGGGGGCGAGGGTTTCAGTGCTGTTCTGAAGCGTGATGCAACTCTCAGCACCTGTGGGTTGTCGGGGCAGCAAGAGCAGGTATTTCATCCTGACAGGGAGGGAGAGGCCCTTGAACAGTGCACCCAGGGAATGACTAAACAGAGATTTGGGATCTTTGCTTAGGCATGAGGGGAGACAAAACCTTGAACTTTAGTCTCCCACCCTCCTTTAGACTTCTGCTAGCAACATGTCTTACTCCCTTTGATGTAGCTTAGGATGATGAAGGAGGTAGAGGAAGGGCCTGGTGCTCCAGGATGCTTCAAAGTGACCTTTGTCAGAAACCTCTGGTCTGTCCAGCAGTCTCCATATTCTCTATATTGTATCTCAAGATCCACACAGCTCTGTGACCGTTTGGGAAGTCTGGCAGAGCATAAACAAAATATATTGCTACACATAGCAACCAAAACCATCTGTCAGATCAACATGTAGGTTTTGCATTCAATATGTAGAATAAATTAGACATCAAACTTCTAGTGCTGGATGCACAGGACCCAGGTTATCAATGAAGCTTCCTAGATATCCATAACAATCTTGACTGTGACATAGCAATTAAGAGAAAAAGAGATCTGGCATTAGTTCATGTATGCTTGTTTATGCAGAAGTCTCTGCTGGCCATCCAGTAAAAACAAAGCAGTTTTTAATGTTTGCACACCTCACATTTTGTGGAGAAATGAATCATTTTAGGATTTGCTTGTTTTGTTCAACAAATGAAAAGTAAAAAAGCACTCTCTAATTCCCTCCTAGCTTTTTGGCTAAGCAGGCTCATGCTCACCTGAGAGCCACGAGACCTTGACAGGAAAGTTGCACCGTTCAGCTGCTTTTCCTCCTTTTCCCTTGACTCTTGCTGAGGGATCGCCGCCTCCTGCGAGGACCTTTTAGATTTGTGCTGGGAAGCAGCGCCCCAGCACAGCCAGCCTGGTACTGCATCCCCTGCTTTCCTTGCTCGTCTTCTGCCCTGATGTACCTTCTTCCCCGGAGAAAAGTGTTCCTCTGTCCATGTTTTCTCTCCTGACAATGGGACCTTCTTGCCGCAGTAGTAAAATGACTGAACTATGCTAAGTGGTGCAGGGCTGCAGCACCCACAGCTGCCCTCGTGGCCACAAGCACAAACCTCTTGTGAATGTGCTGATTGTAGACTTGTCCTTCAGCAGCTGAGGGAAGTGGCATCGAGTCCACTCCTCTCACTGATGAGGCTTCTCTGCTACGTGGAGCTATTCAAGCAGGACAGGCAGCTGATCCTTCACAGAGCACCTGTGTCTGATTTGTGGCAGAAAGCTCTTCCCTCACCCCTATTTCTCTTTCTTCTGTGGTAAAGAACAGCATTGGTTTCCAGCACTGCCTCAGATAAAACACTTGAGGGTCTTACAAGCTTTTCTTGGTTTTGGCATGCTACTTCCTTCTCCTGTCTGGAGGATTTAGAGTTTTGCCCCGGGGCAAGCAATCTCCCTGTGCCCTTTCCTCCCTCTCTTATCACTTCCTAAAGCCAGGCTCATCTCTGCAAATCCATGGGACAGTGATGGGGGAGCAAGGGATGGAGAAGAGTTAATGTCACTGATGTAAAACCAAAGTGTCTTTCAGTATTTATTTAGTATTTCACAAACTATAAACCACTCTGCAAGGGTGCTGGAAACAGAGATAAATTAGTAACTTGGCCAAGATCCTTGTTGGTTTTGGTGGGTCTGTGAGAACCCTCTTCTGCACAGGAAGCTGTGTTGCCACACAACAAATAGCAGCTCTCCCCTAGGCTGGACATGGGTGTCTTGTATACCATGGATCATTTCTGATAATGACCTCTTCAGTGCAGAGACAGTGGTCGAATGTTTATTAGTTTATGGATCCAGAACCAAGCACATTCCAATGACATGGTCACATGCCTTTCTAGTGCAGTACTTGAAATCCAAGATAGAGTGATGCACTAAGTTGAAAAATGAAGAAGGATCCAATGAACAAAAACTTGCAACTCTTAGGAAACCCTTCTGGGGCTGAGCCCACCTGTTTGGGACAATGTATTCTCTCTATTTGCTGTCAATCCACGGTCCTGCCAAGCTTTCTGGTACCTTGAAATCTGTTTTCTGGAGAAAAACATCTCATCACATCCTAAAACCTCATTGTTTACTCTTAGCTATAGTGAAATGTAGTTGCACCCTATGGCTGAAAGGCAAAGAAAAGGAACCATGTCCTCAAGCCCAGGATTAATAGAGAAAACAACTGTGGCCCAGAAGATGGTATACAGGTTTAAGAAAGGAAAATGGGAAGGCAGGAAAAGAATTAGGAAAAAAGAGAAAACAGAAACAATAGCATTACAGTCACACCAGTATGTCCTCCAGACATTGATGATCTGTCTTTATATTCTTTCAGGTAGTTTTTGAAGCAGTTTGTATTTTTGACTTTGATTTGGACACTGGCAGTGAGTTCCACAGGCAAATGGTGGACAAAAAAGATGAAAAAGAATGCTGGCTCCAGTGACCTCATTCAGGCAGCAGCCTAAGAACAGAACATTGGGCGAAACAGCTCCTCCATTTCACACCTGCAGTCTCATAAATACAATTATTTTTTGCCTACTTCTTGTATTACAGGACAAACCCTCTCACATTCTTTGCTTCACTGCAGGTCTCCAGCATTTTCCCCTTCAGTTGCTTCTTTTCAAGTGAAAGGAGCCTCATCTCTCCTGCTGCTACAGCCATTTAAAAATGTGTCACCTTAGGGTTCTGTAGTTCCGAAGGGAAAAAAGAGCAATAGGACAGGTAAGACTGCAAGTGGATTTAAGATCATACCACGTTATTAAAGTACATTGTGGCACAGCTGTGTTTTCTTACTACTTCTGTTATCCTCTTGGCCTCTTTGGCCTCTGCAGGATAGGACTGTGTAAGAGGAGGGAGATCTATGCCACATCCAAACTACAGGGTTCTAGGAAGGTCTTTGGGTTTACTGCCACAGTCTGATGAAACTGTGGAGGAAGAACAGACAAAGCTTTGACAGCTTGGAGAACAATGTCTAAGGGTGGAGAGATTGCTGTTCTAGGAAGACATTTGGGTGAGATTCACAAAGGGAAGGAGTTAAAAACTAAGTGAAGCCTCTTTGGTTTGGGCTAAGGTGGAGGCTGAACACATGAGCTTGAATGGGAATCAAAAGCTCAAGTGTACCTCAGGCTCCTCCAGAGGCCTTGAGTAAAAGCTGCCATCCCAAATTGTCCTGTCTAGACTATGTACCAGAGCACAGCTTAGGCCAAAGAGTAAGGAGTCAGGAGTCCCAAATCACAAGTTACATTTGCATTTCTTTGCTTGTAAATGAAGTGTATCTGATAGGAAATTCCTAGGACAACAAGCAAGGCTGTCGAGCCCTCAAAAAACTCTTAGGCTTGGTATAAACTTGATATAACACAGTATCTTAGACTAAATATTTTACACTGTATATATTTGCTAATTATCCTTCAGAACGCAGGGGCCAAGCAGTTCAATACCTGTGGGCTACCAAGGTATTTACTTTTTCTTTCTTTCTTTAAAATGAAAAGTGGTAGTCTCATAAAATTGCTAGAGTTGCAGCTGTAAAAGAGAAGGATTGCTCTAAAAGTACTGTCACCATAGCCAGTGACACTACACACTGTTTTCTGGGAGGTGCTGGACTAGGCCCCTCCTCAGCCTTCTGGGAAACACAAGTCATTGATTCCTCTTTCTGATTTTGTTTCATGACACTTCTCTTTTGTGTCTGAAGCCTGTGTTTTCCACCCACCACTGAAACTGGTGACAATGTCAGCCTGAGATGTGGGGAGCATCAATAGGCTCCAAGCAAGTAAGCAGACACCCCAGTCTGTGTTCACTAGCTCTGTGTTCTCTGGCACAACAATGGATTTTTTCCCTAAGGCCTGCAGCATCCCTTTAAGCTGTAACATTGATGTACTTTAAACAAGTATCATTCCTGTCATTATGAGATGACTGTTCAATACCCATGGTAAGCATGCATGTCTAGGGTTCCTTCTCTGAAACAACTGAAGCTGTGGCTTCATCTCCATGCCAGGGAGATGTCACCCTCTGGGAAGGACAGCTGAAGCTTCCCCAGTCATTGAGACACCTGTCCTACTCTTCCTTACCCCTCCCCAGCTGCCCCAGGTGGCTGAGGAGTTTGTTTCCAGTTCGTCTCTGTAGCAGAGATATTTTGAGGAGCATGAGGTGGGATGTATTCTGTTGTCACACATGCTCAGCACCCTCCACAAATGGGCAGAGTGAGAAACTGAAAACAAAATAAAGGCCCCGAGGCTGGTTTCTCTGCAGACAGATGGACAGACCTGCAGTCTTGCAGAACAGAACTCTTCTCCCTGTCCTCTCAGTCAAAATCATACTTCCTCACTCAGCTCAAACTTTCCTTTGTGCAGTCAGAGTGACCTCTCACCCGGGGCTTGCCTGCCCAATTTGTAAGCCCTTTAATAATGGTAATTCTTTATCCTACTTTGCACATCAAAACACATGCAGGCTCCTCCCAAACAAGAGAACTTGGCAGATGAGCCATGGGTAAAGAGTACAGTAATTTATACAAATTATGCTGTTCAAAGGTGTCATTTCTCTTTCTCTCTAGCAGAAGGAAAAGATTTCTTCCCATCCAGATATTACAGAAGCAGTGTTTATAGTTAATCACTGCAGCATTACGTTTATCTAGGCACAAGACCACTATGCTGTGAATGTACCATGTACTAAGGGCGCAGCTGGCAAAGCCTCAGTGTGTCCCATTGCCTCTCCAAGACCAGGACCTGGAGAGGGGGTGCTGGATCAACATTTCCCTTGCTGAAGCGTTGCCTGTGGTTGTCTGCACTGCATCATAGCCCTTTGTAGATGCTGTGTTTCGTTGCTCTCTAAAGGGAGCTCGAGCTTCCTGTGATTATGGAGCATCTCACACAAGAAGTCTCTAATTTGAGCTGAGGATTATCTAAGTCTATGGCAAATTCTTCATGGAGAAAATGAAATCGTTGTAGTGTGTTCCAGCCTCTTTTAGAGGTGATGGCTTCTGGTATTGCTGTGGAGGAAGGCAGTGAGTTTGTGCACTTTGCAGTCCCTCACCAGCCACAGATAATGTTTATGAGAGCTCCTTCACTCCTGGGAGTGGAGGAGATGCAGGCAGAGCACACAGTGGATGTGCTGGACCCTGCCCAGGACTGGGAAGGATTGTCACTGCAAACACGTGGGCCCTGCTGCACCATCCCTCTTCAGGGCAGTGGGCCACTTCCATTGACACAGCTCATCATTGCCACAGAGAATCTGTTGGCTTCTTTTAGACCTATGTAAATTCTGGTGTTAATTAATTCACCAGCTTCCTCTTGAAAACCTTTATTGGGTGACTTTCACACTGCCCCCACAGAGCCCTGTTCCTTGAAGTCAATGGGAGATCTGGGTGTGGTGAAAAGTCAAGATCAGACCTGTAAATCAGATGATAAAGAGATGTGAATCAGTAGGAAATGCTTTTGGGGAGCAACATATTTCTCTCCCGTCAATTAAAAGCGCAGGGAATGGCCCAGAAAGAGCTTCCCTCTGACACGTAAGGGACTGTATTTCAACTGCATGATGATCTAATAGGGCCTTCTGGTAGGCTGGGGACATAAAAGCACACTTGTGCCAAATATATTGTTCAGGCCATCTAATAAAATCTGTTTCTGAAGAAGGATATGCAAATCTGTGTGGTTCTTCCAAGGGTTCATTGAGACCACTTGTGCAGTATTCACATATCCTGTGGCAGAGCCCAGTCCCCAGCAAATTGACTTGCTGTATGCTATGGCCCAAAGATGTTTGATGTGGCTATTCAGGCTCAGCTCTAGGGAACATATTCTGCTGTGTCCAAATCTCTTCGGTACTCTGAAAGCCTCCCTTATTCACTGGCTCCTCCTGAAAGATCTGTGGCAGTTCACTGTGAAATTATGTGCCACTTCTGTCCTTTTGGTTGCTGAGTTTATTTAATTAATGTTATTCCAGCTTTCTTCCTGACTTTCTTCTTCCTTCATTGTTTCATAAGCCAGCGGTACCTAGCCTTCTGTGGGTCATAAGTCATCAAAAGGTTGCCTCTGACATCATTGCAAATAAAATAAAAATGCATTAAAACAAGCCTGTACATGTGGAGAGCCCAAGTGGAGAGACAGAAAGGGCAAACAAACGAACCAGCTTTTGGTGTTGGCAGCTGCAGTGCTCCTGGTGCCATGCTTAGGTGAGCTGTGCTGGCACAGGGTGAATCTCGGGCTTTGGCCCCAGAGGACGAGGTGAGCTTCCGTAAAAACACAGATTAGGGAATGCAGCTGCCAGCGCTGGACATCATAACTCCCATTTGTCTGTGCTCATGGCATTTCCTGTGGTACTCCCTTGCCCCTGCGCCGCGGCTCTGCTTCTGCTGCCACCACGTCCCGGCACTTTCTGTACTTCTGGGGCAGTGTTTGGGAGTTGGGTGCCTTTTTGTGAGCTGTTGCATCTTGTTGCTTCAATCACAAACAACAGCAGAGCTAATAAAAGAACTTTTGAGTGCTCTGCAGATGGAACATGTCATACTGGGAAAATCAATCCACAGATCTGCTCTTTGATGGAATCTAGCTGCAGGCAGATGCTTTCATGTGAAGCAGCATCTTCCCAGACAGATTATTTCCTTGCTCACATTGTGTACAGACGTGCAACTCCTGGCATAAGCAACTTTGTGCTGCAGCACTTTTCTAAACACAACTAGAGTTCCTTTCTCATGCAGGTCCCTACCCTTTAAAGGTGTTTTGGGATGGATGAAGGAGAAAACAGATGGGCAGTGCATCTGGCTAGGTAAATGTAGTCCCAGGAATAACAAGTGGCAATGCACCAGGGGATCACAGGAGAGCTACAGTCACCCCTACAGCCAGCCTCAGCACACTGCATGGTACAGTAAAGGAGATGAGAGAGCAAATATTTGGCACGTCCAGTTGCTCAGAAGAAAAGGCAGGAAGTTGGTCTGTCAGCATTTCCATCTCATTTCCTCAACATTTTTAAAGTAGAAAAAGAAGCTTACAGCCACCTCCATTGCAAGGAGCAAAATTATAAGGATCAGCCAGGAGCTCTGTTCAGACAGCTGTGCAGAAATGGTCTGGAGTTCTCAGCAGATGACGAGACACATTGGAAGACGTGATATTTTGGTCTGTTACTCAGCATTGCATTTGTACCTAGAAACAGCGTGAAATTCCCAACAGGCCAAGTGTCCCACATGCCAAACTCCAAAGAACCTCCATAAACAGAGAAAAGTCTCCCTTTATCCATACACTTCTCATATTGCACAGTGAAACCACAATAAACCCAACCTGTGAACTTGTTACATTTTTATGAGCCCACATTTGGGGCAGGTGTTTCATTTTAGTGAGATTGTGTTTGGTATCCAACAACTAAAACTAAAAATAGTAAATTGCCACCTAATCTAACCTTGCGTGACTCAGCTACTTTCTCCCAAGTCTATTTGGTTTTTATCTCAATGTCAATTATTGACTATTAACAGCTTTCCACAAGACAGCTTCTAGCCAGGTCCAGGGTGAGCACAGGAAGATGCAGTGGAGTGTGAGGGCTTGTGAACTTTGAGACCTGAGCTGACACGATCTCTTGGAGCACCTCCCCACCGCGTCTGCTTTTGTAACCCCCTCGCTTCCATCCATAGTTGTCCTAAACACACCCTGTGGCAACATGAGAAGTCATTTATTTACGTGGAAAAGCAACACTGGAATAGTGCCAGTGTGTTCTGCCTTTGGTAGGAAAAGCAAGTGGGTTTTGTCCTTAAAAAAAAAAGTTATTTCCTTTTTTTTAGTTTTTCTGTGTTATTTTACACCTCATCACATACTTTTCTCCCTCCCTTGCAACCCACAGCCCTAGAAGCTGGTTTCCATCAGGAGGGGCCACTGTGCCTTTCCTGAGCTCTGGCTTTGCTGAGCCTGAGCTCTGGCTCTGCTACACATCATGCACGAGAGGGATGGTTAAAGAAGGACAGGCATAGTGAAATTTCACTCAAATCAGTTAATTTAGTGATCCCCAGATTTCCCTGTGAGTCTTGCTAAAATTTACTGTTTGGCAGCTTTGGCTGTGGGGCACAGCTCTATCTATCTATCTATCTATCTATCTATCTATCTATCTATCTATCTATCTATCTATCTATCTATCTATATCTACCTACCTACCTACCTACCTATCTGTCTATCTATTAGTCTGTCCATTTTTTCTACACAGCACTTCAGTGACTTTCTCATAACAGATTGGTCTCTTAATTGTTCTGCTGCTCATTCTTCCAAAGCACAGAAAGGTTATTCTGCTTCAGATCTCAGAGTTAATGGCAAACAAAAGGAAGTGGGTGTGAAGTAGCTTATACGTGCACTGTGAAAAATGGGTGCCATTTCTATTTATAGCCCAGCTTGAACTTTCATTCATTTAGTTGCTATTTTGGTATGACAAACATTTGACCTACTGGGGAAAGTACGTTAGCAGTGCATGTGAGCAGGAGGGAAAACACATTGGTCATGCAGGCAGATATTGAATGGCCTAGAAACCAGTGCCATTCCCAGAAAGCATATAGAACTAAAGTGATACTGAAGGGAAGCTCACTCATTACAGAAGTACAGAAGTGCTTTGAGGTAAACTCAAACCTTTTATTGACTTCATATCTTTTATTCCATTTTAAATCAAAGGAATTGTTAATATATCTGTTCTCAGTGGCATAGGTTTGATAATGAACATCCTTGGTCGCTTTTCCCATGCTCTGCTTTCTGGGTAGAGAGGTGGCTGATGAACACAAAAAAACCTCAGGGGGGCTTTCGAGCTCTGGCCAAGAGGGTTTCCTTACCTGGTCAGTGTCTCGCACTTGTCTGTTGCAGAAATTTTTTGTTCTCACCTCTTTTTCTCTTTTTTATCTGATATGAGTTGTACCCACCAACACAGACTTTGTGCACAAAGTCAAATTAACCCCTTTGTTTCACTGAAGTTTACCTGCTGAACAGGTAAACAAGTCTGGCCATTGGCTTCAATTAAAGCAAATTGATGATGGAAAATTCTGGGCATGGCCGAGTGTAGCCTATACTTTGAGATCTTCTATGAGGCACATGTGCAAGGAGGCAGAAGAAAGGTTCATTATGAACTGGGAGTGCTTGGTGTGACAACTTCAGTCTTGTAGAAGGCTGTTAATAGTCAATAATTGACACTGAGGTAAAAGCCAAGAAAATATGTGTATTGATACACATTTTTTCTTCTGGTTAGGGAGGCAAATTGAGAATTCTTGGCCTAGTCCTGATGGATACTGAGGACACAGATGGAAATGGTATTTACTTCAAGCTGTTAGGTGTTTAATAAAAAAAGAAGTTGGATACACTCAGTGATTTTGACCCAGAGGAGCTGCTTTCTATTTAGTACAGGGAAGGTATCCCAGTCATTCCATGGGACAGAATGGATGTGCTCAGTTCCTATGACCACTGGAAACAGTGAAGTCACGAGTCTCATTTTGAAGAAAACAGAAAACCCATTACTTAGACCTCCCTCTAATTGCACATGAGTTTATCTGAAGAGGTGGAAGGTCTTCCACTGGATGGAATAATAAAAGAGAATTTCCTTAATCCTTCTCTGCATTTGGTTTGCAGAAGCAAAGAACTTTGCAAGCTGGTTGTTCAACAGGCATGGTGCTTTCCCTCCATTCTGGGGTTAAGATCTGAAGGCAGCAGCAAGCATTGAGGAGAGTCCTGTGACTGTGAAGGAAGATGTGTGTATTGATACTGACATCTCCTCTGGCTTGAGTAATCCTGGACGTGGGGCGAGGTCATTCACACTTTCATGTGCTAGCCAGCAAGCTGGATTCTCACACCCTTATCTATTATACTGGCTAAGGCGTCACTCTGTTTTCTATCTGCATAACCAGGTGTTGAGCAATTGGAATGTCATTCCAGAAGTTCTGACTGCCTTGGGTGTGTGCTCCTCACAGGAATAACTTCTGGGAATCACTCTGGAGGGCCAAACAATATGGTTTTCAAAAATTATGTTACTGCACAGTGTGAATTTAAATGAATTATGTAATTTAGCCAAGCATGATCCCTCTATTGCAGAGTAGCAGACGACTCTGCCTGCTGTTTCAGAGGGTGATCCAGCTCCTCAGAGCTGTGTGCTAGTCACATAATTTTTATTCATACTGCCTATATGTGCCAGCAGGGAGTTAAGATTTATTTCATATTTTCTGTTGTTTCAAAATTATAACAGCATTCTTCATCCTCTCACAGTCCCATGTCTTCATAATTCAGCATCATCATTCATTTCACTGAGCTACAATCAGGACACATTCCCAGACAGAAGGGATACTGCAGCAGGCACAGAAACTGGGAGGGAGCAACCTTCAACACAGCTAAACACTATTTTCCATGGCTCTGGGCAAAACCCTGGCCTCCAGAGCAAAAGGATGATCAGAGTAAGAACAGGAAGGCTTGGTGAGCCAGGGAGCCACCTTCTGATGAGCCCTGATCTCAGGGGGACACACGTGGGGGAATCCCCTTGCAAGGACCACAGTCAGGGCAGGCTCTGGCCAGAGTGGAGGGCAGGATAAATCCCGCCTTCCTCTGGGTGCCACAATGGCATCAGAGCCCCCCCAGACGGGGGGAAGGTAGGGACCATCCTTGAACAGCCAAGTCTGGGTTGTGTGTTGTTGCTGCATCATGCTGAGTTGGCATGGTCAGCTCAAGGGTCAGGACACAGAGAGGTGTCTCCTGAGGGAATCACCTGTCACACTTTTGCTGGCAGGGAGCAGGTGGTAGAAAGCTGTTTGCTATAGAAACTAAGGGCTAAGTCCTGCTTGTACATACAGAGCTCCAGTGGCTGTTATCTGATGGCCCTAGGATACAGGCAGTCTTGGATTTTAAATATGGTGCAAAGCTTGTTTATCTAAAGACAGTCAAGGGCATTCAAATAGGCTATGGCAGAAGAAGAGAAATAGGCCCTTAAGAAGGCATAGTTAATATTCTCACAGCAAGCCAGCTATGGATGGGGCAGCTACTCTGAGTCATGGGACCTGACCAAAGCTGCAGAGTATGAAAGAAGTCAATTCTGCACCTGTGGGCAGCACACCAGGCTACAGTAATTTTTGTAAAGGTTGAGATTTCCATTGTATCTTGGTGCTTCAGGGCTCCCTGAGGGTTCGAGGCCATCCTCGATGCTTGAGCTCCCTTTTAATTAGATGCAGTGACTGACCAAGGCCGTTCTGTACATCTCCTGAGGTTTTGCTTCTGAGGTTTTGCACAGAGAGCAATGACAAAGTGAGCTCACACCTCCTTCCACACCACAGCCACTTATGCAGCATTTGAGCAGAGAATTGTGCTAGAATTGGCAGCACCACTTTTTGATATCTGGAAATTTGGCCTCTCCAGAGCATTTATAATCAAAGATAAATTCAGCTGGGATGGTAAGGAAAGCTGCCCATTAGAAACTTTGCCTGGCAATTGTACCTTATGTAGCTGTGATATGTTCTTAACTCACTGTACAACCACACTTCAGCTGTGTGTTATGCAACTGCTATTAGCATTGATGAGTTACAAGGCTCATATACTGATACTGTTCCTAGAAACAGGCTGCCCCGGGATGCACTCCTTTAGATTAGTGTGGGGGGTTAGATGGAGCAGAGGGGCCCTGTGTACTTTGGTCCTCTGTTGGATACCTTGATCCAAACCCAGAGAAGGGTCTAGTCTTCAGCTCTGGATTTCAAAAGTGAAACAAAACACCTGCCTCTGGGGTCAAATTTAGATTCTGGTTAGGAATAATGTCTCCCAAATGCTTGTGAATTTAATATGCAGCCTGATATAAGGATCAAGGGGACAAAAACAACTATTTAAGTATTAACTAAAAATCAAAATAAAATTCATCCCCATACCATGAAGATAACCTACCATGGAAACCTCATTAAATTCTTATTTTGTGTAAAATGAAAGTAACTGTCAAATGCTAACATTTCTCATACTGGTATAGAAAATACACTTAGAAGAAGACAGAAAGATCTGCAGGCACGGTGAGTGCAGCTTTACCCGTCTCTAATAGATCACTGAAATCAAGAAATTAGTATTAGCATTTGGTTTCTAGTGACTAAATTTCTTACTTGTTTTTGGGCTAGCAAAGTAAACCTCAGTTTTCTGGGGCTGACAGGAATGAAGTTTGGGTCTCAGGTTTGTGTTGTCTCTCCAGAGGCTGTGCTTGCTCTCACCGAGGACTATTTGCGTGTCCAGACTAGGCAGCGATGCACCCATGGACTTAGCACACAAACTGGTACTGACCTTGCTGGTGCAAAACCCTCAATTACCTGTTGAAAATCCTGGCCAAGGCTTGAGATTTGTGATCTGCTTGGATGTGGTACTTCCTCTCATGTTCCCTGGTGGCTGTGCAGGGCTTCCTTGGGAGCCTGGAGGAAGACAGGGAGAGGATGGTAGGTGCAGTTGAAAGGCAGCCGGATCAAAGGATGGTGATTACCATCAGGACAGGGTGTCTGAGCACAGCCTTCCCCTGGCTGGCACTCAGAGGTGGGTCACTCCTTTGTTTGCACCAAGTCTCGTGGGTGAGGGGCAGCCTGTGCATGGGGCACAAATTAAACATGCACAGACAGGAGCCCAGGCCAGCCACATGGCTGGGACCAGTAAGATGCCACTGGAGAATCCCAGAACACTCGTGGCAAAACACGAGACCTGAACGACTGGTGGGAGGTGGGCGGGTAATAAGGAAATAAAAGCCAGGGCTCTTAAGCATGTGAACAGTAGAAACCACAGAACAGCCACACTTGCTCTGGAAAATGGCACTGCACTTTTGGGACCAAAAGCTGGCCAGATCCTCAAGCTTGAAAGGTGGTGACTCAAAACCATTACCAACCTCGGATTTGCCGTCTTGCACTGAAAAGCCACAACATCCTCAAGTCTGTCAGAGAGAGGCATTGAGGAGAAATTTGCCCTGTTGTCTGCATGCCAGGCTGCAGTGCCGAGGCTAATGCTGATCTGTGGATATGGATCAGGAAGAGCTTGGGTAGAGTAAACTATTATTCCGGAGTAAACTGGCAACAAGGAAGTAGTCTGCAGACTTCATTCACATGTTCTCATGGTGTTTTGCAAGCCTGAGCATTCCTGTTCCATAGCCAGACAGCAGCAGCACATTTAGCTGTGTACACATAACTTGGTTTGTGCCATCCAAGGACCCTGGGCTGTTTTGGGATATCTATAGAGATTTAAGGATGAAGGAATGGCCAGGGGAGTCTTTCAAGCATGGGAGCAGGTTAGGCACTCAGGGGCTGTCTGCCACATCATGCTGTAGGAGATGGTGCTTAGAGGAGACTCCCTGAGTATATCCACTGCTTCTTGCCTGTTCCCCTCGGTTAGGAGAAACATCTTTCAAAAGCCATGCTATAAGCATGGCCCCCCCAGGTCTGCCTTTCTCCAATTACCTGCTTTAGGCCCTGTAGTGATAGTAGTCTTTTCCAGGTAGATATTTAGCTGTTATTATATACATGTTGTCAGCCTTAGCCACATTCTGTCATTATTGGTGTCACCAACTGCTCCACTTTAGGAGGGTCAGGGCTGGACCACCGCAAGGATAGAGGGAACTCTGCCCTTCATCATCACCTCCCCCAAAGCTGACTGCCAAAGCATTTAATGGACACCCAAGAATTTCCATACCTGGCACTCACTGTGAGGAGCCTATTCTGAGTTGCAGCTTTGGGGTCCCAGGCAAGTCCTACCACCCCTGTTAACTTTCAGGCAGCTCTTCACATCAGTCTTTTCCCTAAACCTTGCCCATTGCTTGAATTTGTAGTCTACTAGTATCACCACTTGGGGGCCTGAGCAAAGGACCTTGCTTAAATAGCAAATGCTCTGTGACTAAGCAATCAGCTGCAATTTTGGAGTGAAGGTGTTTTAAAGATTAGGACATGTTTGACTATGTGGCACAAAAACAAGTGTCTCCTCACTCATGGACTTAGCACTTAACAGAGCTGCATGTGGCAAATTCTTTTGCTTTGTGTCTCTTGTTTTCTCTTTCATGGTAATAACTGGGCATGAGCTTGTGGGTTTCCTTGTTTGTTTTTAAAGGCAGTGGATGGAGTTGGCAAAGATTTTCAGTTTAGGAGGTCTGAGCCTACTGGTTTAGCTCTGAATGAGGGGATTATAGAGTCAGAAACACAGGGAAGCCCTGTTCTGGAAGATCTTATGTACATTCCTTCAGACTTGTTTTGGCATCTCTCCAAAACTAATGGTAAATTATGTAAGATGCTGCGAGAGAATGGCAGGCGTGTGAGTATACATCTGCCTTTGGGTAAGAGGGGAAAATATGCTTGCTATTTCATTCAAGCTCACTCAGGGGGAGAAAAAAAGGCAGGCAGGCATAATGCCGAGTACTAAGGCAGGTGTTGTCAGTATCCACTGAGGAAACCAGGATGCTTTCTCATATTAGCAGTGGCTGCTCCTCTCATTTTCAGCTTGACAGTGCCTGAGACTGTAAGAGCTTTGGGAAAGCAGACCAGTATCATAGCTCAAAACTACAATGCTTGGGAACACCTTGGGTTAGCAGGGATGCAAAGGCCGAGGCTAGGATCAGCTAGGCCATTCCAGCTGTACCGTGTGAAGAGGCTTCTGCCCCCATCACTTAGCCCCATCCTACTCAGGGGGAGGATGCTGGTCCTCACCAAACTGGTCCTTTGGGGTTGGTCCCTGTTCTTGGCTCTAGGAGGAAGCAGGCTGAAATCAGCAATATCCTTCACAGTCAGGAGCCTGTCTCACCTCTTCTGTGGTCAGATCCCACTCCCCTAGTTTCTCCTTCCACCTTCCTCCAAGAGTGGATGTTGACTTGCATGGTGAAGGTGTTCCACTCCTTGTGGGCTTGTGAGTTGTATCCCACATAAAGCTCTGCTAGGTTCTGTTTTCTGCCCAAACTGTCTCTGTCCCAAAACACAACTCTCATGGGTTCCATTTTCGTCCCTGTACCAATTAGCCCCCTAAAAAATAGGGAAATACTAAAGACTACACTGCTCCCTCTTCTTGCTTGCCCTGTGAATGAGCAGTGATTCTGCTGATCCAAACTTCTTCCAAATTGCCAAACCCATTTATTTTGTCTTTTTAATTGCATTGATTGTGCATAAAGCTCCTCTGGAGCACACTGAAGTCAGAGAGGCTGTACCTCCTGGACTGTCAACTGCAGCCAGCCCACCTCTTGTTGTCCAGGAGGTCTGTGTCCTTTGTGCCCAGCGATCCCCCAGCATCTTTCTCAGGGTGACAGATCTCAGCAAAGCCAAGGTGAAGACTGCCACCTACTGAGTCCCCAGGGCTGGCTCTGGGGACACCTGACTGTGACTTTGAGGTTTCCCAACTGGCACACTGCTGGAGGGGAGGATCTCAGTCAGGGTCCCTTGGATCTGAAGTTTTCACAAGCAGCATCAATCTCTTGCACTGTACATTTAGACATATTGTGTTTGGATAGCAAGACTTTGGGATGAGATTGCTCCATGCAGTGTTTTCTTTTAAAGAAGAATCACTTTCAAAGCAACCCAAGGATGTTTCTCTATATTACCTGTTCATAGCATGGGGCTCCCCCAGGAGCTATTGAAAACTGCTTCTGGTGGGAACAGCTAAATTGGGTTTGGTGCCTGTGCATTCAGTGGATAAATATGGGGTGGGTGAATATGGTGTTAATTTCTACAGATAGTTCAATACTTCAGAGACCACTGAAATCAAAACGACTTGAAGGGATGGACTGCCTGTGTTTAGCACCAGAGATTTAGCAACAGAAGTCTCTAATAGGAGTGGTATTAGAGGCCGGGTTTACTAGAATCACATTCTTAAAGCAATTAAGATCCGATTGTATAATGAATGAATTGGAGATCACCACAAAGCTGCGAGTTTCCCACCCTTGATTCAAGTTGCAAAGACCTGGGATCATCTCGTTGAGGCATCTGTTGCAAGTACAATTTATCATGCTGTTGCTGGGAGGGTTACGATAAGGGAACAAAGCTGCAGAGTTAATTAATTAATGGAAGTCGGCAGTGGGTGGGGAGGTTCAGAGGCCACAGGGTGCTCCGTCTACCTTTCACAGGGCTCTTGGTGCTCTGGAATGTGCTCGTGGCTGCTGCTCTGAGGTGGGATCAGCTTTGATGTGCAGTCACAGGCCTGCTCACAGCCAGTGGGTGTGTTAGTGCTCCCCTGTCAGGCTTGATGGCAGGAGCAATTAAACCCCATTTCTGTGGGAGAGAGCCTCGAAACAAGAGAAGCCAACAACCCAAGGTCTGCATGACAAGGCCTGATCTGGGCTCACAGGGTGGCTGGAAGGGTCTTGGTCTGCAGCTTGCATTCACTGGGGGAAAACACACTGTTGCTCTTTGTATTAAGATAACATGTTCAGGAAAAGATTATTTTATCCAGTGCCTGTTTTTAATCAATGATTGAGTACACCCAGGTGAGTTTTAGATTTAGATGAATGGAAAGTTTAGTCTGACTACCTGCTGACACAGGCAAGGCTGCAGAGCTCAGAGTGACAGCACTGAAAGGGAATGATAGTGAGGTACTGCCTTCAAAAACTTCAAACACATCTCTTTATGACAGTGTGATCACTCAGCAAGTTGCTACAGGTATAAGTTATCGTTTGAATACCAAGCACATTCCAATAACTGCCTCTGAAACCAGGAGAATGCATTTCTCAGTATTGGTCAACATTACATCCTTCCCCGTTTGAACAGATGGGAGAAGTTTTTTTCTTAGCAGAGATGATAGTCCTGGGATCCTCTGCAAGTCCAGGGCACTAGCAGCAGTGTCTAGCAAGAAGAGCTCAGCATTTAAATTTGTGCATAGCTGTTTAGAAAAAGAAGCATGGAATATTTCCAAAAGCTCCAGCAGTCCAGTGAAGAGTCTGGAGTTCCAGAGGCAGAAGGGAGCCATGGGGCTTGCCTCCTCACGAGCGCATATGGACTGGTTGACTCCCTGCTCCCTTCCAGAACAGTCTCCTTGGATTCAAAGTTGTAATGACCAGAGAGGGAGCTATTTTGGATGGAACTGCAAGCTCACTTCAGAGAGCCTCCAGGCTCCAGCTCTAGACACCAATCCAGAGGAAACCTGGGATCATGAGTTCCTGGGGAGCAAGTCCTTTAAGGGACTATGGAGGGGACAGACAGACAGAGTACAGCAGATAAGAAAACCGTAGGATAAAGCCTTTCTAGAGCTCAGCCCATGCTTCCTTCAGTCTTGCTCTGATCCCAGTGTTTATGCAGTCTGATAAGCCTCAAGAAGCTGAACCGATTCACTGCTGCCATAAGCAGCTGTCAGCGCCCTGTCTGAGGGCACCACTGCTCTGGCAGGGGGGAAGGTCAGTGTGAAACCAAGGGCTGCTGTCACACTTCTGGCCTATGTTGGCAGCACAAATCATAGTCAAAGCCAGTGGAGTTTTTCTGGTCACCTGTTTTATTTATAAGGGTCAGGCAGCTCATCTCAGCTGCAAAGCACTGTAGAAAGAGGTCAAGAGAGCTTTTAGCTACAGCTTTATGTTATGGACCACGCTAGGCATGTAAAAAGTAAATGACTCAAAATATTGCCAAATTAGCAACACCTGGAATTTCTCAGTTTAATACATTGGAAAAGTTTGCATGGATTGTGCATCCATATAGTTAACGCCATGCCAAATATTTTATCTCCTGCCCCACTTAAAATTTAGTGATGCCTGGAATAAAGCTGCCTGCTCATCTCAGCAAAGCTGCTTCAAACATGGCCAACAAGTCCTGGGCACCCACGGCCTGTGAAGCCCTGGCCAACATCCTCTGGGTCTAGAAGCAGACTGGTGTGAGGCACTGCACCAAGCAGCATTAGCTCTCCAGTGCTTGGTACTGGAGGCTTGCTTGTTCCTGGTAACATACATGGAAAACCTCTGATTCCTTGAGCTTGCCAGTAGAGGCAAATTTTCTGGATCAAGGCTCTTGTCTGTTCTCCTTCCGATTTATGAATAGCAGAAATCAGCAGCATTCAAACTATGCATTTGGTGGGTGTAAAAGAATGACTCATTAGCTTAATGGAGAGTTATCTGGGCAATAAATGCATGAATAAGGATTGTGACAATGAGTCACTGTTTGATTGTATGCCTCGGTGGAACAGATGCAGGTACCATTTTGCTAGGGATTGGTATAGGGCAGAGTTCAAGATGGGTTCAAGGGAAGTAGGATGCTTTTTTCAGAGCTTAACTAAAGACCTTTAGCTGTAAGAAAGTTGTCAAGCATCACTGGATTCACACTTCCCAAACAGGGTCAGTCTTGCTGGATGGAAAGGTGTTGGAGCTGCTTAGCTGGTTGTGCCCTGCAGGGACAATCTGCAGGATCCCACAAAGGCCAGTCTTGTCCAAACCATGTCCAAAGCAGAACCAGCTTCCATCAGACCCTCAGTATTCAACCCTGCCCTGTGTCCGTGTCCCCCTCACACGTTGCCAGCTGGTTGTGTGAGCTTCAAAACCCGCCACAAAGCTGAGAGTGGTTGTGTTTTGGAGTTGCCATAAGCCTGTCAGCACTGCCAGGACGTGTAGCCTCTGCCACAGCCCTCAAGTGCTCCTAGGCTGTGCCCCTCGTGCCTGTGGCACCGCTGCACCTAAAGCTTCTATGTGGTCCCAGAGCTGGGTGAGGGAAGGGTGCATGCGCTCCCTGAAGGGATCCTGGGCAGGGATCTTCATCTGGGGGTTAGAGGTGACATTTTGGTTCAGGAGGACCCTTTGTGACTCATCTTGAATGACTGTTAACTCCACATCACAGCCTGGGTAGGGCTTTTGGGGCGACCCACAGTTTTGATGTCTGTTCTGAGGAAGGGGTTTGGAGAGGAGGACTCTGCATGCCTGCCGAGGTGCCTCAGTTGAAATGTTTAGCAGTCATAAGATCCTAAGTCATTAGTTGCTCTTTAAAGCTCTGGCCTGGAATTTCTGATGGATGGTAGATGCCAGAAAGTGAAATTGCTCTTTTGATCAAATGAATCCTCCCAGTGTGTGAGGGAGTTACAAAACTTCATTGGCACCATTACACAACAAACAATTGCAGCTGGTTTGGGGAGAAGAGCCTCCACCCTTAAGTATGGTCTGTACCACTGCTCCTCTCACGTTTTTCTAGGGACTGAACTGGATTTGCAGGTGCTTCTCTATGTGAGGCCATACAGTAGTAGGGGCTGCAGCTGACCTGGCTGAGTCTGTGGGCCTTCTGAAAAGAGGGCAACCAAACCTGGTGATGCAGATGTAGATGCAGCATTTCACTCCTGTAAGGTTACGTGGTATTTCTTCCCTCAAGCTTACAGCTGACTTCTATGACCCCATGTGTGGCCAGTACCAGGGGGGTTGGGATGTCTCCTACACTGGTGGTGTTATCCAGAATCACCGTGCTCCCCGCATTAACCCTGTGTCATTTATGGAGATCCTTCCTATCATTCTCATTGGTGCAGCGACATCATCTTGGGAGATGATCTTCCTCCAGAGCTCCAACTTACTTGAATCCCAGCAGGGAATAAACAGGCAGCACAATCCCCGTGCAACTCCAAGCGCGGGTGTTTGATGTGGCTCGCTTCCCCAGGGCCAGCCAAATTCCCACCCGCCACAGCATCGGAGTAACAGGACAAATAAGCAGTACCAACAGAGCAGCCCTACCAGGTGTTTGGACACCAGGGAGTTGAGGGACTTCACAGTGGAAAAACAAACAGCACCAATTGAAAAGAATACTTTTCCCCTCTGTCTAACAGCTCTGGAAAAGGCAACAGACTGTCAGTCCAAAGGGCCGTGAGAGTATCAGGCCTTGGTAATTGCATGAAATCATATAGCCTCCTGATGACAGGACACAGCAGTCTAAGGGCATATTGCTCAACCCTCCTGACATCTTTCTAGATCTGGAGTGGCTTCTTTTCTAGGGCAGACCTGCCACGGGTATCTAGAAAGGAAATGGCCAATCTAATCAGGCTTGTTGGAGTGAATGCCTTCAATCCAACCTCAAAATGCAGGTCAGCATCTACATACAGCAGTCCTGTAAATTGTGATGTTAGTGTAAATATCTAATGAGTAAACTTTGCATTCATACAGTCCGATTTTTTCCCCTCTGTGCCACATCCATGCAACATCCAGGGAGATCAGGGAGCACTTCTATTTAGAGGACTTAATAAGTATTTTTGTGTAGGAATACAGGACTGGAAAGTAATTCAGTGCATCGAGTCCAGGCACTGGCACGGCAAATTAACACCTTACATAATCCAGTTAATTCATTTATCATGCTCCAATTTAAACCCACTTAGTTTTCCTGCCCCAGCCTCCCTGGCTTAAGGATCACATCAGGATGTCAGTGTGCATCCCTCCTGAGTGCCTGCACACCTCTTACTCTCTGTTGGACTGAGTTGGAACACAAGTTTGGTCCTTAACACTCACTTTACTGGCTCATTATGGACTCAGAACCTCACAAGATTTGAGCTTAAGAGCTTAGAAATCCCTTCTGAAAAAAACCCCAAACAAATGAAAGAAAACTATACAGGCCTCAACAGCCTGTAAAATTTGACGTTCATGTTTATTAGAGATTCCATTCCAGTTCTTCGTTATGGTTTTGTATTAGCCTTATACTTCAAAAATTAAAAAATACTCATAGCAAAAAAAATGAAAATCCTTAATTTCTACCAAGCCAGTAGTTGGTGAAGGTGAAACAGTTTCTAGTTGTTGCAGTGCTTTGCCTGAGGCAGCGCCATAAACAGCATTTAGTCTCTGGGTGACAGCAACCACAACCAAGAGCCTGCAAAGTAACATATCAATTAATGTAAAATAAGCTTTTCCTTATCCCCTGGGACTGTGAGCCTGAAAACTCAGTAAATGTGGTTTTTATTTAGAGTTTTGAGTATAAGAATAATGATTCCTCTGTAAGGGTCCTGTTCTCCTCTCCAGATCTGATTTTGTAGCCGCTTTATGTCTGTCTTTCATGATGGTCCCTTGTCCCCTTTGTTTGACAAGAGCATGAACTAAATGTCTGTAAGATGCTTGGTCCTGAAAAATACAAAGTACATGAAATGCTCTTTTTTTTGCAGTTATTTGGGAAGGTTTCATTTTTGTTGTTTTTTGGTGGTGGTGGTTTTTTCCCTGTCTTTATGTGCCACAAGAGACATTGTGGTTTGTCATTGTAGGATCTTGTTGTTTCTCACTTCTCAAAGAAACAGTGATAACATCAGCAGACTGCTAGGGAACAGCAGCATTTGATGTCTGCCAAAAGGGCTGGTTTGTGTCAGGGCGCAGCTCTCCTGGAAGTCCGTACAGAGGTCCTCACGCCTCTCTGTGAGGATTGGACCAGGTGTTTTGTTCTTTTCTGAAAGACTGGGACCAAGGAGTGTTTAATGTGAAGAACAAGCAGCGCATGGACAAGTCATTTGTTTGTGCACACAGCTGCAAAGCAGACACGTGATGGCAGAGGTAATTATGGGTTCAGATGCAGTTGTGATTCAAGTGGGCATTTTCCACTCAGGTTAAGACTTCCCAGCGTGAGTCCAGCCGACAGTCTCATCCACAAGCCCATTTCATTCACCCCTCTGCCCTTGCTCATGTGCCATGGAGAGGCCAGGAGAAGGAGAGGGAGAGGAAGAGAAGGAGAGAGAGGGAGATCCACTGCTTGTGCTGTAGACATGTCCCAAAATCTGTAGCAAACCCAAATAACTTCAGGCTTCCCTTGGTGTCAGTCAGGCCCTTCTCCACTGAGGTTGGTGAGCGCATATCAGCCCTACAGTAGCAGATGTAAAATAAAAATCAGGGCCCAAGTCTGAGGATCAGTGCCCTTCCCAGAAGGAAAAAAATAAAAAAAGCACTCCCAGTGCTACGCCCTTCCTTTCCAACCTCTCCCCTAAAACCAGGTTACCCAATTCCAGTATGATTTACCTCACAGTTGCCACTTTGAAATGCTTGCCTCCTGTCATCCTTGTCTACCCCTCACTATTAACCACTGTCACATGCCTTGCATTGCATGACTTAATCATTTGAGACTTCGGACTCTATTTACATATATAAACAAATAAAAACACCTGCAGTTGGTGTGGCCAGCTGGCCACTGCCTGAGCAGTAGCTACATTCCTAGATCATGACATTGAACAGGGACACAGATGAGACTTGCATGAAGCACTCCTTGCTGAGAGCCATTGGCAGCAACCAGTGCCTTTGCTCCTTGTGGGCCTGCTCTCACAAAGATCCAAATCCAGCCAGGACTGCACCTTCTTGTGCAAGAAGCTTGCACCTGCTCCAGCACATGGCCCAGGAAATCCAGCCAGTAGTGAGGGAGTGGTTGGGAATCTCCATGCCGGAACTGAGGTGCTGCTGTATCCTGGTCATACACACAGGTTGCACACCAGGCATGGTCCTGAAACCTCTCTGTCTCTATCCAATAGCTTGTGATGAGAAAGGAGAATTGCAAGGGTAGGATGAGGGAGCAGATTGATGTCAAACTCTGACTTCCTTTAAATAATCAGCAAACCTCCCTTTGCCTTCTGCATGTGAGCAAAAGCCTCAGCTCTGATGTCTTTACAGTGTGAGCCAGGTGCAGTCGTGGCCCAGTGGACCCACTTTGTCCCTAGCATGTAACCTGCTGGAGCGTAGCACCTCAGCTGGAAGGCCCCATACAGCTTGTTACCATCATGGGCTCTGTCAAACATCCTAATAGTTTAGTTTCATGTGCAAATTTTGGCAAAAATAGTTCCTGATATTACAGACCCCAGCTGAAGATGGCTCAGAGAAACCCAGAAATCTCTGGATACCTAGTGCCCTGACAGAATCCAGACATTTTTTCCTTTAAGTCCTAAGGGAAAGAAAAATGTAGTCATAGCCCTGCTTCGTCTCAAGGGCACATTAAATGCTCAGCCCTTCCTGTTGAGGGATTTTTGGTAGGATGTATGAGGAACTAAGGTTAATAAATGATCAAATATGATTTTAACAGTTAACATTTCTTGGCATTGCATGAAAACCTGCTCCTGTGGCAGGAAGGAGAATGTCCACATGTTTTAAACCGGGCATGTGTTTAAACACTTGAGTCAATTAAAACTCCAGGGCAGCACAAGTTTCATTAATAATAATCCAGTGTTTCACCACAGGATACTCTAATTGTTCCTCAGAGGGATCCCAGGGACAGAAGATTAACCTTTTAAGAAGCTCAAATGATAACATTCAAAGCACTACTCAAAATGATAATGAATTGCCTCTTCATTTTGTAGACTTTGATGACAGCAACCAAAACAATGCAGATTGGGTAGCTGGTTTAGGGGGCAGACTTCCCCTGGATTACAACAAATTTTTGGATAGCAATTTATCGCGGTTTAGTACGTTACAATACCTCACTTTTCCAATTCAGTATTCATAAGACCCTTGGGAACTTTACAACCCAATAATTAAGCCTCTGCTCTATTGGGAAATAAGCAGGTAGGAGCAGCACAGCATCTCAGCATCAGCCAGGAAAAACCCAGATGATTGATGTGATTTGGGAAATCCCATGTTTAGATGGCCTTGGTGCCTAGTCCCAGGAGGCGGCTCAAAACTTTATCCAACATGGGTCTCCTTGCCACGTGATAACTGCAGGAGGCACTGCCTGTGGAATTAAAATGGCAAATTAAAGCAACAGAGATCACCCAGAGAGGTCAAGACTGTCTCAGAGACACCTGAGGAACGCTATGTAAGTCAGGGTTTGTTCTCTTCACCTAACCCATAGCCACCCGGGCCCTCTCTCCACACTCTGCCACTTGTGACTCAAACACCTTTAGCCAGGGACCATGCAGGAAAGATGTCTGGAGCCAGTGCGCAACCACACAAGAGACCAGTGTGTACAATCAATGGGGCACTTACTGATCCTTGGCACCAAGAGAACACTTGCTGTGGCAACAACTGGAGCTTAACATCTTAGCAAAGTAATTAACTCTTTCCAAAATTCAGGATAAAGACATGATAGAAGCTGATAGGAGCATATGTGACACAAGGCAGATGAGGAGACAGATGCAGCCTAGTTGAAGGATGATTGTGGGATATACTCAGAGGGGTTGGCAAATGGTACCCTTTCCATGTGCTGGTCAGCCATGGTTTCCATGTGCCGTGTCACCCTGAATAAAGAGGCCTTCCCGTCCAGCCCTCTTTAGGATCTATCTTTATGGGTGGGCAAGGCCAGGAGCAGTTGAATCAGAAGCCGTCTCTGGAGCACTTGGGCTGCATCCAGCAGAGGAGCAGCTACCTGCTGGGGTGCTCATAATGGGAGGGGCAGCCCCTGGAAGCAGCACCAGCAGCACCTCAGCATGTCAGCAAAAAGCACCCGGGCACTTGGCTCTATTGACTCACTGTGACAGCATGCATGTCCTTCTGCACTGAGAACCGCTGCGGGGATCAGGCCCCAAAGCCCAGTGGCCACTGTCCCCAGGGCCACCTCGCCTGCTCCCATCCCTGACAGGCAGGAGGCAGGAGCCTGGATGGAGCCAGGTGCTGCACGGGGCTCTGCCTGAGCCCGCGCTGCAGCACTGGGAGCAGAGATGTTATCCCAGGGCAGATTAAAGCCGGACAGAAAGTCAGCATTAAAGACAGATTCAAAGATAAAAAAGCTCAGATTTCCATCGATTTACTTCGCCACATTATTCGCAAAAGCACTTTGATCTTGAGTCATTTGTTGCTATAATTACTGAG
This sequence comes from Hylia prasina, assembly GCA_013397195.1. Classification (NCBI taxonomy): domain Eukaryota; kingdom Metazoa; phylum Chordata; class Aves; order Passeriformes; family Sylviidae; genus Hylia; species Hylia prasina. The sequence goes on from VYXD01004010.1 coordinate 703,469, forward strand.
CGATGGTTGATGCAAACACACTTCCCACTGCAGCTGGGTCACTAGAGCGAGGACGCTCTTTCTCGAGCACTGACCCAATCCTGTCTTCCCATTTCCTTCTCTGCTCAAAGGGCTTTGCACTGAGGGTTTTCTTTTCTTTGGCAATCAGAACTTGTTGACTGGAAGTCAGTTAGCTCTCTGCCCAGTGTATGGAGCAGTCACCATGGAAAGAGGCTCTGGTACAAGAGCACGCTGTAGAGAGAGCTTGTCGCGGGCAGACAAGATGCTGAGCTGTGCCTGGGGGTAGCTCAGGATCAGACAGTTGGGGTGCTTATCTGTGGGTGATCACTTCACCTTTTGATGTTCCCTGGCTGCTGTTTGGACAAGCCCATTTGGGAGCTGCTCCAGAAAAGCCACTCCATGGTTTTAGCAGAGTAAGGCAGGATCTGATCCTTGATGTAAACACACCTTCAATAAAACAGGTGCATTTTATCTTCTGCAGTTCCCTGCCTCCAGCAGCCAGGTCAGTCCTGTGCGCTTCCCGCTGCTCCCTCTGCCTGTCTATGGCATTCCTAGGGACAGGCTACAGCTTGCCGTAGGTTCCTTTGATGCTGCCTGTGCAGGCTGCAGAGGATGAGTTGATGCTGGGGACAAGACGCTGCTTCATGGAAAAGGGAAATCACTGGGAGCAGGAATGACAAAAGAAGAAGTCCCTAATCTCCTGGGGACAAGAGAGAAAGAAAGGACTTTAAAGATGGTGTCCCCTGAACTTGCTTGCAAACATGCAACTGGGCATGCCACTGGGATGCCACAGGGCAACAGGGGCAACTGAGATGTCACTGCCTTCCTCCAGTCCGGTGGGTGACATCCCACCCCTTTTAAGTGAGAAGCTGCCTTGGTTCTACGTGTTCTTTCTACCATTTCTTTCTTTTCATGCCAGTAGCAGGAATGACCTCAGAGGCCCTCTGTCATGGACAGGCACATCAGCCCAAACCTGTGCCCTCTGGTCTTTAAAAAGCTCTTCCTAGAGCAGGTCTCTCATCCATATTTAAAGGCCAGTTGAACCGAGTAAGCCATTGCCAGTTGGAAAGAACTTTTTCTTGTTTTACCAATTTGCACTTTGCCATATCAGTGATGTCCATTTTCACTTACTTGTCCTTCTCATCCATGGAGTTTCACCTGTTCCAGGGGCAGTTTACAATTAGCTTCCATATCTTAGCAATTGCCACACAGTGATTTGACTTAAACAATTAAAGTAACAAGTAGCACACAGGAAATGAGAACATATTTATGGGAAATGGAATTTTTGAGGAACAGGCCACTTAGGGAAGTTTGTCTCAGATGCTCTGCTTGGAGGTTCTTTTGCTTATATGTCACATAATTTCTTAGGAAGGAGATAGAGCAATTTCCTTGTATATGTACCTGTAAGTTCTTTATAATAGGACCACAGAAGGGGGTCAAATGGGAATGCTGACTTTGAAAGGCTAAGATTTCTGGAGCTGAAGATCAGTGTGGGAAGTTCCAAGTTAAGCTTTGCTGTTGTAGTGACGATACAAATTTAAAGAGGAATCTTCTCCCGGTTTCTTTTGTAATGGATCAAAATCTGACTAGCTTGTTCCAGTAGGTCACAGTCCAAAAAGCCTGCAGGTTGTCCCAGGCCTCCAGATATCCTTGACATCCTCAGTCCTGAACAGTAGTGGCGCTCAGGCTGGGTGCATCTGCTCATCAGCCAGCCTTTTGGCTTCCCAACCACACTCTTGTGTGAGGCATTCTCCCTCTTTCTGTCTGTCAAGTTTCCTTTACAGAGGGACTGCTCCCCTTCCCTTATCCTATCCTAAGGATACCTGTAATTTTCATTAATTTCTTTGTGTTGAAATTTGCTTTCACAATTACATTTATTATTGTCTCATATCTTATATGCAATACATCGTCGCTGCCTTTTGACAAAAAAAAGTATTGTCAAATTGAAACACACTAATGTTATGGCAAAAAAGCAATTGCATTGTCAAGACAGCAAGTTCATGTTCTTTAGGATTCCTGTTCTGTGGGAAATTGACAGCTCTGGAGTTTTGCTCCTACCCAACCATGGAAAAAGCTACAAAGTACTGCTGATTGAAAAGAAGCTCAAGTGACTATTAATACAAATCATTTCCTAGATAATTGGAAGTGCTTTCTGGAAGGAAGAAACACCTGAGACCTCTCCTGAGGTCTCATACTGGAGAATAACTCAGCATTAGCATCACTGAACTACTGAGGGATTCCAAGCTACATCTGGTCTCTGTCCCATCAGCCTGGTTACCAAATCCTGGGAAGCAAGTGGAAAAGTACTGCCGAGGTGGATTTCCCTCACCTCCTCCTCAAGAGCCAATGACACAGCATAGCATGCCTGGTATCCTTGCATTTCCCAAGCATCCTCTGTGCTAGGGAGGGACCTCTGCGATGTCTGCAATAGATGGAGCTGATAACGTGTGCCCACAGCACCGAAGAGGAGTAGGTCACATGAGGTATGGCTCAAGATGGCAACACCAGGAATTCTGTCATGTGTGGTTGATCCACCTTGATTGCAGAAAGGATCAAAGCATCCATAAATAGTTTAGGTAACCTGTCACCTTGTGAAGGACTGGAAGGAATACTGGGGTTTAGGTCAAAAAACAAGCAATTATGTGCCAAGAGGAAATTGCCCAAATATTCGCAATGCATTGTTGCTTTTCTTAAGTTCACCTTCATGGTGCGTCAGTTTCAAAGGGTCAGTGATATTTCCAAAAAGACACATGTTTCTGAATTACACTGTGTGTCCAGTTAAACCAGGATGTGCCCTGCAATCTGAGCCTGACCCTGGGGAATGTGGTGGGTATAGGGACAGCAGGCCAGGAGCCCCTGGGTGTCCCCTAGCACCTGACTTTCCTTGCATGTTGTTGCTGCTTTGCCCCAGGAAGCAGCACAGCTTTCTCAGGCTGCTGAGGAGCCAAGCCTTCTGCCGCTTGTAGTAGTCCTTCTGAAACTGAAGTAATACTGACTGGGAGAGAGGTGATAAGCAGCCCACTCTGAGCCCCCTCCCCGGGGCCTTCTTGTATTTCATGAGGCTTTTCTGGTAGGAAACAAAGAAAAGAGAAGCCAACCCGGGACCGATGGCAGGAAGGAAGTGATTAGACAGTGACATTCAGAGCTCCCACTCGTAGCCAGCCCTTCCCTAACAAAAGGAAGTGCTCCTGCTTTGAAGTTTATTTGGAAAGCTTTAAAAATACTTACTAATTGAGGAGCACTTTGCAATGTAAATATGCTGCCTTGGTACACTAAGAATCAGATAACAAGCTCATACCCCTTTAAGGAGCACAGCTTGTCACTGCCAGAACCTCCCTCAGAGGCCTTGGGTTATCTTTTTCCCTCTATTCACAGTGAATCGCTTCTGTGCTGAAAAAATGCGGCGTGGAAGTGTGTATGCTGGGTGTCTCTCTGACCAGTGTAATGTCCCACCTGTAGCAATAGTCAAAGAACTCCAGAATTCACCCAGCACAGTCAGTCTTTGCCAGCAGACAGTTAAAATGTGTTCCCATTTCCCAACAAAGGCATACCTGTGAATCCAAAGGACTGATGGCCAGTGGGGAGGCATGGTCCTTCCCCGTTGTGTTGGAGGGCCTAACGGAGGGTGTTGGTGTTGATCTGGAGCTGGGAGCCACAGCAGTGTCTCCATGAGGACACGGAGGTCATGTAACACAACAAACCATGATGGAGCCACATGCCAGATGGGAGAAGGTCAGTAAACCACAAAATGTAAGTGATGGATTGTTTCTGCGAGATAAATATGTGTAGAGTTCACTGGAGCCAGCGTGAACCAATGAGGGCATGCTGGGGCAGGGGATGGATGGGAATAGGAAAATGAAAAATTGTCTGCTCGAAGGGTTGACTGTGGGCACAGAAAAGGTGTGCTGCTCAAGCAGAGATTCAGGCCTGGTGAAATGGCACATCAGGAAGAAAAGCATGGGCCTGTTGTCCCAGCCAGCTTCCTCCTTGTGAATATTGTCCATATTTGCCTTATCTGTAAACTACCCACCTCTAGGTGTTGCCCTGCAATCTTTCCAGCTTTTAGATTGCTGTGGAGGAATAGTAAAGGTGGGAGCAAACATGTTTTATGTAAGCAGCAATCCTTGAGGCATCCCAGTCTGGTTCTACCAATAAACTTAGCCTTCCTTGCAGCTCATGGACTTAATTCCCTTTCCACATCCCTCAGCTGGCCTTGACTGCCCTGTGTCAGACCGTGACCCAGCTCTATAGAGAGAGACTGCCTGGCAGCAGTGCTCCTTTGACGCTTGTGTCATGATGAAGTGACTCAAGGAGGTCAGGAGCAGGTCTTCAGCGCATAGAGAACCTACTCTTCAGAGGAAACCGGTTGCAGGAGATAGCAAGGGCTGGTTTTTCACTAATTTGATAATGTCACTGTAGAACTAAGAATGAACGTCATTCACATTCAGTCATTTGCAAATAATCAATCTAAAGTAAATAATCCAGTTACTTTTCCTTCAGGTGTAGACAACTTCCAGGTCCTGGCTGGGTGGGGGATTTCCTGTCTGCATTTGGTTTGTACCTTTTCCAAGGCCTGTGGTTTGCCAGCTGGTTCGTGCCTCCCATTAACACCTGCTGCATGTTTAACTCATTTCTAATTTTATGACCGGGGGAGTGAGGCCTGACATCTGCAACTGGCAGAATCTATCCTGGCAACTGAGTCTGTGCCTTCTTCTGCCTACTGTGAAGCCAGAGGGTTTGCTCAGTTTTGTTTTGCCAAAAATTACCTTGAGAGTATAGAAAGGGAAACCAAAGAGAAAGAAAGGGAGCAACACGGAAGCACAGCTTACAAGTTATCTCTGTTCATCTGCCAATGGGCTATGCAGAGCCGTGCATTCCTCTAGAGTTTTCTTTGCCCTTGGTCTCTTGGTCTGACACCTTTTGAGAGAGAAGCCATCTGAAACAGGGATTTCCACTGCTCTCTTTCTTTCCTGAGGAGTCTAGGACTTGGGGGGTTCTTTGGGTGCCTAGGTAGGTGCAAGGCGCGTACATACACCCCTGGAAATCTGCCCAGAAAACCACAGAGATGCAGAGAGAAACTGAGGATGGGCTCCTCTCGCAGGTCTGGGTTACAGGCACCAGATGTGAGCAGACAGCTGAGGCTCCAGCCAGCTCACACACATTGCTGAATGTCAGGCACAGCAGGCACCTGGAAGCACATCTTTGGCAGCGTCCTCCAAGGAAAGCAGTACTGCTTTCCACTGCTAGCAGAGGGGACTGCAGATTAGGAGGGGCTTTGGGAAAAAGCTGCTATCAATTCTGTCATCTTCTCAGAGGTGGACAGATGTGCTACATCATGTATTCTGTTATCCTGACACTTAATTTCTTCATTCTTCAGGGAAATACAGGAAAAAAAAATAAAAAAATCTGCAAGTAACAGATATTTGCAGACAGGTTAAACAGCGTGTACCTGAGAAGCAAATTTTTTGGCTAATGTCCTATGCATTCCCAAGCAACAGAGAGGAAGGAATATGACAGTCATATTACTGCTAAATCAAAAAGTCTGCTCCTCTGATGAGGAGCTGGGAGCTCCTCAGGACCACTAGAAACATTCAAACAGGACTTGAAGGTTGAAGAAAATTTCCTCATAGCCACCCCATTATAAAAGCTGTGTTGCAAGGCTAAAAGCAAAAATGGAGGGGAAATTTCTCACTTGTTCTTTTCTGCTCTCTGTTGAGTTCAAAGCAGGAGATTTCTAGAGCAAAGGGCAGACTGACTCAAGTGTACGTGAAACTTTGCCGGGAAATTGTCTCAAGTCTCACAGTACTGACATCAGAGCACTTCACCCCAAGCACCAGGCTCAGCTCAGGCCCTCACACGCTGTGTGCAGAGCAGGGGCACTCGACTTTAGGTGGCCAGGTCAAGGATTGTAGGGATGATGCAACCAGCCTCAGAGTGCGCAACCAGTACTCAGCTTCGGGCAAAGGGCACCTGACGGGGCTGCGCTAAGTCCAGACACCGCTGCGGACTTGCAGAGCACACAATAAATGAGGGCAACCGGCAGTCCCCGTGGCTGCCTTTTTCCCTCTCACAGGAAGGGGAATGTTTTGCTCCGTGCTCTTGCTGGCAGCACCCAGCAAGAGCACGGAGCAATGGGGTACCTGCAGTTGGGTGTGTATCAATTGCCCTGCAACAATTGCCCCTGTCATTCCCAGTGAAGCACATAGTGTGTAAGATAACATCAGCTGCAGACAGCTGATGACAAAGGTGAGCGTAGGTGTCTGAGAGGTTTAAAAAAAAAACAACAGAGAAAGTTTGTTCTTATCCAAGCGGATTTCCTGGAGCGATGAGTGAGCCTGGCATATTTCCACTCTATCTTTGACATATGCCTGTACATCTGGCAGGCTGACACAACCTCATTCATTTCTAGTGAGAAAGGAGCAGTTGCCCTTAAAAGTACTGTGTTAGAGCCTGCTTTGTCCATGCCCCCAGCCCTTGTGCCCCCTCCGGGGCAGCTCAGTGGGAGGGAACAGGGGAGAACCAACCTCCATGGAGAGCATCTTGCTGCTGCTGTCTTGGCATGCCATGGCTGCTGTCTTTGCTTGCTGTTTTGGGCCAAAACCACAAGCTTGTCCCATACCACAAGCAGATCCAGTAAGTCAGACCCTTGGTAGCCTCTCATATTCCTGTATTCATTTGTATCTGTGACAGGCCACACAGGCCCTTTGCCCTTTTGCTCATCACCAGGCATCCTAATAGGTCTTCCTTTCTTTCACCACCTCGGAAAATATTTTTTCCCTTGTTTTAAAAAAGTTATGTCCTGACACTGAGCCAGCTGCTACAACTGTTTTAGGACAAGGATTAACAGGATTAGCTAGCAGGGGAGTAAGTTATGTTATAGCTGTTTGCTGATAGCCCTGTTTAAAACCAAAAGCAGCCATCAAGTTAGCTTGGAAACCATTCCTCTCAGGTAACCTCCGCATCCGCAGGGGTTTCTTTCCAGCCTGCAGCCGGCCGGGTTTGGTCCATCCGTGAGTAAACCGTGACATCTAGTGGCCACACTCGAGCTTGGCAAGCGCCAGGACCCCGGGTGGCAAAACGTTCCCAGGGTCACTGTGGCAGGCTGTGAGGGATACAGAACCATGCCAGGGGACAAACAAGGGCTAAATAATCACCTTGGCAGCTTTCTCCCTCCCAGCTTCACACACGTCCCCGAGCCACTGGGAGAAGAATGCAGCCTGGGGCAAACCTGCTGGCCTGGTCTCAGTTTAGGCTGAATATGAACATTATGAGGGTTCGGCAGCGAGAATCTGTCCCCACTTGAGGGTCAGTAAGGCTTGTCTCAATAAGCTTAAACCTGTGCATGTCAGGACTCGCCTGATTAATGTGGAAGCCCGATCAATTTTTTTTTTTTTTTTAAGTATGTCATAGTCTGGCTTAAATTTTAGCTGAAGACTCGGGCGACTCTTCCCTGAAACTGGCTTAAAGGAAGATTCCTACACACAGACAGATTTTTGCATTGCTTTATTAGGAAGCCTGGCGAGCAATAAGATTTGAGCTGCCTTAGACCTGGAAACAAATCCCTGTTTTAGAAGCTTTCAGCAAATGATTGAAGTTCTCCTGACATCCAGCCTGTCAGTTGCAGCTTCCCATCCACCCTGGCTAACTGGCCAGGGACCCCTCTGGACTGGGAACAGCTTTTTTTCCTGGAGCTACTGCTCCAGCAGCACTTGGTAGTGAGTGATGGGGATTCATCCATAGGAGGGCTTAAAGGTGCCATCACTGCCAGGCTCTTGGCAACACTGAATTCCTAGTTAAGGGGAGAGAAGCCACAAAAATCACCCCTTGTAGCGCAGCAACTGCTTTGTGCTAATACCTGGAACCCGGCATTGATCCTGACTGTCCGAGTCTGGAGTCACTGAAGTGCTGCAGGATGGAGAACAAGACAGTGCCTCGACTGCTTGTGTCAGCCAGTGGCTTTTGGGCTGGGCACAGCAATTGGCAGCGGGTGTTTTTAGGGAGAGGAGTCACTGCTTCCCTTCCCAGTGAGGGATGGGAAAGGCAGCCCAGAGGATGAGGCCTGGGAAGGAACAGCGATCTGAGAAGTGGCTCAAATCTGCTTTAAAGTCCTGGAATGATCTGCATTGGAAAGGACCTTACAGATCATCCTGCTCAACCCCCTGCTATGGTCAGGGACACTTTTGTGGAATACGCTCCACACCAGAGTGGTGGAACAGGCGGGGAACCCCCTCACCTGCCCTTCTTCCTTGACCCCCATCACTCATTCTGCCCCCATTCCTGTCCTCCATCTTCCCCTCTCCTTCTTTCTCCCGCAGCCGCAGGGCACCGGAAAATAAAGCCCAGAGGGCTGGAGCTCCCCACCCTCCCTGGAAGGCCCCACACGGGGACAGGCCCGCTGGGCCCCCTGTTCCCGTGCAGTTCACAGGCACCGCCCGACACCGCCACACCACACTGGGGTGCCCCGGTGGGGTTGGGGCTGGGGTTGGGGTGGCCCCCTCCTTAGGAGGGGGTCCCGGNCTATTCCCAAAAACAGAACACCTGGAATTAGTGCTCTGGGAGCCCAGGCCAGTCCTTCCAGTGACTGGGGGTCACCCAGAGGGTCTTTACCAGGATAAATGAAAATGACATCCTGGTCCAGTGCATTTCCAGCAGGATTGGACACTCCTGGCCAAGGTGATCAGTCCACGAAAATGGGACCAGTGACAATCCAAAGGGGGTTTTAAGTTGGAGACAAAATCAGAAGCTCCAGTTCTTTAGGGCACCTCTTGCTTCGACATTTCCCTGCCAGAAGAGCCAAATTATTATTTTTACTGACCACTTTATTGCCAAAGCGAGGGAAAACCAACCAGCATTCCCTGAGCACCTCCATCCCTTCCAAGGCCATCTGGACCCAGGGGCCAATGGGCAGGAGCCTGTCCAGAACAGGCTCGAGGAATGCTATTAACTCCATTATTCTCAAGCTTTGAATGATTCTTGCATTTTCCCCTCATGTCCCTGAGTGTGCCAGAAAGCCCAGAGCCCCAGAAGCTGCAGCCAGGTGTTTTCCCTTCCCAGCTTTTCTGGAGTGTGGGTGAAGGTCCCCTTCTCTCTCTGGCTCTGGGAGTTATCCCAGCCCCAGACCCTACACTGACATTGTGCCCTGTTGGAGCCAATTCCCTTGTCGTGGCCCACTTCATACAGGAAAATGGGAAAGTGCCCGGTTGGCCCCAGTTCCAGTCAGGAATGTCTCCAACAGCTCTGTGGGGTGTTCCTTTTGCCCTGGAAGGGGAGCTGGGGTGAGCCTGATGCCCAGGGCCTGTGCAGGGGCTCCTGGGGGAACAGCACCTCAGTTTTTCAGTTAAGGGCTTTTCCTGGTGCCCTGAGGCAGAGGATGATCCAGACTTTGTTAGAAATAAAGTGTCTTTTTCTCTTTAGCTTAAATTTAAAAAGCAGCAGTAGAGAATGGCAGAATCACTGGGAGTAAAAAAAAAGATTTAAAATTAGGGAAAAAAAATTATTCCCAGACAGCCTGCCATTTTCTACTGCTGCACCAGTTTTACCATTTTTCTTCTTTTTCTATAGAGGATATAGGCCCTATAATTAATGCTCCAGCTGGGAGTAACTAATTAATGAAATTGAGTAATCATTACATGAGTACTTCCAGCTGGAGCACTAATTAAATTAGATAGTTACTAATTAGATAACTAAATGGTTAACTGGATAATTACTTAGATAAGCAGTTAACTAGCCAATTTTTCACCACATCCCCACCTATCACTCATCCTCAGCTCCTCCCCTTGTGCCACCCATAGCCCCAGCCCGATTCTCTCTTCGTTCCACTCACCCCCCGATTCCACTCTTGGAATTCCCCTTCTACCGCCGTGGCCCTGACTCGTCCCACCCCCGGCTGCACCCCTCACTCCCCCGCATCCCACAGCTTGTCCTGGCTCTGCCCACCACTCCCTCCGGGCCTGCTGTGGCCTGGCTGTGCTGCCCCCGCCTCACCGGCCCCCCCGGTGACCCTCGTGCCCCCCCCGNACCCTCGTGCCCCGCCTGGCCCCTGGTGCCACCCCAAATGACACCGCTCTAGCCCTCACGGCTGCAGCCCCAGCACCGAGGGGACACCCAAACAAAAGGGTAGGGACAATGGGGGCTGGAGGGTGTCATATAGAGGCTGAGGGCAGGGGTGGGGCTTGAGGGTGACACACAAGCTGGGGGCTGAGGGATGGGGGGGCTTGAGGGTGACACAGAGGCTGAGTGCTTGAGGGGCAACGTGGGGAGCTTGAGAGTGACACATAGACATTATGGGCTGAGGAGCAAAGGGGGGGGCTTGAGGGATGGAGAGTGCGCAGTGGAGGTTACAGGTACTGGTTAGGGTACAGGGGCACCTCCCCTCACCTCACCCTGAGCAGCACCCCTCACAGGGTGGAGAGTACACAGTGGAGGGCAGGAGTACAGGGACGAGGTGCACCCACCCTTACACCAACCCTAACAAACCCATTTTCCCCGCAGCAGCAGCACAACGCAGCAACCCTGGAATCCTCGCTGCAGTGGAGTGCAGCAACCCTAATTCTGGGACAGCCCCACAACCCTCACAGGACACGACCTGCACCACAAAGGTGGGGATGACATCTGCAGGCTACTGTATGGTACTGTGGCACTATACTACTATATATGATAACATACTGCATGGCTCCCTGGTAAAAGACAGGGTGTTTAGAATTTCCTGCCTTGCCTATAGCCCTGCTGCACCTGACAACTCAGGAGCTGTCAGGGAAGCTCTTGGAATCCCTCTTTGTTGGTGAAACTCAGATGAGAGTCTTCTCACTCTGTAGAGTGTAGTTCTCTTGTGTTGTCTTAGATGCCCTCATGCATCCCTTAGACGCAGGGAGGGCAGGGCCAGGCACGTATCCATGCTGCTCTGCTCATTTTCATGGTGACATTTTGAGACACAGCCAGCGACATGCATACAAGCCAGGCTGTTCTGCTCTTGTCTAAATGGAGGCACAGCAAGAGAGAAGTCAGCAATGGCTCGTTCCTGTAGCATGAGCTGGATGTTGTGAGCTGTGTGCTCAGCGCCAGGCCTGGGAACCGGGAAGCACCTCTCTGCCCTGCCTGTCACGTAGCCTCGACATCCCATCTCAGCATGGAGATAGGATCTGGCTGCAGGCTGGAGGGTCCTAGCTGTGCTGTGCCTCAGGTCTCACCAGTGATCAGTGCTAATTCATTTTTCTTGGTGCTGAGCTCATCTGTCACTTGCTGTCCTGGGGCCGGTCTGAGGCCACTCTAACACTAACCCTGGAGCACGTTTTTTCTCAAGGACCTTCCTGTGTGTAGAGGCACCAGCCTGAAGAGCCACATCCCTTCTTGATTGGCACTGGTATTTGCCTGCAATCAGGCAGGCTGTCTGCCCTGGGGTCTGTTACGCTGATTCTGGTACAAAGCATGCTGCCTGCCGGCAGCGTTAATGACTCCTGACTGTCCCCTCCTTGCCCAGCAGTGACACTTTCAGCCTCAAGGCACAAGACTGCACCAGTGGTATTTTTGGCCTTGGCCTGACCTTCACATCAGCCTCAGCTGAGGCCAGTGCAGAGCCATTGCATTGCCATTTGCTCCCAGTAGGATGTCCTTTATCAAGAACAGTGTCATAAGGTTATTGGTTTCTTATAGAAGTGATAGAACATGATCACAAGCTTGTTCAGACCCAGTTCTTGTTTCTGAAATGTAATTTCAAATAAATTTCATGTTCTAGCACCTACTTCATGGAGAAAAAGTGCTGGATATATACAGTAAAACCCAGATCCTGTACAATGGAGCTGTAAAATTAGCAAAGAGCAGCTTGGGAGTACCACAATTACCTATCTAGTGACAGATTCACCACCTGCCTCCACAGAGAAGGCCTGTGGGTTTTCAAAAGTCATTTTAGCTGGATCAGCATACCAGGTGAGCATGGGGACTCGAGCTGTAGGAACCACTTCCCCACTGCCAAGTCTGCAAAGCGATGCTTTGAGGCTGTTCCATGCACAGCGGTGCTGTGCGGGTGTGAGGTACAAATGGGCCAATGGCATGACAGAGTCACACCTTCAGGAGCAGCTGAGAGGGGCAGTGAGCAAATCAGCCATCTGTTGCACTTCTCTTTCCACAGCAGTTTGGCTTTAGAAGCAAAGTGCAAACCTGGCCCCCCACAGGGGCTCTGCTCTTGTTTGATGGCAGTTGTCCTTTTGCTGCTGTCCATCTGCACATAAATGCACGAAGCTGGGGTAACCCAGTCAGCAATCCATTTAAAGGAGATGCTGCTTGCTGAACACTTGGGCACTCATGAGGAACAGGAGAAAAGGTCACGATTCTCCTCCAGGTCTCTTAGAGGCTAAGGCAGGAACTGTGCAATGGGACAATGGCAAATGACACTGCAGGTAGGCACGGGGGCCCCTCACCTATCCCAAGAGGTGTTTGCCAGTGTTAAATCCCCCTCAACCACTGGCCACTCACGGCACTGACAGCAGTCCCAAGGGCTGTAGTGAGTAGCTGCACTCCACAGACCCCCACACCTGCCTCACCCGAGTGCCACACAGGCCAGGGGCTGATGGCTTGGCTACCAGTTTCCCCCCCAAGTAGTCTCCAGTCTCTCCCCATTCAAACTTCTCATTCCCATAGTTCAAAGAAAGGGAGATTATCTTTCTAGTAAAATATTCACAAAAAGAAATATCTCTTAGGCTTGTACACACTGCTGAACCCTTTGTTGAAAATAAATTCTAGGAAAACCTTCACACAAACAAATTGGGTTTGGCGGTTTATGAGCTTGCAGGAGACCAGCAGCTGGCAGAGGCTGGTAACACAGGTCAGGTAACACAGGTCAGGCTGCTTTTGCTTCCCTGAAATCTGTATTTTGCAAACAACTGGTCCAGAAAATAGTGTAGCACCTGTCTTAAAGAAATGACAAAGCCTTCCCATGTTCAGACTGTGCAGCACATGACTGTTCCTGGAAACCCATCACAGAAAGGGTGCACATGAAGGGACCCACACTGCCTGGTCTGGATGTGGTGTGTAAGGCCCCAGCTCTGCTGTTAGCATATCCTCATCGGAATTACTTGCTCCTGCTCTTCTCTCCTGGTGCTCTCTGCAGCTCAGCACCTCTTTCTGTTTCTCTCTATCAATTGTGAGCACATGCAACAAGCAAAGGAGAAATCTGTGATGGATTTCCCTTGCTGGTAGCGGCTGCTTGCTTTGACAGAGACCCTGGGCAAGGTATCCGAACACTGTGCAGTGAGAGGAAAAGCACCCTGTGTTTGTGATATCCCAGCCACAACGGGACAAGAAAAGATTCCAAAGAACTAAGAATAAATCTGATTTTCATGATACAGCCAAGAATGCAGACAAAGTGAATACCTCCCTTTGACGTAATACAGTTATCACCAGCCACATCTGCTACCAGCAGGAAGACAGACCACTAGGATGGTGCAATAAAATAATCCACAAAACAGGTTTTCTAATTGGGAAAGGCACTTTAAACAGGCTTTTTTACAACCTGTTTGTAACCAGTTTGTCTGTCTCCTGAACTCCCTACCCCCACCTTGTTCTCTTCCTTCATTTTTTGCAATTTTAAACCTTTTAAAGCTGCATCCAAAAGGAAGAGTTTCCTAAGTACAACACTCCAGAGAATGCCAACAAAAAATATGTTGCAGCATGCCATCATTTGGGAGGCGCACCAGTGTCCAGGTCTGGCTGCCAGATTAACAGGTCCTCTTCAGGGTAAGGCCAGAGCAGCACGCACGTGCCTTTTCCTTTCATAAACTGAGGCTGTGCTCATGCATCTCATCTGTGAAACGAGCAAGGGAGGAAATGTCCCTGCCAGTCCAACTCTATAGGGCACATCAGCTTTCCATGTTTTCCACACCCAACAAAGCCACAGGGCTTACTGACACCACTGCTCCTCCCTTGTCCCCTTGAGTCTCTGCTGAAGGATCCAATGCTTCCAAAGCAAAGCGCTGCTTCCTGGGCCAGCTGCCAGTGATGAGGAATGGGCTCCAGCAGACATGAGCACATGCAGCTGCCGTTTCCAGGCTGGGATGGGCAAAGCATCAGGAAGGGGGAACACTGCTGCCAGCAATAAACAGCCAGCCCAGCACCCACCAGAGCCCTGCACACTGAAGCTGGCACCACTGCCAGAGGGGTAAAATTGATTCCCCAAAAGTGGCAGCTGCAGCCCTGGGGACTGCATGCCAGCTCTTACTGTAGCCTAAGAATGCCCAAGTTTTGCTTTGGAGAGCCTTTACTCCAAATCACAGCCTATAACTACTATTTAGACATGTGAGTCCTGATCTTCAAATTAGCTGTTGATTAAGTAATAATTTAACTTTCTTGGACCATTCTTAAAAATAAGCAGTCACTGCAGACGGTAGTGTTCCAAAAAACAAAAAAGTGAACCCCCATCCCTCTCTACTCATGTGGTGAGAAGCTCAGTATGTGGTGGATGATTATCTCAGTCCACCAGAGTAGACTGACTGGAGATGGTCTTAGGCATATTAATATGTATATTTTTAAATTAGGACAAGAGAATTAAATGAGGACAAAGGAGACATTCTCTTTATTACCAAAAAAAAAAAAAAAAAATCTGATGCATTTACCATTCTGTTTTCTTTTAAAATGTCATCTTTTATTTACTCATAAAGAGCCAATAAGTTATATAAATCAGAGTAGTTTTCATTTCCTTACTGAAGTAGTCAATAAGATTTTAATTTAGATTTACACTGACTTTAGATCTTAGAATCTACTGGTCTTTGTTTTCCACAGCAATTCTTCAGCCCAAGGCTACAATTCTTGCACAGCTTTCAATGAAAACTCTTCCATGGTATGAGCAGAGCACTGTGGTTCCCCAACAGGTGCTGAGTGCAGCCAGGACAATGTCCAGGGAAAGACCTGTGTGAAGGACCCCTGGCACCCCCAGAATCAGACTCTGGGCTGGCAGAGGCCACCCCAACCCTTCTGCCACAAACTACACTGAAGCTCCACGCTGAAGGCAGGGGGAATGACTCCATGTGACAGATGTTAAACCAAATAATTTTGTATTTAATTATGTTAAGAGCTCAAGGAAGTTAAAACCATAGACAAATGCACAGAACTGTCAATGACAATGAACCAAGGCAGTAACATTGTCATTCCCTGCTTTAAACAGTGTCTGAAGCAACTTCTAAACAAGTACAACCTGGGATATTCATGTAGAACTGAAACTGTGATTTTTGTTTGCTTTACCTAGTACAAAGGATTTTCCAACACTTGAGTAACTTATAACTAGGCCCATGGTTGTCATTTCCCCATCTGCTTCCCATAAGCAGATGTTTTCCTTTGTACACCAGTAATAGATTTTTCCCCCAAAACAATGCAATCTAGTTTTCATGGTAACACACGACAGCATTCTAGTCTTGTTCCTCTTCATCCCCATCCTCATCTTCATCCCCTTGATCTCCAGATTCAGTATCGTCTTCATCTTCAACCTGAAATACAAGGTCTGTTGTGAGCAGTAATATGCCTTATTCTTGATCCAACCTTCTGAAGGCAAGACAAATGCTGAGTGCAAATAAGCTTTAAGATAACCTAAATCAACTATGTGACATCAATCAATGCTTATTAAATGCCACTGTCATCTTGTAATGTCCGTGGTTCTTCTCTACTGAAGACAGCTGACCACTGGGGACAACAGGCAGTGGTCATCTTTCATAGATGGCTGCCAGAAGTTGTTGAAAAAGTGATAGATTTAACATCCCTCTCTCTACTTATAGAAAGGGGCCTCACCAGACTTTTTGGATCACACACTACCATGCCCAGACCTGTCTCAGAGCTAAGAACTCACCCTGTCCATTCCTTTGCTTACCGGTACACCGAGCTCCTTCAATTTGATCTTCAGTGCAGATATTTTCTGATCCTGGTCAGCCAAAAGCACCAGGAGATCATCCTGTTCTTTCTTGGATTCTGCAACTTCTCGCTGCAGTTTACTTTTCTCATCTTGCAATATAGCAACTGTGCTACTGGATGAGTCCAGGTGCTGCTTTAGTGATTCCTTCTCCTCAGAAAGGGCTTTGACTTCACTCTGGCAACAGGGAAAATCCCACATCAAGTTACAATACAAGCACAGGTACAGCTGAAGCCCTATATCCTTCAAACACATCTATACACAACCTTTAGCAGCTCCAGCCCGCTGCTGGTTCCTGTAACCTTGTTCCCACACACACACATCATTACATAAACTATTACAACTTGGATAAAATAGGAACAGTATTAACAGTGGTCACCTTCCTCCCAGTCAAACTGGACTGTCTGTGTCAGAGTAAAACTACACCCTAGACTGTCCTTACCAACTCCTTAAAGGCAGGCAAGTTTTCATTTTCTAAGTGAAAAATGAAGGAGACATCCAGCTTCCCTTCCAGAGCCTGAAACACTAAGGATGCAGAGGAAACAAACCACTTCCAGCAGTCCTTACTGTAGAAGCCTCCTAACTGAAGGCTGAGTATCCAATGGCTTGGTTTGGTGCTCACCCACTACCCACCTTCAGTTCTTTTATTTCTTGCTCCAGTCGTCCCTCCAATTCTGAGCTTGTTGCTGCTGTTGCACCACTGTCTCCCAACATGGGATCTGCAGTTGTATTCTGTGGACAAGGAATTGCCTTTCAGTGCTGCACAAACCAAGACAGCAAGCTGCGACATTACACAGTCATTTTTTTAAAAGCACATTCTCTTTTTACAGCATAGTCAAGGTATGGTGATTACATACAGCCCATGCTGAAAAGCATCAGCACACAGACCTGTGCTTCCTCAGGTCTCAGACTCGTACACACACACACACAGAACACAAAGGGAAACCTTTTATTTCATAGCAGGTGCACTTGTAGGATTTTTCCTAGACAGACTCTATTACAGGCAATCCACTGAAGTATCCACTCTGATACTTCTGAAGCACCACAGAAGTCTTTTGATTAGGCTAAAGATCCAGCTCTTTGTGTAAGACTTCTAAAAATAGCAACAGCTTCATCTCAGTCAGCCCTACACAAAGTTATTTCTAAAATGTAGCAGCTGCCTGGCACAAATTTAAGACCAATGCCTCTCCAGCAGGCGCACACTTAAGCCAGTCCTGAAAGCAAGGGAGGCAGTAGGATGTAGGATGGCCTTGAGGTGGCCTGACAGGTGGAGGGACACCAGGACACACCTCAGCCTCAAAAAGCATCATCACAAGCACACATGGCCAGCATCTGTGCAATGGCATCCTCCCCCCGAGCAGCTGAGTCAGCCTCTCTCGGACCATGTGTACATTAAACACTCATTTGTCAACTGGCCATGGGGCCCCTGTTCCTGCAGCATGATTTGTTAGCTCTGCTGTGGAAGTGTCTGCAACATTTTCAGAGAACTTGTTCAGGTTCTGTCAGTAACCCAACATTGCCCTTCTAAAGCTGTTTATTAGTTTTGAAGACAGTCACATTTATTTAGCCTCAAGGCTTTAGTGCCGCATTGGTTCAGTACACAGCCAAGAAAATCTCTGCAGTGTTTGAAGGCCTGCACAGACAGATGCCCCCTATCATTTGCCCGTCAATTATACATCAACTTTCAAATTAGTTGATGTATAATTAACCCTCAACTGCTTGTAAGAATAATGATCTCTCGTGTGTATATCACACAGTTGTGTCTCAGAAAGGCTATTTAGTTATAGCATAAACTTGGAACAGGCAATAGTTTATAATAGTTTAAAACTACCAAGGACCAGCGCCATCAGAGAACTAACTTGACTAAAAGTCCCCTCTATGCTCATGATGGATTTGTCTGGGTAACTCATTACTTAATATGAAACCCTGTTGGAATCACTTGCTGATGCATGCACTTAAAACGAGCTTGGTTTAGTAAAGTAGCTACAGACAGTAGCAGGAAGGCAAGTCTTGAAAATTTAGTTCCCATAGATAAAAGAAACAGCTTGTTCACTGGTACCATTGCTTGTAGCTTTTGATTCTCCATCTGAAGCTTGGAGATTTCCGCAGACTGTAGTTGTATCTGACTCCTGAGCATTTCTAACTCCTTTGGGAAACAGAGACAACTTTTCAGTTAATTTGATAAAATAACATATTCACATGAAATTTTCCCGAGGTTAAATCATACTTGCTTTGCATTTGCTTCATACTAGCAACTGTAACAGGGAGGCTGCCTCTCAATGAGACCACAACAGTTCTTTCCTTAAATGACAAGGCTAGACATCAACCTGCACCACTGTCCACCCTGCTCTCACAAACCCTTTTCTGTAGAATGCCCAACCAAGGCACCTGTCTGAGCCTCAGTCACTTCTATAAAGTTGTTTCACACCACCTGCACTCCCATCAGCGTCCTCTGCGCATTGCCCTTCTTGGTGCAGAAACCCATGTTTCTGCATTTATTTCTGCATTAATCCAGGCACCATTAGTTCTCCAAACAGAAGAACTCTGCCGGGTATTTTTTGAACAGCTACCTTATAGAACTCAATCTCCAGTTATTAATTCTGTGCTATACATCTAATACCTTGAAACTTTCATATCAACCTTTAAATATACATTTTGCACTGGATAAACACATTTTGCAGTTTAAGTGTCTTCTGCTGCCTCAACCCTGCTTAGTGAAAACAACCGATTCACTTTTAGACGTATAACCTTGATGGTCCAAGATTAGGACCATCATCACAAAGATACCTGATGAAAAACAGCAAAACATTCAGAACACTCCTCCCTGAAGAGTAAAGCTCCCTTCCCATCCCAAGTAACCCCTCTGTTCACCCCAGCTGTGCTGAAATACCAAGTTCACCTTCTGTAGCTCATTGTTGTGCTCCAAGCCACCAAACCTGCTGGTCTGTGAAGACTGCTCTGTAGTTCCCATTTCCAACTGGGAAGAATTCTGAAGGAAAACCGGGAAAAAAATCAGCTTTAGTACTAGAATTCTAAATGTAGTCACATTGTCAAAACCCCCCTATCTGTTCTTGCATTATCAAACTCCCAGCAGAGGAGCTGCAAGCAGGCTAAGCAACACACACCAGAGCTCTCTGATGAGAGCAGCTGGTTGTGTCCTCTGAGGTGGGTGTGGAAGGACCTTTCACCAGTGCAAATGCAGGAGACATGCACCAGATAAACACAGCACACGCCACCCTGCACTGCCACAGTGCAATGAGCTCCCGGCAGATCCTTGCCACTTTTTCCCCCCACTTTGAAAATAGGCTAAAAACCATTGATTCTACAGCTGCACTGATTCTTCTTGGCAACAGTGTGAAGCAGACAAGGCTCCGTGCAAGCCATCTCCCACCAGATTCCCTGTTTCTGGCATGCACTCAGTCAGGATGGCTTGGCTGTGACCACAGTGAGAACACGCACAGCTCGAGGCAAGTTACACTTGAAACCAGGAATTGGCAGCTGGATCAAGTTCTGCTGAGACAGCACTTACCAATTTTTCTATCACAGAATCCTTTTCCTTTAACTGCCCTTGCAGCAGCTCATGCTTGTTTTTCCACTCTTCCAACTCCTCTTTCAATTTGCTCACTTCTTCTGTCTGAATGCCATTCATCTGAAATGTGTCACCATGGGAATTATGATGCTGAGTGTCCTTTCCTAAACAGCAAGAGTTTACAAGCAAAGTCAAACAAGCAGTTCTATAACTTAAGTTTCCGGCCCACCAGTCAAAGTACTTGTTACCCATCCTGCTCCTGCCCCACAAGGCAATGCAAGCCCTTCTTGCTCTAACTAAAGGAACAAAGCACAGTACTTAAAAATTCTCTACATATAAAACAGAATAAACAATGAAGAGTTCTCATTTGCCATTCCTCCAGGCATATATGGTGCCTGCTGCTTCAGCCATTCCCTTCATCCAAAATAACGGCATGGAGAAATTCTGAAGGTAATTGATTCCTTACATGTTTCTAATCAAAAGTAATCATGAAGGCAGTTTGGGTATTTTTAATCATGTCATGTACACCTTATCAGGCATTTTGACCTTGGGATAAGGAGAACATACTGCCCTGAATTACACACTACATTAGCAATTTCTGTAGTGACAGTAACAGGCTTCATCTTGCACATCTGCCATATCATCGTCCCCAATTCACACTTCCATTCCAGACCCAAACTTCAGCCCACTCCAGGGCCCATCTGATCATGTTCTGACCCTGGACAGGCAATGACTGGTTTGGGTTGACTTGACCCAAGGCAGAGGCAGCCTCTCCCAGCAGCTCCCTGGAAGCCAGCAGTTCCCACAGCAAGAGTGTGCTCTTATACCCACAAGGCTGTCTGTGCTGGAGCTCTGCTGCAGCTTGCCAGAAATCAAACAGCTTTGCACAAGGAAGATGATTTTATATTGTCATTCATGAAGCCTACCAAGCTGTACTTTCAGGAGATTATATTGGTCCTTATGCTGTTGGATCTGAGACACTTGCTGTGTGACTGTAGCCTGGAGCTGTTCATTTTGAGATGTTAAAGTGCTGACTCGTTGTTTTAGTTCTTCAAGCTCCTGGTCCTGTGAAAGAAAAAAAAGGCACCATACTATATATATATAGTAGTCATATATATATTTATTTATACTAGTAACTCTTGAATATAATTATGTCAGGAAGGTGAAGGAAAGCAGCAAAACCTGAGATCCACCACTCAGTGCTACTCAGGACAAAGGAGCAAGGAAAGCCCCCTGCCAACCTAGCTAGCTATGCCTAGGAAAAACACCTGGGAAAGATAGCAGCGGATCTGTCACACCAACAACAGGAGTAGAAAGGGAAAGGAAGGAAATTTGCTGATTTTAATTTTTATCTAGCGTGCTACAGCCTGCATTTGTTTAATCTACTACTTCAGGAGTCTTTAAAAAAATCATGGTAGCTACAGACATCACATGTTCAGTAACGCCTCCGGTAGTTCCAAAGCATCCCTAATGCCTCGTGTACCCCATGCTTTGATCCCAGAACACCAAACACCTGCTTCAGTTTCCCATTAGCAGTTTAAATTAATTAGCTTTGTTCCTCTACTTCTCCATCGAAGCTGCAGCAACAACACAAGTTAACTACCCCCAGAAAAAGGTTTTGAGAGTCCAGTCCCAGCAGGTATAGCCAAACTTCACCAACCATTTCTTCATTCAGCCCCATTTCATCTGCCAAGGTGAGAGCACTGAACTAGGAATTCCATCTCTGAAGGGCTGCAAGTTCTCTGGTTCCTCATTTGAAACTAAACACACCCCCACAGTTAAGAACATGTAGCCCAAGGAAAAAAAAAGAAAAAGACGTTAGCCCGTGTTCCAAACACTGACATTTCAGTTGAACCTTGACGTGACTGTTGTTAGAAGCACTTCTGCATTGCTAGATTCCTTGTTACTTGCTTTGGAACAAGGGGGGTCCAAAATGCAACGCCTCCAAAAGACAAACCAACAGCTTTTAGAGGCACATGTATGGTCCAGCTTTCTCTTACCTGCTCTCTAATGACTTTTTTGTAGTGAGTCACAATGTTGTCATGCTGTTCCAATGTCTTCTTGACCTCTTCTTCCTTTTTATCTTCCTCACTGGACTTGTAAATTGCTTTACTTATGACACCTGCCAAAAACAGTTTCTGTCAACTAGAGCCCAGTTCACATCTTTGTCCTCAAGAGTCTCACATTTTGAGTTCATCACACTACAAACTCAAACCTGCACATTAAAAAACGGGATTGTCATGAAGTTTTAATAGAAATGGTGACTTCATTGAAGTTCGCACGTTTACTGCTTTTCTCTGTTTCAGACAAGTAAATGGGTGTTTTGAGTACTTCCTATCAAAAAAGCTGTGTTTTCCTTGCGCTATGGCTCCACTACAGCTGCAACCCAAATAATTTTGCAAATAAGTGAAAGACTTAGGACTGCAAGAGCAAGATGCAGATGAAAATGATTGGGCAAATCCATCTTTACTACTGCTGCTTTAAGGTTTTTTTCTTTCTCTAGACTGATGTAAGTTTAGAGCAATATTAATAAACAGGACACCAGTCAGATGTTAGATTGATGACAATCCATGAAGCACAGACTAAAGCAAGCGTCCATTTCCTGCCAAGCCAAGAATTTCAGCATTCACCTTTTTGTAAATTATCCATTAGAAATGGCAAATATCTGGACTACGTACTTCAACAAGTGAAGCTTCTATGACCACTGTACATGCTCAATACCTGAGTTTCTGTGTGAGCACAGGTAAACATCTCTTGGCCAGTGTGATAACTCACAGAATCTATTGATAATCATTTCACCTAAGAATATCAGGTAATCCAGTTAGAGTATTTTTACTTAACACTTAAACTGCAACTTGGGTATATAATTACTTACAGCTATTACCATAACCTGTTGTGTCATCACACTACATTCAAGAGTAACACAATATGTTTGGTAGCTCATCCATCAGTTTATGACAAAAACAAGAGAAATGAGTGTAACATCTCACCTTCCAATTCCTTTACCAGCTTTGTAAATTCATGGTCAAACATCATGTGGTCTGGGCTAGAGAAACTGGGCTGTGGTTTCTGAGCAGCTCTGGAATAAAGTTCATGTTTGCTAATGAAGCCAAGCTTCTCAATGAAGTTCTCCCTGCCAATCCTCTTCTCAATCAGCTGCTTCAGTTTCTCTCTACAAGGAAGAGACAAACAATGAAAGAAGTGAACCCATCATTCCCTCGAGGTCAGTTCTGCAGATACAACTCTTACTACCTGTCTCAAGTCTTAATCCCCACCGCTGTCCCACTTGAAAGCTTCTTGAACCATCATCTGCCTTTCACAGAACCATTCCCTACAGTCCTGTTATTTCTCCAGCATACTTACTTCCTGTAGTTCTCAAGGGAATTGTCATTGTAGTAGATGGAAATGCCAAGCAAAAGTGCACACAGGCCTTGGACAAGCTGCTCCTCTTCTCCAAGGTTTTCAGCTATCTGCCCTGTAAGCTAGAACTCTTGATAAGGATATTAGAGATACTTTGTGATCACAACTCATTTAACACTTCTCCCTGTATACATTTCCTTTTATTTACACACAAACCCAAGCTTTGTTGGGAAGTTAGGCAAAAGAGCTGACAAAACCCTTGCAAAGATCCTATTTTGAAGGACTTGACTGATCAGGGGCTTTCCATAAATTTCTCAGTAGCTATCTAACCTGAGACAGCTACTGAGAACCTACTTGTTCCAAAGCACACCTGCAGTGTAGACAAAGCTCCCAGTTTATCTTTTATGTGCTCATGTACTTGACTAGTTTTTTCCTGAAAAGCGAGTGCAGAAATTAACAGAAGTACAAAGTATTCCTCTTGCCTCTTGAGTTTAATTCACACTAAAAATACCAACAGGCTTGTTGCACTAAAAACTCACTTGGCTGGCAGACTGAAACAGTTTTCCACACTACTTTGGTATATGCATCTTACAAGTCAGTGTACACAGAGCACTGGCAACACTGGGCTGTCTTGGCCTAGTGCATTTTCTGTTTTGCAAAACCCCTAAACTGATCTAGACAAACATTTAACTGGAATATGAATAACCCAAGCCATGTTTAAGTAAGGGGTTCCATTCCACAAGCAGGTCAAGGATACAAAAGGCACATTGGCTGGATTGTGAAGGAAGTGGGTGACAGCAATGGAGCAGTTGCTCAGCCAAGTACAAAGCAACATCAGTAGTCCAACCCTGGTCTGTACTTTGCTGCCCTGTAAAGAATAAAACACCCTCATCATTACCTTTCCACGGAAGGACTAAAATACAAACCCAGGCTGTACTGGATCAGAACTCACCTACTTCCACCCCATTGTTTTATAAACTACAAGTCATGTCTTTCCAAACACCCATTCATTAGTTATACCGAACGGCTTTAATGCTTGGATAAAACAAGGATCACACCATTCATGTTGACCTGTTTTCAGAGCAAACCAGCAAGCAACACAGATGTGAAATATTACTCAATGCAAATCAGCACCAATGTAAAATCATAACGTGTTAGTTCTGCATTTTTAATACAAGGGTGACATAAAGGAACATACACAAAACCCCTTTAAAAGAAGGAACAAGGTATACATTTAGTCACATAAGGATTCCCTGGAAAAGATGCATCACCAAAACCTACCCTGCTAACTTGAAACTGCCAGGTGTTCCTAGTATTATTTTCTAAGTAAAAGAACAATAATCCTGTAGAGTAGCCTTTGGTTTAGACAATATGCACATTAAGCCAGTGAGGCAAATGCTAACTGCAGCGTTTTATGTTAGACAGACAAAATGAGTTTTCATCTACAAATTGACTCTTATCAATTGTGCCTCTGCTGCAGGTATTTGGGTCCAGCTGAGGTAAGATAAGCATCCATCTCTTCCAAGAGTCAACATTCAGATGGAAGCCAAGGAAAGCATTCCCTCCCCCATTTACAAACACTGGCTCTACTTGTCCCAGCAGGATTTGCCAGCCTATGCACACTGGGAGATTAACTGACAGTGGTCCTACAGCACACGGCCATACCTCAACCTTCTCCAGCCTTGGTACCAGCCAGTGATCCTCCCTTCCTGAGAAAGAGTTACTTCTGCTTGTGCAGCCCAACACTTCTGCACACCCGTATGCTGGAAGCAGCTGCAAACCACATTTATTCCCAAGCACTGCTTGCTGTTCAGAGGTCAAATTGATGTGTTCTGTGTAAGGATTTTCACACAGCCCAAAACATCCTCTCTAAAAAACAGCTACTTTCTAGATGTATCATGATAATAATACCTGCTCTGACAGATGACAGCTCCCCGTGGTTGCTGTTCCACAGTTCAGAGCTGGTAACAACCCTGAGCTGTAATCAACAGGGTGAAACAACACAATTCCACAGCACAAATACTTGTTTCTGTGCCACCAATAACCCACTCAGCTGTGTGTTAAGTACCAGCCTGGAAATCAAACAATGCTTCAGGAGTCACCTGCTCATAACGAGATCCCTGCTATGTAGAATTAGGCTGGCAGACTGAACCGTTTTACCTCTAGCAGTCTGGACATTAGCAGCATATCCCCACTCCTGATGGTACCAGCTGTTTGCTACAGGCCATTCAGAAAACAGTATTTCTAACAGTTTTAGTTTTCCTTACAAGAAATCCCACCTATTCTGTGAACAGCTGGTCCATTAGTCTGTCCCCCAAGAAAGAAAGCACCCGTGCTGCACAAGGTACGGATCCCATAGTTTTGGGGAGCACCCCCAGAGATTCCCCTGGAGTCACCAAGCGTTTGTTATGCTAGGGAAAACCCAAACCACTGCAACACAAAGCTGTAAGTGGAAACACATCAAAAAGCAGTTAAAGAAATCCTCCCCAGCAGACCCCAGACAAGAGGGAAAGGCCTGCTTTTGGCAGGAAAATGCACAAGCTGTGC
Organism: Hylia prasina; assembly: GCA_013397195.1. Taxonomy (NCBI): domain Eukaryota; kingdom Metazoa; phylum Chordata; class Aves; order Passeriformes; family Sylviidae; genus Hylia; species Hylia prasina. The sequence goes on from VYXD01004010.1 coordinate 728,791, forward strand.
CAAAAAATACATACCCGTCTGTCGATCTTATCACCCTGCAAGTTACACACATATTACTTGAGAACCTTCAAGTGGAACATTTCAGAAATATCCCCCCATATCTGAGTGATACATGATCTCTTTTATCATGTAGTGCTGAAGAATCGTAAGCATTTTTACTGACTAAAATTTACCTTACAGAGAAATGCCAGGAATAGGATAAAACTGAATACTGGCTATTTTTAGCTAAAGCAGGAGAAAAGTCACAGGAACAAATTCAAAATTCCAGCTGTTATTTTCACTTGCAGCAAAGTCTAATCACCACCAGAGTTTATCAACTCCCTACTACTACATAGACTTTTTCCCCTGAATGGTTCTAAAACATGTTAATGTCACAAGGAGGCATGGGCCAGGAGGTGAACTTCACTCACTGACATTTGCCAAACCAAGTATTAACATGTCGAACAAGCTCAAAAAAGTTTTATCTTTGCCTAGCAAAGCCAACCGTCAACACATGCCAGTCTGGTTTTTTCATGATGTTTCCAGTTGGCAGGTTCAGGTTAAATACCCAAACAGGCACTGCTTGAGCAAAAAAACCCAACATGAGCTGGGATTCTGCCTGTTGGCCTTGTCCTTTAAACCAGGTTTACGGCCTGGATGCTTTGGGGCCAACTGAGAACAGGCAGCATCGAGCAGCAATCTGATGGAAAAGCAAGATTTGCTACTATTCTCTTCCCCTCAAATGGAGCTTGAAACAAAGCTTAAAAAACAGCCTGCAAAAGAGAATCCTCCTCCTCATCAAGCCAAGACTCGTGTCCCCACAATGCCCCTGCCCAGGAGGGCCATTGCCCCTGGACACCCGAGCTGTGTCCCCACAATGGCGCGGGACACCGGGAGCTGTGGCGGGGCAGGCGGTGCCGTACCTGCGAGAGGATGTTGGTGCACTGCTGCAGCAGCGACACGGGCGGGTTGCCGATGCTGGTGGCCAGCTGGACCCGCAGCAGCTGCTCCTTTAGCGTGGCGTTCTCCTGCAGGGCGTGAGCCAGGGCCACGGCAGCACACCAGTTGGACAGAGAGTCCGTGGAGAAGAGGCCTCCGCAGAGCAGCTGGCCCGCTGAGACGGAGTTACCTGTAGCTACCAGAGCGGCCAAGAGGTACAAGGGAGATTAAAGCAAGCCACATAACTGGCAAAATATTTAAGACAACACAGCTAAAACACAGAAGAAACAAACTAATGAGGTTTTAGACAAATCTAAGCCAAATCAGCCTGCCCAGAGCAGTCATTAAACAGCAGGTACACTATTTTTCATGAGACGCCGGGTGGTGCACTGAACAGGTGCTAATTCAGAACTCGGTGCAGAGATGGTGCCCTGGCCTACCGTCAATAGTGGATGGCAGGAGCGTTGAGACAATTTCTCCTTGTCCTTTTTGGTTTTTGTACAAAAAACACTGGAAACAGTAGAGAACAGCACAGCGTAGCACAAACGGCTGCCTCTCGTTTACCATGGACATGAGCAGCACTACAATTGCAGGCCTGTTGGGAAAGCAAGGAAAAGTTGAGAAGTAAGCATGTGAATGAAAACAGCTGCAGGTACATAATATGGATGTACTCCACGGGTAAAGAAAGATACTGTGGCCTACCACTGCATCTACTACTACTTCACACAAGGGTATTAAAACCCAAGGTGTTCTAAGTTTTTCAGTTACTTATACACAGAGAAGGAGATTGATCACCCATCTCCCTTGCCTCTAAATTCTCTTTGGACTGTCCTGGGGCTGACAGCAACAGCAGCTCACCCTGACTGAGGAATTTCTCAGTCATCACTCGTTTGTTTTTCATTACATTATGCCACAGAATACCAGTTCTAGGCCTCATCTCTCTGCAAACACGTAAGGCTGTATCCCATATACCGTACATGAACCTGAAGCTGTTACTCCAGATCATAATTCCAAGTGTGGAGTTTAAAAAAATCCTTTGGATTGCCCTGTACCAATACCTTATCACCTAACAGAGTTGGAACACTTTTCTTCCTCTACCTTGGTGGATTAGAAGGTGCATTTACAGAGGCAAAGTAGTCTTGATTTGTCTGGCATCCTCGGATCACCTCCGATACAGTATTAATGGTCTGGGGAAAGGGCAGAGAAGAAAGTTAAATCCATGTTTAAGTATGAGAGACATGGTCTACCACCTAGATCTTTCAAAATGATTCCAGTTTACCCTGACAGTTCAGTACTGAAAAGCACATACAAAGTCTCAGCTCAGAGACTTAAGTAAAACCAGTGTGCATGAAATCAAGGCATTTAGCAGCTGTGAAAGACGCTGAGCAAAGGTTAAGGGACACAAAGCTCAGTCATCTCCACCTGCATTCTGTATGCCAGATGAGTTTTTCTATGACAGCAAAATAACAGCTAAACTGGACATTTCTAAAAAGTAAAAAGGTGAAATCTTTTAAGAAATTAAGAACTGGAATAGAGGAGTCCACACTCAATCCAAGCACATCGTTTTGTCAAGGGAAAAATCCCTCATCCTACATTGCTGGCAGAGCTTTCTAGAAGCTAAAATCTCTCACCACTGGAAGCTATAACATCAGAATATTTGTTGGCACTCCCAAAAAATAAAACTTGAAATAAACCCACCCCCAAGACAGGAAAAGTCATGAATAAATTCAGCTGCTCTGGGATATGCTGAAATCAAAAGGAAAAAAATAGGCAAATCCAAATCCTTTCTGGTTGCAGAACACCAGAAATTTACCAATGTAAATGACTCTTCTGTTTATGCTGCCCACACAGGAAGCTGACATCTCTGGCATCTGAAACAGCTGCTTAGCAAATATCCAGTTAGTCTCTGCAGCAGCTGGTTATCCCTGCAGACTGCTGTTCTCACCCATTTGGTCGCTCCCACCCCTCCATCCACTGCCCCTCTTACTTCCGTGAGGATATCAGCAGGAACCCCGGTTGCCATGAGGATAGTGCAGAGCTGCTGCAAGAGCCCACAGTGGAACGTGGCCTTCTGACAGCTGCTGGTGGCACCAGGAGGGTTTGTGGGGGACACCAGGACCCGCACAAGCTACAGAGAAGGAAACACTGCCATGTGAACAGAGCCTGGGACCTTCTGAACGCAAAACCAAACTCATCTGCAGCTTCACCATAAAACAGAATTGCCTCTTAAAATGGAGACTGGAGACAACAAACACAATACTACATATTATAATACATATCTCATTACTACATATGGCTGCTTGATTTTCAGTTTTATACCGGGCGATTCTTTGTACAGAACACCCCTAATTATGGTTTAAATCTCTATTACACCCCAGGTGACATCAAGTTATATGATATGCCAGCCATCACAGATTCACCTCTGACAGGGTGTGTGCTGAAAGCAGCACAGCTCATGAGCACTGGTAGCTAACTTGGAGCCAAAGAACTGGATTTCACAGTTGTGACATGACACTTTTCACTGCACGAGAGTCGACAGAGAGCTGGCATCAGTAATTAGGAGTTGTAATAGCACCTTACCTGCAGCATCAGGTGAAGATTAGTTACTTTCTGTGCAGACCACCCACAGTTGTCATCTCCAACCTCAAACCAAGGCTTCATACGCTGAATGTATGAACCTTCCTTGAAGAAATTCTGATTGGAATTATTATTCTTCAACAAGTTTTGCAACAGGAGGAGACAGTCTTCTACCACTATGCCTAATGAGACAAAGTATAGTATCACATGGTGAATCAAAATAAGCTACATGGAAACAAATTAGGTCCTCCATACACTGAAGATGTTCTAGATGGAACAGAGCACACATTTCTGAGCTCTTCATCCTTAACACACATTAGGCTTGGATCAGTAACTAGGAGCCTCGTGAAACCATAGCTGTTTTTCTTCCACGAGTCCAAGCAAATTTCCAAAGCGTGTTAAGTGGGTAAATGGGGAAAACTGCCAACAAAACCTCACCATCACTTTGTGTCCCAAAGTTCACCTGTTCCAGAATCAGACTACACTGTCCCTATCAAACGCACTCAAATGAAGGTCCTCCTGAACTGCATTGTGATTCTGAGGCAGCAGCTCTTCCTGGCTCACATATTCATTCTCTACAATTACTGACTACCATCTTCAACTTATTTCAAAGCTACTTTTCAGTTTTCCAATTACACTCAGATAAAGGGCCCTCCTATGAGAGGAACAGATAAGTAGGACAGGGGAAAGGAGAGAAGTCTGAGTACATAGGAATTTACATAACAAGTCTCCTAAAAATATTAGCTGCCTAAAAATAGCAGCTTTAAATCCAAGGTTTGCTGAATATTTCCATGCCAACATACCTGGAATAATACAGCGGGAGAGAAGCAATAACTGCTCCTGCAGCCCACAGAAAGGTCATGGAACAGCAACCTGTCATGCTACTGAAACAGGCTGTAGTAAATGCATCACATATTGCTGGCAAAAAACCCAAGCCCTCAAGTGCTGCTTTTTTTTTTTTTTTGCTTCTTTTTAAAATGCTTTCCCCCTCCCAACAGGTGACTGACTCGTCAAAAAGCTGACCAGAAAACTGAAGTTGTTGGTACAGCTGAAGGAACTCAGCAAGCTGTTACTTCCAGCCACTCCAAGCATCCGAGGATCTCGTGGGAAGAATGCAGATGCTTAACTCGGTAAGTGACAAATGCAGCACACACATCTGACACCGCCATTCCAAGCAGATGCATGCACAGGCCTAGGTGAAGCAAGAACACACTAACTCATGCACACACGCTCAGAGAAGTGACCTGATGTTTTAACCAAGTACGCCAATTTTTCAAAAGACACTGAAACACAGCTACCTGGTCAATCTAGTTTTGCTTATTTTCTTACAACTAGTCTATAAATTGTGATCATTTTACCCACTGACCGAGCTCCAACCACCCACTAAGGTAAGCCTGGAAACATCAGCTCATAGCTGCAGAAGCACAAGGCTAAGTCTTAGACTCCACTGTACCTCCATCGCTGTTTCCTTCCTCTGTTATGATATCCAGAAGTCTCTCAAAGGCATTTTCAAAAGCAACAATCTTCTGTATGGCTGCGTTACTTTTGGTCAACTGCTGTAACAACAGGACTCCCTTGACAGGCAGAGGAGAAAAGAAATCAAACCTGGGTTTTAATAGAACTCCATTGTTTTCCACAAGTCACAGCTTCTGAAAGGATGCTGAATCAGCAGCATAATCCTCAGCCGAGATCACAGGCACGCCCTCATGCCCTGCAGCTCAGCACAGCTGCACCCCCCCATGGACAGCAGGCACTGGTTCCTCGGGCCTCGATACACTGATACAGAAGATGCCAAGGGGCCACACAGGACATCTGTACTTACATCATTGCGGATAACCTCCCTGGAGTCTGCCAGCAAATCCATGAGGCGGGAAACACCTGCAAGAAACAGTTTAAAAAACCCAAAATGTTAAAGGGTGTGGCCTTTTCATGCTGGAGGTCTTTAAAACATCTTGCTCAAGATGCCTCTAGGCCTCTGCCATGTCTGCTGAGCATCAAGCTCTAAGTATATCACCAACAGATTCAAGCACTTACCCATGGGGCTAACCAGAATGATCTGCTGCACTTGAGGCCCTTGCTGCTTTAAGAGAGATGTCAGTAGCTTCACTCCAGGCCAACGAACATGGAAATCAAATTCCTGAAAGGATGGAAAGGAGCATATTAGTTAACAAATTCCTCTGTATTTGACTCAGATGCACTGACAGTTCCTTAATACTGCTGAAAGCATAACATAGGTTCCATATGGGAAAAGTAGAATATCAGGTTTTTTACTGAAGTTGGACTACAAAGGAAAAGAAAAAAAGAAGAGAGTGATGTATTGTTCTCTCTCTCAAGCACAATCATTCTTAGTTTGGGAACAAAAATTTTAACAGCTCAAAGTAAAAAGGCAGTCCATGAGGACAAAACCATTGGAAAAGGAGTTAAATACCATGCTGCTGGAAAGCAGTCATCCTTTCCACTTGACCTGCATCTCAGACAGAACTGTCTCCTGATGATTTAATGATCATCTGAAAAATAATCATTGCTCAAGGGACATCCACTGCTGTTTGGGGAGCAATATTTTTTATTGTTTCTAATTAAGTAACAGAGTGAGAGAAAATGGCCACAGGGTGCACCAGGGGAAGTTTAGATCAGCTATTCAGGGAAATTTCTTCAGTGAAAAGGTGGTTGGGCATTCAAAATTCTGCCCAGGGCAGTGGTGGAGTCATCTCTGGAAGTGTTCAGGAAACATGGACGTGGCACTTTGGGACATAGTTTAGCAGTGAACATGGTGGTGCTGGGTTAACAGTTGGACTCTATGATCCTGGAGGCATTTTCCAGCCTAAATGGTTCTGTGATTCTCTTCCATGTTCCCTTGTTTTAAAAGCTGTACCAATGGTGTTCATCCAGGTCAGTCCTGAGTCACCTCCAGCCCCACCTTCACTGGGTCTTGGCACACCTTACCCCTGGCACCAGCTTCATTAGGACAAAACCATGGCTCTCTCCATTAGGTAAAGCACCACCCATTTCTCAGTAGCCTAAACATTACACAGTTTCTCACCTCCACCAGAGTCAACAGCAGAGTGACATTTTCTTGCTGTTTAATGAAAATCTCTGTGAACTGACTCCCCAAATCATCAACTTGTTTTGCTGAGTTTTCTTCTGTAACAGCAAAAAACAACACATTACAACACAACTGGAGCAATTTCAGCAGCTGTGATTTTTACTCTTATTAAAATAAGGCCATGGGTGACCATAAGATTTTGAGTCACTGTTATAAATGTTAATTGTTTTCAAAACAACACCAAAACAAGCTTTGCACAAAACAAAACCCCTACATTATTCCAAATGTAACTTTTGAATCTCAGCAGTTACATCCCCATATAGCTCCACTAATCCCAGAGAGCAGCCCCTCCTGAGTACCCTACACTCAAAAGCAAAGTACATTTCACACCAGTAGCCTTGAAGTGTAAGGAATATAAATAATCTAAAGCTAATTGGCCCAAATACCTTAATTATTCTATTTGGTTTTGCAATAGAAAAAGACATAAACATCAGGAAGGGAAGACACACAAATAAGCATCAAAACCTCTCAGTCTTGGAAACTCAACTGATTTCAAATGTACCACAACTGAGTGCTATTCCATTCTTCACTCTACAGTTACACAGAATTGGGCTAGCACATTAATTGTCTTACATAATTATTTCCTGCATCACTGTTGCATGAACAAAAAACAAATGCAAAAGGTATCCCACAAAATAACCAAACCCCATGCAAGCAACATCTCTGCACCACTCCTATTTTTCCAGGCTGAGTGACAATTTGCATAACTGTTCCACAAAACAGTGGCTTGTAGGTGCTACTGGTTGACATAATTAAGAAATGTCAACTGAAAAAACTGAACAAGAGTTACTTAAATTCAAAGGGAAAGTGTTTGTTTTAATAGAAAGAAACAGAAAATAAACAGTAAGGAAGTGAATTTCTGACCAAATGCAGAAGTACTTGGATTTTCTCCTCCAAAAAACACTGCTCTCAATTTCTAGCTGCAGAAATTATGATATATTACAAAAAATGTTAAAAGGGAAGACAGACAATGTGCAAAAATAGCTCTAGCCCAGGCACATAGCACCTAGCAGGAGACAAGGCCTATTATGACCTCTCTGAAGCTGAGGGTCTTATCAAGTCTAGGCCATTCCGGAACTGACATATATTCATTTACAGAAATGATGATTAAAAACTCCACACAAGTTCAGCTTCTGCACTTGCTGCTGTACAATATGAAGCAACTCAGCTGGGAATCACACACAGGTTGCACACCCTGTAGGCGGCTGCGGGTCAAGGAGAGAGAACCCAGAAAACCTAAGCATTTTACTTTCAAAATTAAGTCAATATACTTCACTTTGACTTTTCCATGAGCTGTGACTGAACATCTTGTCCTTGTCCCACCCTCAGCTGCAAATAGCAAGTGTTTGAACTCTTGATGCCAACTGTTGCCGTTGCACAAACTCCAGGTGCTAAGGCAAAACCTGAGCAGCATACACAACTGGCACAGCCTCTCTCAGGCTGTAGTTGGTTTTTCTTACTCTAGCTCAGTATTCACTGAGCCAAGGGCCAAATGAAAGGGCCAAATCACACTTTTTCTTCTCAAGAATTTCTTCTACTACGTTTAATAAAGAAACAAACAGGCAAAGGGAAACTGTATTTTCCACTTACACCAGAGATCTTGCAACCAGCCTTCTACACCCATAATTGTTCCTTAAATCTACGCATTCCCAGGGTTATCTCAAATCAAGCAAACAGCTTCCATCTAGTAAGATCAGCTCTTATCAACTGACTATCAAGAAGCACTGCAGATTAGAATTTAGTTTTAAAAAATAAAATCGGTTTCAAAAGGAGAACATGCAAAGCATTAGTGGTAACCTAGCATAGAAGTGAATACTGTAACTTAACATGCATTGCTTAAAAGAGACACTGTGAAGGATGCTCACATGCAGCTCATGCACTGGTGGCCAGCTTCAGGGCTTCTTGCAAACAGAAACTGTTCACAAACTTTGGTCCCTTAAAATCCTACCAGTTTGGGGCTGCACACCTTTGACATACTTATCAAGAATTTACCACTACTGCAGTCTCTGGGGATCTGCTGGCATTCAACATGCCAAGTCAGAGGAGAAGTCAAATTGGAAACACACTTGAGCTCCAAAGAGTAAGGACAGAACAGAAGGCACAATGCCTTCCCTGAGCTCCAGTGCAGGTTCTTACAGTGTCCTTTTTAAATGGCAGCGGCAGCAAGTGTCACCAGCATGAGCAGCGACTAGAGGTAAAATAAAGTGCCATATTTATATAAATAAAGGTTCTTTTACCTTCAGAGTCATCTGTCAGTGCAGATAAAATAACAAAAAAAAAAAGAGACAGGTTTACCAGTTGAACAGCTTTCCACACAGCACAACCAATTACAGCATAAGCTCAGGTTTCCAAAGCAGCCATCCCAGCTTCCTACAGCAGCTGGACTCCTGTGGGAAGTTCTTACAGAAGGGGACAAACTGAAGCACCCCATAACCCTTACAAACCCTGGTCATCTCTCACAACTCAAGGTGGACAATTCTTTGTTCTTTGGAAAAACTCGCCAACACTTTTGTCTAGTCCCTAATCAAGACCGCTACCACAAACATGAATTCACCTGCACTATGAAACTCTGATCTTGTTCTAAACCTTTTTAATCGAGATGGGGAACTGAAGGAAAATGGAAAAGCAAGCCAAGTAAGCCAAGCACAGTTTGAAACATGGTTTAGAATAACATTAATTTGCCTTGGACACCGGTTTAATGGCCTTCAAAAATGAAACAGGTAGGAGTGGCATGGATTTTTACAGCCCAGCTGTAGAAAAACAAGTAGACTCTTTCTAAATATCTTTCTCCACTGCCACAGCAGGGTTGAAAAAGGTTTTCACAGTTACATCTGGCACCTTATCACAGGTACCTGAGATTTTACATCTCAAAATCTTTGTTAAATCACGAGATGGTAATGTCTCATTTGACAGTAACAGCTAGAACTATCCTTTCCCAACGGCAAAGAGGGACTTGATTGTTGACTTACAAACTAGAAAAAAAGTTAAACCCATTCCAACCTGGCTCCTGTTCAGAGAACAAGTCTTTCAAATTAATAAGCAAGAGATCCAGTGTTACTTTAATGCAAGCTGCATACAAGATCTTTAGCATTATCCTAAGAGCTATACACAGTAACAAAGCAGGTCTAGGTGAGCATTAGTAAATCACAGTATTACAGCTGATAACTTGATCAAAGCACCAAGGAAAGCAATGCCACAGTTAATACAACTATTACTACCAAGTGCTTACCTTGCTCCTCCTCTTCTAGGTCATTCGATATAACATTGTAGAGTGTGTCCAAAGCATAGCCAATTATTTCAGAATCTGAACTGCAAATGAAAGAACCACTTTTCTTTAATGACTTATTTCCAACTACTCTTACAACATTGCTCTTCTGCCCAGGTAGTTCCCTTTGCAGCACTAGGCCAAGTAAGAAGCACAGATTTGTTGCAGCACCACATAACCATGAGCTATCTGCTCCCTGAACAGAGTCAAGCTCCTTTTCCCAGTTCCATTCCCTCACGTGAACCTCAGGAAGTCTGGTGAAACCAGATGACAGCAGGACTCTTCACTGTAGGTATATGTCATTAATTTTGTGAGTCACTCCCTCCAACCTGCTCCTAAACCAGCAGAAATCCCTAGGAATGTTTCAGACTTGCCAGAAGATCACCCAATAAAGCTGCAGACAAGCTTCTGCATTTCCAGGTGGGACCCTCCCTGCTACACTGTCAGACAGAACCAGAGCCAAACCTCAGAGCTCCAGGGGAGTGCAGCAGCAGCTGTGGATTCTCACAAACAGGCAGCCTCCGTGTCACCAAACCTAATCATTACAGGGTTTTGAACTCCAGCATACCCAGGAAGCTGCAGGAAACCCCAAAGCATTAGTTCACCTGTTCACACCCACACTCTTCTCCTGAAAGACCTGTTTCTTCTACATGACCAAGGCTGAACCATCTGTAAACCCTATACTACAACCAAGACATAGCACAAGAGTTTATGGGGCAGAATACAACCATTTTTGCTACTTGCTTTGTTGCCCTTAAAACAAAAGAGAATAAAAGCAGTTGGTAAAAAAAAGAGGGAAAAACCCCTAAAACCACAGAGGAAGGTGTATCCAAGTGCAGAAGCACATCAAAGCACTTTCATGACTATCAAGCATCTGAAAAGAAGATTGTAAAAAAAAAATCTCATATTCCAGACTTTAAGTATTTACTCTCACTGATCTCCAAGGGATTCCAAGTAAGGCCTCAACACCAAAGATAAATTTGCATTTCACAAGGCTGCTAGGCCGGTTCAGAGCCGAGGCCTGAACAACCCAACCTTTTAGTCCATGGAAACACTCATCTAGCAGGTATGATCGCACCTCCAGCCTGCTTATGCTTTCCCTTTACTGTCATTTTAGTTCTTCAACACATACCTCAGAGTCTACGCTTTCCTTTTCATAGAAATGAAACAAATCCACATCTAAAAACACACAGAAACTCTTTCTTGGAAACTTGAAAAGCAGGGCTGCAGCTTGGTGGGTTTTTTAACATCCTGCATTAGGGAAATTACAGCAGATCCAAATGAATAAGTACATTTAATGTACACATGACTAAAAGCAGGCCTTGTATCTCTGGTTGAAAGATAATAGATTACAAAATGAGGACAGCAGCATCCCACCTCTGCTGTTCACTGCCTTGTCACCATCTGCTGTTCAGCACATTCTACATCTCATTGATTATTCTGTTCATGCTGAAGCTGTCCAGCTTTTACTCTACAGTAAAAACCAGTCAAGAAACAAGACTTCTCAGGCATCCATAAGAGACAGCCTTTGTGCAAGGCAATAATCCAGCACAAGCCACCTTGGCCAACCTGCCTCTGCTAGTGCTGATTTCCCACAGCATTCAAAAGAGATGTTGGGGCCCCCCGAGTTCACAAACAACAGCAGAGCAGAACCATGTGGGAGTGAAGGCACCTCTGCATTGACTGCCCTGCACATGGATAACTGAAGTTTGTGCCTTAGAGGAAAAAAAGGCCATCTCTTAGGACCACATATTAAGCTCAAATTCTTTCAATTGTCACACTGAAATTCAAAAACCTTTAAAATGTATGTAGGAACAAAGCAGTTGAGGATCAAGTTGACTTCTCACTCCAGGGCTTTCTCTCACACCAACAGTTGAGTGGTATTGCCCTGTTCTACAGTCAAATGCCATTTTTTTTTTCAAAATAATCCCTGGTGGAATGTAGCAACATCTCAGCAGCAAGTCGGTAGAAGTCCTCTACCAGATCACTACTTCATATTACAAAATAAGCACTTGGCATAAGACTTCTAGTCTATGTAAGTCTGGAACATGTAAAAGCTGACTCAGGCTCCAGGATGCCCAGTTGACAGAACTGGAAAACTTGAAGAAATCAGTTTTCTATAGAACAAGCTTTAAGCACTTGAGCAGGAGACAGAGCTTTAGGCAACCTACAAGTAAACTGTTTAACAAGTGGAATGACATCTTCCACTTCAGAAATGGTATGTTGCTGTTTCAGGGTAAAGGCTGTAACTAATTCAAAGGAAGATTCCAGGATCCAAGGAACTGAAAACTGGACATAGGCAGCACTTACATTTTTCTAATCAAATTAAACCTGCTGTCATCTTAAACTTCACAGCAACACATTCAGTGGGCTGCAAGCCAGCACACATGCATGATTTACATGAATACAACGACATGTGAGAAGACAACTTCAGTCATTGACCTCTCTTCTTAAGCAGCTGCAGTGCAAAAAAAACCCCAAAAAACAACAGGTGGAAAAGAACATTTTCCACTTCTGCGGAAAGTTTCAGGCCACTTCAGGTAGACACTGGAAAGGTCCAAAGATCAGACCTGTGCAAAAACCAAAAGAGCAGCCTCTGTCACAGCAGCAGCCTCCCAGTTCAATATACCCATCACACCAGGCTTTGGGGACAACTGAACCTGTGATTCCTTTATCAACTACTTAATCAGTTCAGCTGGTTTTGATTTGCGTTGAAAGAGTCCAGGAAAACTCACCTCTATCATTACTGACATCCAAGAGTAACATGAACTCCAACACATAACATCTGCACTGATCACACACAGAGACTGTGACTCTCTCTCCAAGAAGCCACAGCACCCAACACGGCCCAGCTGATGTGCTGGCCCACCAAACATGCAATAGCAAATCACCCTAGCAACATCTTGTCAAAGCCAGCATTTCTTCAGCAAAAAACCTCCATGTATTTGTTATTTTTTTCAACTGCAGCCTGAGCCACACAAGATATGTGCACAGAACACCAGTACACACAAATTTCAAAGGATCAGCTGGAGCCCAAAAAGCACTGAAAAGCCTTGAGTCCCTGCCCTACAGGGTTCAGGTCGCCTTCTCAACTGCATCAGTAGAGCCCCGCCTCCCTTCTCAAAGTTCAAATCTGCCCTTCAGAGCAGATAAGTGGATGAAAGCAGGCCTCTTAACCTAGTTTTTTAAAGGGCTTCCCCTTCACATCTGTGACAGATACTCATATAACCTTCCCTTTCACTCTTTGCACCAGGTCAGACATTCAATTTTAACTACTCAGTCCACAGAATAGGAATAATGTGGACTTGCCTAGACAGCAGCCTCACTCACACCTTCTTCCCAGCTGGCATAACTGGCCAGGCAAGAAAGGCCTCAATCAGCAGCCTTCGGTTGAGTATTGAAGAGTTTCATGTCCTATATCCATAACTGGAGCAAGAGGCCTCCTTCCAGACACTGAATTGTAGCTTTCCTAATTCTCCTCAGTACTAGAATCAAAGGACACACCCCTCCTTCCAGTGTATGCACATCTAGGTATCCCACAGCCTTATGAATCTGTCTCGTATAAATTTACCAGCCTGATGTTCAAACCCAGATTGAATGACTACCCCCATACACTTGCCTACCTAATTACCAAGTATGTGCAGTATTTGAAGCTTAAATCCAAGGACTGCAAACAGGTTCCACAGTACAACATGTGGGCCCTATCAGGTACAGCAGTGATTGCAAGGATGGATTACAAAGATATTCCAAACACTGGATTGCATAAGTATCACATTCTAGTCCACAGAGAACACTCAGACTTGTGCCATCTGTCTTAGCAGCAGCTTCAGAGTCCTGCTCTCCTGTTTATCTGAACCCCACTGGTTTTTTTAACACACATGAGCAGAAACGCACACCTGCTGACTTCATTCTTTTCCTCTTGATTCTGTCTACCTCACCTTTTGCCCAATAACAGCTTGATCTGGGTTATTCCAAACACTGTATCTAGTTAACACAATCCGTTTGGACTCACCTTTCTACGGTAGTGGAAAAATACCCCTGAGAAGCATTAAGACACACTTTGGTAGTACCTTCACTCTAGAGCTTGTCTTTCTGTCCCTCATCTTGGTTCCTGGAATTCTGTTCTTTTCATCTCCAAATAGGCTCTGAGGACATTTACCAGCAGAAAAAGCCCAGGTGGCAGAGGAGCTCCCAGAAACCCAGCTGCCCTCCCAGCTGGTGTCAGTACAGGGCACCAGGTCTGCATCTATTGTGTCAGCAGCAGAGAAGGGTCAGGTCGGCAGCCCAAAGCAGCTGCAGGATGCTTACCGGTCTGTCTGGAGAACGTGGATAAGGTGTTCCATGGCTTGTATGCCGACCTCCAACCGGTATTTCTGTTTGGAGAAGAGACGAATGGTTAATGGTCGAGCCCAAACACCAAACAAAGCCTTTTTAACAGTACCTGACAAAGACACTTGAAATTCACGGCGCTACTCACGAAGTTGGCTACTTACTTTGGATAGTGACTTGAGAGCACGTACAGCATCCCTCCGGTCATCCAGCAACGTGGACGAAGCTACCCGGTCACACAACTTCTGGATCTGGAAGGGTACGTACAACACACGGGATAAGCCAGCACGGCGGGGCTGCAGGGGAAACTCCCGACACACGGCCTAAGGTCAGGAACCGCACGGGAGAGCTGCTCCTTCCCCGTTCCAGTCAGCAACTCACGGCCCCGAGCAGGACGGGGCACCACCCGGGGCCTGTCAGAAGCAGAGGCGCAGCCGGCGGCGACAGGGAGGCCCCAACCGGGGCTGTCCCGGCCCCCCGGCCCTGCCCCAGCCCGGCCGCGTCCCCCGCTCACCGTGTCCGCTCCCGAGGGCTGCGGGCCGGC